>VCII01000624.1:8878971-9368971 GCA_006030095.1 Triplophysa siluroides
ACCGAGAAGCCATTACAGTAATGAAGACTCCAGGCAAAATGATGCCCCTGACACTGCTAAAGGGGATCCCGAAATTAAACTTTCCAATGTAATACTACATTTCCTCTATTTTCTCAGTTGATTTTGATACTAAAATGCCATTCAAGCAAGAAGATAGACACCACTTTATGCACATTATTCAAAAGCTGCATCCACATTAAGTACACAAATGCACCCTGCACACGCCACACACACACACACACACTACACGCGACTCGCATAACTAGAAGGAGTAATTGTAGAAGCTGTGTGTGGAAGGACAGGAAGCCTGCTCAAGAACGCCAGCCTACTGGAAATTTCCTTACTATACAATGCTCAATACTTCATATCCCAAATTAACACGATACTGTACAGCAGTCGACGGCCAGCGATTGAGCATTGAACAGCCACATGGCGTTCATGAGAGACAGCACTACGCGTGTGCGAGTTGTTGTTATACGGCGATCGAGGCAGCCAGGTGAATCACGATGTTGAGCATCAGGGTGTACATTCATAATAAATCGAGATGGGGCTGCCACTTCTAGCACAGACTGAGATTATATTAATGGTGCCTGTTATTTTCGCTAAGACACTCACCAGGTAGTCTGCGGATGTGTGTGTGTGTGTGTTGACTGCTGAGTGTGCGCGCTGTATCCTTCTTTTCCCCCAGCTCCGTGGCCTTGGCCATTTCACTTAATTATCCACATTGTCAGCATACAACAAGCGTATCTTAGATGAAATAGCAAGACAAGGCACCTAAGTGCCCAGGTGAGTAAGAATGCGAGTGCGACCAGATGTTTCCATAGTAGTCGCTCAGACGTGCAATGCTGCCTGTTATGCTGATGTGTGTGCCGCCTCTTCGTACGACCGCGTGTGGTTGATTGGTAAGTGCCCATTCACTTTGCATATCTCTCGTGCCTCTGCTGCATTCGAACCTGCCTACTGATTATTTGACAATGCGATAATAATATAAAATACTTCTCTTCGCCACCCTACCATCGTGAATCTAAACTCGATGCGTAAAGAAGCCTCACAAAACCTCAAAACCACCTTTGAAATCACCAAAAGCAAACGATTTACTGCTGTTCCTCCCGATTTCGCTGAATGAGCCATGCCATTTATATATGCATACACAAAAACCTCATTGTCTGGCTGCATAAATCTATATAAGTTTCTCTTCTCATCCCCCTGTAAAGTCTGAATCAATACCATCACTCATCAGGCCGTCAAAAAAGCCTTTAGGAAAATGATGGATGCTAGATCAACCAATCAAAGGCCACCCGCCCACACTAGGCTCCGAGCGTGCCAGTGAGGTCACCGCGTGAGGATTAGGAGGCTGAGCGGCGTCTGAATGCCGGAAGAGGATATCTATGATGGGAGATAGACGATGAGTCACCAATCACAGGTGTACATAGATAGAACTAAGCAACTTCCTAATACTTTATTTAAAGTTTTAAGCTACAACTCTAGAACAACAGCAAGAACAGGACAGAAGTGGACGACTACTTTGGAATACAATTGAGAATGAACCAAAAGACGTTTGACAGAAAGTCCTAGAGAGAATCGGAATATAGAAGCCCACTATGCCCCGCAAAATTATAGATACGGAAATCACTTCCATGACGGCAAGAAGGCAAGCTCTGCAAGGCGGAAACAAGGAGAGCAGAGCTTTCTGCCCAAAGCTACCATGACGAGTTAACCAAGGTATAAGCATCAGAAGATGACAAAACAGCCTGTGAGGACCTGATTAACGCGTCACGGACTCACGATGCTTATGGCATCCAATTTTCTTCAATGTCATGGCCAGGATTATTTTCGGATGAGCACCTTGATGCATTAGTAATGTTTTAACTGTGCGCCGTTGCTAGCCACGAACCCTGCCTGGCCATAGCTGATGGTACTACTACTGGCCTTTCAAGTCAAGAAAAGTGTACTTACCAATTAGCGTACTAACATCAGGATCAAATTATATCGGCCATTTCGAAGTCGGGATCACAGCCATTCTTATGCAGAACTATCTGAGCTGTACATTCATCAATGAGTTTATAGCAACACCTACTGAAGGCCTCGTTTGCACGAGAGAGAGGGAAGGCGCAGAGAGCAGACATGAAGAAGGTAGGAGATCTAGTAAGGCGCACTACTGTCAGGGATTTAGCTGGCATCGACAGTTGTCCTGTCTAGCGTTGACCCGCGGCAGAAGAGGACGAGAAGAGAGACGATGCAATCGAGAGAAGAGAAATGCCAGGCAAAACAAGGTGTATTATCTAAGACTGAGGATGCAGCGGGAGTTTTTTTTTGCTTTTGTGACTTCACGCACTCAGGAATGAATCCAAATAGAGATATTGAGCAGAGATTTAACAGTAGCCGCACCGAGTTGAGGCAACACCTCGAATAACATAATTATAAGAGAAATTTCATACACAGTTCAGGCCAGACAGCAAAACACTACGGTATGACCTCCTGTGACCCTTCAAAATGACCGTTTGTGCACCCAGGATTTAGCTGCACACTACAGCGATGAGTTAAAAGCATTCCCTAAAACCACATGTCTAGAAAGCATACATTCTGTCTAGCTGTCTAGAGTAGCGCGCCGCTCTCTCACTAAGATTTGAACAAAGACCAATGTGCATATGTGTACTGTAGATGTTCGAATGTGCCAGCTAACGACGTGAGTGTGATAGGCATGTGCAGCCAGACAGTAGCTGGACAATTGTGTTTTGACCATGGGCGTGTGCCGTCGCGCCTGCATGCGCATATTGAGAAGTTTTCCAGACAGACTATTTGTGAGAAATCTGCCATCGTGACCCGGTGCCCCCCCCCGAAAACGAACTTGATATAGTTCAATTCGTTTTCAGCCCTAAACTGCCTTTACTTTTCCCTTTATTAGCCCCTCTTTTACTCTTTCGACCATACCCACCACACACCCTCTCTAACTACTCTCTATCTACGCTGTTTGGCGTTCTTCGGTGGTATGCGAGCGAGCCTTGCATGAGCAGAGAGCAGCGCAGAGAGAGAACCCATAGAGAGCTGTACCGTTTATGAGGAATATGTGAGCAGTTTGTTTATACGGCAAGGACTTCTGGAGCGCAATTGTTTTTTTTTTATGGAAGGAAAGCAATATCAGAATAGGTTTGTAATTAATTGTCTACCGGCTCCGTGAATAAAGCGCACTGTGAATGTGAGTTTGTTGCTGGGCAGGACGCGCCCGGATTGTGGAGATCGCCCGTCTGGCCACCCCGCGTGTATATTGTGCTGATTATAATTATACAGAAGCGACCGCGTCAGCTTCTGCCCAGCCGCCTTGTAGTAGCACATCACGACGGTGCCGCAGAAACTCGACATGAAAATGATTCTTGCTGTTTTAATGCAGCCGACGACAACCTCATCCCTTATAACGCCACATTTTGCGCTTTATTTTAGCCCTCGTTATAAAGTTCACGGGTGATCTCTGAAGCCAGACATCTACTTTAATTCTGATATTCTTTAATGACTATGAACGTACAATTCGATGTATTAACTGTCGCTAGCCGTTACACTGATGCTAACTCATGTGAACACTACATTTAGATTACATTTAATACAATGTTTTTAACTTGACTCAGATTCATGGCCGACACGAGGACCAGTAAAATGTCCTCACAAGTGGGTTGTTATGATTGTTCATTGTGTTACTGAGGACAGCTGGACCCTCACAAATATAACTAAACAAGAAACATACACATATGCACACACACACACGCGCCTGCGCACGCACATACACCCACAGACTTGCACAGACATGGACAAACACACACATCTGCACACACACACGTACGCACAGACGCACAAGCACACACACTCTCCAATTTCCTGCATGTCAGATCACATTAAACAGACTAATAATCTGTAACAAGTCTGACACCCAGAAACAAACATCACACACACACAGAAATATGCTGCTAAGAGAACGACACGCACAAATCAAATGTGTGTGTGTCTGAGGCTCTTTCAAGTGTGTGTGGGTGACTTTAGACATACAGGACAAATAAAGAGTTCAATTGAAACAAATGTGCACTAAAACTATTTCTTTATCGAGCAAACGCAGCTTTGACGTATATTTATGTGTGAGTGTAAACCTCCAGCTTCCTGTCAGCTTTTATGTTGCCGTGTGTGTCTGTCTGGTAGTTAATTGAAGCGGGGGTGTCGTAGAGTGGCTGGGATCTTATTTACAGCTGGTCGCCGGCGGCAACCACATCCGCCTCCTGCCAGCCATCAATCAGACATCTCCACTTCTCTCACTTCATCCCTCTCTCTCTGACTCAACGATATAATCATTCTTGCTCTAAACGTCAATCAGTTGTAACACATTACAGTATTTGTTTACACGACTTTTAGTGGCGAACATATTTGAATATCCTAAGTAATTGAGTCTTTATGCCATCGCAAGATGGTGTCGATGTACCTGTCAGAAGTTGTTTGAATATAAAACAAATGAACTATTTGCAAAACGTTCGGAGTAAAAGAAAGCTGTGTCCATGAACTGAATTTGTGAGGCACAGAACCCTGTCATGGGAGGAAGGGTGTGTGAAGGTCAGAGGGTGAAAGATGAGCGCTCGTACCGGACCATGTAGTCACTCCTGACCAACAGCAGGTGCTGGAAGAGGGACAGAAGGTGTGGCTCGGCTTTAGAGTCCTTCACTGTGTTCATACAGATCTTCGGAAGATTCATTCACGACTGCAGTCATAACAGAACAACAACACAGCCAAAGAATGATCAAACACAGCTAATGAATTCTAAACCCACGTCAATATAATTCGCTTTTTTGTGAATGATTGAGAGATGCTGGTTGTGATTGAATGTAAATGATGTAGAGTCAGGAGGTTCTGATGCCACCTGCTGGATGAAACCTGATGAGCATCTTAACTAAATATATATGTTTTGAAAGATTAAATGCCTTTATACGAATACTGCGGTGAAAATAAACGGTTATACATTCATAGTGATTTAGAAACATATCGTTTGTATTTACAGGGCGCCCAAAAAAGTCACGATAGCATAGATAACAGTACCTAAAAAAATTATAAAAATGTAAAAATTACGATTGTGCATTTTTACACAAAGAGTGTGAAGGTTTGAAATGAGAAAAGTAAAATTCATATAAGAAATAAAACCTGTAAGCTGAAGGTTTGGCTTCACGTTGTCAAAACGTTTCTGCACCTTTGAGACACCTGGTGGTCGGTTTGGGAACTACAATCAGAAGGTTAAAGTGACAGTTCCCCAACAAATTAAGATTCTGTCTTTCTTTTACTCACCCTCATATAGTTCCAAACCTGTACACATTTCTTTGTTCTGCTGAACACAAAGAAAGCTATTTGAAAAATGCTATAAACCAAACAGACTTCACCCCCCCCATCGACTTCCATAGCATTTATTTGTCCTACTATTGCAGTAATAGGGGATGAGATCGGTTTGGTTACTGACGGTCTTCCTAATATCTTCCTCTGTGTTCAGCAAAACAAAGAAATGCATACAGGTTAAGAACAACTTGAGGGTGAATAAATGGTGACATTTTTGGGTGAACTGTCCCTTTAAACTACTGGTAAACCATGATCTTTCTATACATGTGTGTTTGTGACATAGATCAATTTAAGGATATTCCATCTCAATGCGGACGTCATCCAAACGAGAGCGAAGGTCTTCGAAGTCTTCCTCAGCCTGCTCTTCAAAGACCTGCAGCTGAACGCGGGAGCTCCTCATTCTCTATTGACTTCACCTCCTACAGACGGACAAACATGAGCACAACCTTTTTGGTTTATTTGTTATTTAAATGTGTTTGTGTGCGTCATCCATACTTTTATCCATGTCTAATTTTAAATTTATTTGTGTGTGTGTGTGTGGTCACCTTTAGCTGTTCTCTAAGGCCGAGTCTCATGAGTTCTGAGCGCAGGTGAATCCTGAAGTCCAGTTCTTCTACTCTACTGATGAGAGCGTTGATCAGCTGCATACAGCCGGCCTTCAGAGCGATGGAGTTTTTGTGCATGCCGGACAACAGAGGCTGAAATCTCTCAACGTCCTGCTCCTCTCCCTGCTCTGTGATGCACTCCAAAACACGTTCATGCCTGAAACATACACACAAACATGAGTCTGACTGGATGTGCCTGTAATCCTACAGTTAAAACATAGTTGGCCAGTGAGAAAAAAAACATCAGTTCCCATGATTCATAGCAAACTCATCTCTAATGTATTTAATATGAGGCCTCTAGGGGGCGACACATCTACACAAACACTCACGGGTTGTCAGGATGCTCCAGGATACAGATAGCAGACAGCAGCTTGACTACATCCGCCATCATGTGGGACACCTTTGGATTGATGGCTCGCACAAGGAGAGTACAGTAGGAAGACGCTGAGACATACAGTGGAAGCGCACATGCATGCAAACATGTGCTCACGTCTGCACTAACCTTGTTGTTCATGAAAGCTTTCAGACACCGAATAATCTCATGTTGACATTTAACACCAATCCCAGCATTCCTGAAACACACAGAAGAGTAAATACAGTGTTCATTTATAATAGCTTCACATAACTGTTGTACGCATAATCATCAGATGTGTGTGTTTCATACGCAGGTTCTTCTTTCTCATCTTGGAGTTTTCTGAGGAAGGTAAGAAGCAAAGCCAAACCCTCGTCTCCAAACGTCTGCACCCAGCTGAAACACACAAACATACATACAACCATCAGATAACGGCAGATGTTTATACAGATTTTATGAATCGAGTGCATGAGCAATTGTGTGTGTGTGTGTGTGTGTGTACCTGACAGGGTTGTTGTTTAAAGACACCCGCAGTGACTCGAGGCAGCTCAGTAACTGAGAATCTCTCAAATCCCCCCTCAGCTCTTGAATATAGACAATCGCCGACTTCGAACTTTCCTTTTGACTCTTCCCCTGTAACACAAACACACACAGTGTGTAACACAAACACACACAGTGTGTAACACAAACACACACAGTGTGTAAAAACACACACAGTGTGTAACACAAACACACACAGTGTGTAACTCATGTCGTAACATGACCATGGGCTGTTTCTGAGGTCACACACGTACAAGAATAAGAAATGCTAATCTTTTTATAAAAATGTCGTTAAAAATAAGCATCATTTTAATTTACACCATAGGCAATGGAATGCTTCATTCTGATTGGCTGATGAACGTTCTACAGATCAACGTGTTATTTTTCAGTAAAACGCACACTTAGGCCGTGTTCACACTTGACTTCATTTTTTAAGCTGCTAGCGTCTGTTTCACATTATAATCCTGCGGAATAAACCGTGTTTTAAAAAAGTCCTGAGCGCTTTTTTGAACGTCAGCGCCAGCCTCTTTTTCACAGCTAACCAATGACAGAGCCCTGTCGTTTCCATAACAACATGTGAGGAACGTGGTTGGTCAGGAAGGCTCAAGCTCGTTTTTTTTTTTTTAAATCACTTTCAATTACTTTTCATTGGATTTGTAGCGAGAAATTGGTATTGTAGTTTTTAAATATGTGACTGGTTATTGAAAAGACGCTCTCTGTTTATAATTCAAATAGACTTCCGTTGCGCTGCCTCTCAGGGCTGTCTTCGTGCACAGACGCTGCCTCCGAAGTATGACGTTCGGCTGCTATTTGTAACCAAACGCTCCCTGCGTTGTCTTTTGTCGTTAATAACCAACAACTAATACAAATATCCTAAACTTCATCCCTGAAAAATAATCTGCGTGCACATGGGACTGTTTAACGCTCATGGTGTAAATGGATTTGAGGCGCCTAACCTTATGCGGTTTGCTTATGTCGTTGATGTGACGTAATCACCTCGGGGGTCACAATCGAGTGGAAGGAAATTCGAAATCGATGGCGTTTTATTAGTATGGTTTTCTTTATAACTGAACTAATATTTTTATATTCTGTTACACTTATTGATAAAATACGGTATTTCAAATTAAAAAAAAAAATCTGGAAATCCTCTTGCGACTCCGCCCTTGTGGCCTTTGGTCGTGACCCCTACTTTGGGAACCCCTGCCTTACATTAAATTAAATTAACAAAAGAAAAACGTTTAATTGTGTTGCTTATGACAATAAACAGCAGTATGCATCTTATTACTTTTTCAAACATCACAAACTCAAAAATCACAATAAGTTTATATTTAAATATTCTAAATGTTGCTTTATGTTACATAAATGTAATGATGTAATAAGAGCTGCTCGCTTTGAGAAACCTGAAGCACTTCCTGTGTGTGACAGGAAGAGCATCAGACCGCCGCAGGAAGTGCATCTGATAATGTCTAACAGCTCTGATAGATTCAGTGGCACAAACATGGATGACTGTGTGTGTGTGTGTGTGTGTGTATGTGTGCGTGAGTGTGTGCGCGTGTGTGTGAATGTGTGCTCACAGCAGCAGAGGTGTGCAGGTATTGAGAGACCATCTCTCTCTTAATGGAGATGTCCTTCTCTCTCAACGGCTGCTGCTTGGCCTCATTCAGATTCATATCAACCTACACAAAGACAGAGAGAAGAAGAATTAAAAGAAAAAAACGTAAATCAAAGACAACCCAAACAGGCCACACGCACTCACCAGCATCTTGTTCGAAGAGCGTTAGCACATACTCATCCGAGTGTTCATGCATCGAGCCGCTCTGTGATGGAACCTCGTACTGAGCGGCGGCCGAGTGCCTGTTTACCAGCAAGACCGGCTTCTCCTTCTTCGTCCTCATACTGGTGAACCTCTCCAGCTGACACAGAGGCAAAGGGCAAAGGTCAACACTCACGTGACAACATAAATACACAGGTGTGTTTGACATCTGGATAGTCAGCAGGTGTGTTCGGAACAGCATGCTGAACATAATGACCTCACAGACCTGATATGTTTGCTAAAATTTGGACATTTTAAATATAACTGAGCAAAATATTTACTTGAAAGTTGACTTGATAAATGAAACGGGTACATTATGAGGTCATATCAATATGCAGCATGCTACTTTGTAAAATGTTTATCGTGCATACGTTTTAACACAAAATTGTAGGAGGCAATAAAGGTATATAGCGTGCAGTATGCAGTAAACAGAACACAGCCGTTGTTCAGAAACATGGATTGATTTGTTAGCCAGAACATTCTGTGCTGGGATCAGTTGTTTAATATTTCCTGTACATTCTTATCTGGTCTGGCATTCAACAAACACGACATCATTTCAGGAAATTCCAAACAATTCTGAAAATCCAGATCTTCTCAACAATCTTCAAGTCGAGAGTAAATCAGCATAAACATCAATGAACCACACTGAGACACTTACACCGAGCAGCCACCAGGGGTCGTCACGTCTTTATTCACTCTCTATGTTATTACAGAATATTTTTATTGGAAAAAATAAATCTAGGTGTGCACCCATCTAGATACTTTCTTTGGTATGGCTAACATCCAATAACAGATGAAAAAACTGGTTCACAACAGACAATATGGCCATAACATGCGACATTTGTATTGATGTTGTGTGAATTTCACTGTAAGATAAATGAATTCATTTAAAAGGTGGCATGACAACAATGAATAAAATGCTTATTTTAGACAAAAGAGTATTCTTATTTTATTTTATGAATCGTGTTGTACTTTTGAAGAAATAGATCTAAAAAAGTGTCATTGACCCAACATCTGTTTACTTCTTTCCAAACGGGGCAAAACACCTTTTTAAACATTTAAACAGTTAAACTATTATCTTTACTAAAACCATCCATTGACCTGTATTAGCCTACTATTAAATCTATGTAAGTGTTGGTTTCTTGTCATACATTTTCGTTTTGAGTCATAATGTAATTCACACACACACAGTGAACGTGCTTCACACTTTTCCTCTCACTGTTTCAGAGAGATGGCAAAGCCGAGAGGAAATCATGTAAAAAAACACTGAACGCTGACTTCGGATCAGTTGCTATGGACCACAGTGCCCTGTTTGGCTGGTCAGGGCAGAGAAACACTGATCTGAGGTCAGTCGTTCAGTAGTGCGGTGTTTTGGAAAGGGTGATGGGGTGTGACGGCCGGTGAGGGAGGCAAAGCGAGTGTTGCAGATGCATCATGAGAGGTTAAAGGTCAACGAGGACAGTGCTAGTGATGTCACACACGGGGTGATGTCAGTGCTGTAATACAAGGGTGTCGGGACAAACAGGACACACACGTGTGGACCTACCTCATCGGGAATCAGCCTTTTGAGAGTCTGTACAGGAGGCAGGAAAGAACCAATGAGAACCAAATACACAAAGAGAGAGAGAGAGAGAGAGAGAGAGAGATAGAGAGAGAGTCAGGTAGAGAAGTAGATGAAAGGGGGCAAAGGTGTAGGGAGAGAAAGAATAAAAAAGAGGAGCAAAAAGACAAAGCAGAAGGAAAGCCAAACATTTTGTGTCTATTTCTATATTATAACACAATTTCTACACTATTGATTCAGACATGGTATTATTGATATTAAGGAGACAAAACGAGACATTAATAAATCATCATTTTAAAAAGTCAGAAATATAAGGAGAGGCAAATTCGTTATTAATGTGTTGCAAATGCTCATTCCTGACACATGGGGGCAGTGCAAACCAGCAAATAACCATCACAACATCACTTCCTCCGACCAGCCACCTGTACAGAAACACACGTTTCCATGGCGACATAACAAAACGCTGATTCACCCGCAATCTCAAAACGAGAGGCGTGAGCTGTGGAATGCGAAAAAAACACCCATTAAACTGAACCAAGAGAGATCACATGACCTGTTCATATAGATGACACGAAAGACATTGACTGGCACCTCCCACTGCAGGCGGGAGCCAATTAAATGTCCGAACCTCAGTCTGAAGGTCTGGACGCAGTGAAAAGGTCAAAAGGTCTTCAAACTCCAGCACAGAGACATCTCTGAACATCATTATCTCAAAACCCTCGCTCGCTCATTCTGTTTATTGATAATGTCTCTCTCTTTCCTACTGCTCTCAGATACTGTGTGTTGTGGTGTGTCCACGGAGGGATACACCAGACGCGTGTGTGTGTTCCTGTAGCTCCATTGGTAAAGCATTTCGTTAGCATCATCACAAAGGTCACGGGTTTGATTTCCTAGAGAACACCCATACAGACAGAAGTGGATAAAAGTGTCTGCCAAATGCAAACGTGTGTGTGTGGTCAGTCAATGACAACCTCCCTGTTCATTATTTTATATTAAACAGTCACACCTTCATTCTTTACACTTACACACAATGAAAAAGACAAAAGTGACTTTATATTAAGATCAGTCTCGCACATGTGCACGCACGCGTCAAACTTCAGACCACAACTGACAGAAGATGCACTATAATCACACAGGAAACAGAGAGTGTGTGTACTTGACTTGTACATTTATCTTCGTGAGGACCTGTTTGAGTTTTATACCAGCGGAGTGAGGACAAAGAGAGTAAAGTGAGGACATTTTGGGCGGTCCTCACTTCCAGAGACCCCTTTAAAGGGCTGTTTGAGCGCAAGACTTGGTTTTAGGTTAAAAAAAGAGGTTAAGGGTACTTCGTAAGTTCGGGTTAGAGATGATATTGCATCAATGTATGTCCTCACCAAGACGGTTGTGAAAACATCTCTAGAACGTAGACTATTCATGTACTTTACCAAGCATAATGATATAAACTAGACTGCTGACAACATCTGCACTCTTGGAACAACACTCGGCCAAATAAAAGAAATAAAATGAACTGTACAAACTAATACAATGACTATAAAACGGCATCAATGGAGACAATAATCAATGCTCACGTCTCTAATGTAGCACTATGAAATCTGAAAATAATGAATCTGATCTGGCAAAGTACAGCTTAAATATAAGTTTACAAACACTAACTATTAATACAACTAGCTGTCGCTGTCCTTCTGAAACCTTGTATGTCCAAATGTGTTGCTTTTCAGGAAATAGAGAAAACAATGTACTTTGTAAACGATCAAATACAGTGTTTTCAAATACTTTTTATTGGTTTAATGTTTCCAAAACCCGGTGACAAACATAAAGGTTGACTACTAATAATGTGTCTCGATCACCTCCCGAGGTCGTGAATCAGCATATCGTGTACACGGGCTCGAGCAACGGTTAGCACACTTGCTCACTGCCCCATCAGCAAAGATCAGATCAACGCTCATGAATCAGAGTTCAGTTCATGAACCGCAAACCTGAACACGCACCACAATTCCCACACACGCATAACAGGTTGTGTGTACCTGCGATTTCATCTCCTTCTCTTAATATAGACAGCGATGAATTGACACAAGCGTTCCTTCATTTGTGTACGCGGAGGTCATTTCTAATGTTGCACATTGACTTTAAGGTTGTGTATTGAAATGATGTCATAATTTGGGCCACACCAGACACGCCCGTTAAAATGTGACAAGCCACTTCCTGCACAAAGTGCTCACAGGAAGTGTCACAAAGAAACACACAAGCAGACAGCACACACACAGAGCATTGTTCTAGTCTATATAGGGAAGAAAAATAGTATGATCATATCATTTAATAGCTCAGGGAGTTTAATTTCTCTTTCTCTTTAAGTTCTTTCAACATGCTGAAGAAAAACTGACTTTTTAAAGCACATAAGGCCAGACTCTCGTACTGTACCGCAGGTCTCGCTGTGCTCATGTCGACAGGACGTCCTTTAAGCTAAATGAGTCAGTTTCCTCCGAGTGCACATGCTCTCTCTCCGTCTCTCTGCTCACAGTAACATGCTTTCTGCGATAACGCCTCGCTGGCCACGGAGAGGCATTTACACGCATGAATAACCACCTGCCACACACAAACACACACACACTCAAAGACAATGGGGGTGACCCTGGCCGTCGGGCCGACTTGCTTTTGTTGACAGAACTTTATTAAAGGCCTTTCATTAAGACAATAGCACAAACCAATTTCTCCTTAACTAAACAAACAAGACGACTTCTTCCCGTGATGCCCACCCGTAACCAGGCAACCCTTTTAGGGAGGCTGTCAATGGGTTACCCAGACAACAGATGCAGAGGATGCAACACCGAACCATCACTACTGTTGGGTGACCCAAAGCACCACAACTACTTTCCAGATTTAACGTTGTCACGACGAACTGTGGTTGTGTCAGTTCATGACTACGTCTCAGAACAGTTTTGAAGCTCTCGTAATACGGTATGAGCAAAAATAACAGTATGTTTGCCTTGCATCTCACTTTTTGGTCAATAAACAGGCCACGCCCCAAACTCATACTATTGGCCGAGCCAAATAATAAGACAATCGCATCGACAGTTTGTTTAATTGCAGGCAGAGCAGATTTTAATCAGAGGATGTTTCGTAAATGTGTCGATTATCAAAATGAGACAAATTTCCCTCTACAGACAGTGACAGGAAGTGATGTCAGAGGTACTGAATTCAGTAATGACCACATAATGACCCACCATGATCCATCAGTCGTGTGCGTGTAGGGGGAATCTCTTTAACTAAAACAAAAGTAGTCTCTTTAGCCAAAAGAATTACCCCCAATCCCCCCCACGTGTGTGTGTGTCACAAATTCCTGTAGATACATCCGGATGTTCGGAGGCAGACTTTTGACAACATGAGATCATGCGTTACATTTACTGTATGTATATACTCAGCCCCATAACAACCCTAGAAACCACATGGCGACACGCTAAAGCACCCTAGCAACCACTCAGAATACTTTGGCATTTTGGCAGTACGTTCTGCAAAGAAACATCTTATTTGCATCATTTACTTCAAATAAATCTTCTTGAAAAACGTTTCTCTCAGAACGTTTTGAAGAATCTGGGCGAGCACTGTGGTTCTGCAAATGGGGACATGCAACCGTGTGTGTGTGTGTGTGTGTCTCATTTGAATGACGGTTGAGTGCAGGAATATTATGCCTTCAGTACTTAAAAAAGTTTTAGAGTCACACAGTTTCAGAAACACACACACACGCTCTGTGTTTGTTCACACTCAACTCCCAGCAGTGTCCTGCTCTTCATGAACTGAGAAGTGCTGTTGGTCACAAACACACACACTTATTATTCTGTCTATGTTTGCAAGCCTGTGTGCATGTGTCACCAAGACAGAGACTCTAGTATTGGGTTAAAACACACGCCCAAACACACACACACACACACACACACACACGCCCTTACACAAAGTTATTTCTCTGGCACTGTGCGTGTCTGTGTGTGTACCTGCCAAGCTACACTAAACTTTTATGAAACTCGTATTTAATACGACTAATTTGTTATTAAATTGATATTATACCCGAACAATTCTTTCATCATTGAATCACCCTCATGGCATTGCATGTATGATTTTGTGTCATCTGCAGAAAGAGAAGATGTTTTGAAGAACATTGGTAACCAAACCATATTGCTCCCCATTGAGTTCCATTGTATGGACATTTCTCAAAATATCTTCTTACGTTACAAAGAAGAATAAATAATGTCCGAATTTTTATTTTGGATGAACGATCTCTTATTAGATTAAGAACCATATATTTTATATTTAACACAAAAAAAAACAATAAGACTACATTTTTTAATTAGAGACACAACAATAATTTGAACAGATACACAGGGCTCTCGAGTCTCACGCATTCACTGAGAGACACACGCAGCCCGTTCACATTCTTTTATATTATATTACAAAAATGTATCATATGCTCAATGGGGATGAGATCTGTTTGTCTGTCTCCATCATTTATCAGATTTACCAGTTTGGTACCATTTTTATTTGTTCTGGTCAATTTTAACAACAGTAAAATTTAACTGCTAGAAAACCTTGAGAGAATTGGACGGGGCTGAGGGGGCTTTGGGTGTCTCTTCTCTTAACAGATGTGATCGCAGGTCGGGTTTTTCTTTAAAAAAAGAAAGGTATGCACGTCGGGTTCGGGTAAAATGGGATTCGTGTCATTTGGGGTCGGATAAAGATCTTTGGACCCGAGAAGACCTCCACGTGGGAGCCCTGGATACGTTTAGACACAACAGAAAAACTACACTACACACAAAAATAGCAGAAGCAATTAACAATTCGTCACTTTAAAACGACAGGAAATGACTTGAATTTGCAAATGACTGTTCTGAATCCATTTATTTACATGAACCACTTAAACAAAACAGCAATGCACTGTTCGGTAAAACAAGCCGCATTGACACCTTACTGTAACGTCAGGTTAAGTCACACTGAGATATTGAAACACAGCTTCAGTCACATTCTCCTCCAGACACACCAAACATCTAAACAATCCCAGGCGTTCACACACTCCACCTAACACAGAAGTGTTCACACAATGAGTGTGTGTGTGTGTGTCAGTGAGGTGAGATTAGACGGATTAATCTGTTCATGACAGACTGCAGGTCAGAGGAAATTTTCCTGTCGTTGTTGCCAGCACACAAACACAGACACACTAAAGTGCTTATTTAACCGTTCATCTCTGTTTATTTCCCATTTATTTATGTTTCATAGGAATCCCGACCCACCATTTACCATCTAGCCACACCGCAACATAAAACGTTTTTAATAAAATAAGAAAATCTTTTTAATGGTCATTTAATTAAGAAAGTTTCAATTAGATTGACCCCACTTCACTGTCCCCAAAAGATAGAGAAGCAAACTCACTCTAAACACACATTTCATGTTTCCTCACACCTCACACGCCACAAATATGTCTCACATATAAAATGACACGTGCCATTATGAACCGGATTCATTTCACTGTCAAACTACTTACTAAAACGCAACCACAACATGCCCACAGAAGAATCCCTGTGTACCTGACTACCTGTATCACACACATGTATCTCAGATATTTGTGCACCTACGCCTGCACTAGCTCAACACCTAATCCAGTGACTCGAAACCTATCTAGATACGATTCTCACGAACCGGCTGAGAAAGGGCGCTGGCAACTTTGACAGTCTGATTTAATCCATTCAGCCTGAACCGAGCACATTCCACTGACCGGAGGCGCACACACACACACACACACACACACGTCCAGAAGGTGCAGCTAGTAACTAGACTCACAATAACCAAGTTTTGACTATCACTTGGCATGGGCCGAATAACGGTTCCAAGGTACACCGAGGTTTGCAATAGTCAAGGTTTCAAATCCAATAAAATGTTCTGTGATACCGTTTCGAAGGTATGAATTGTGTTTACACAAAAATGACAGGAACAGGGATCGGTATCGACGAGTAGGGCTGGGTATCCGTTCTGATGTTCCGATTGGATGAGATTAACAAACTCTCGATGTGAGTCAATCATTACAGATTTATTACAAAACCTTTAGGTATTTGTAAAAAAAGATCAGTAAACATCAGGTTACGATGGAAATTAAGAAATGAAATGCAGAGCCACAAACATGTATATTCAACACACTTGGGTATATTGAACAAACATGATCAGGTTATTTACATTCAAGATACAGTGTAACAACAAAATGTCAAAAAAATGCTGTAAAGAGAGGATGCAATTTTGATTGCATCGCTGCCTTTGATGTGAAGGTCCGTCATGATAATTAAGATAATTCATATATGAACGAAATGCTCCATGATGTAACATCCACCCGTCGTAAAAAGAATAGTAACATCTAGTGGAAAGTAGTAGCAATCGCATTCACGTTAACGAATGCTCAGTGCTTGCGGAAATACGAAATAAAAAACATTATTCCCGGCTTGTGAGAGTCGATATCGAATCGACCGCATTTATAAAAAAGCGATGAATCAGATTTTTATTTGACCAGCCCTATTGGCAACTAACAGAAAAAAAAATCGGTACTCATACTTGGTCTTTAGAAAATGGTATTGGAGCATCCCTAAAAATATCAGAAATGAGAGAGTTCAGAACTTCCGTCCAAAACAAATCATGAGCCATTTCACTGGCCTTATAATCTTGTTCACCTGCTACAAAGTGCCAAAAACCATCTATCAAATGTTTGACTATGGAGAAAGTTATTCTGTGTGTGTGTGTGTGGGACCTTTGCGCTGCTAAAGCAATGCTCTACATGAACACCTGGACAGGAAGATAAACAGAGGTTTATAAATCTGCTGCAGATTAAAAACGGCATCTTGCATCTTCATGACATAAACGTTACAGTCGAGACGGCGAACGAGAAAGTTAAACTGACTTCCTGTCATATTCACCATCGCTTCCTGAAGCAGCATTAACACGCATGAACAAACACAATCACACGCCACTGAGTCAGCATGACTTCTGCCTTTCTGCACAACTCGAAATATTCAACAAACAAACATTTGCTAACAACAACACAACGTCAGACGCCGGTGTCAAAGATCAAACCGCCTGCGCCTTTATTCTGTCAGTTCTTCGACATTTATGTCATGACATCAAACTAAATTTAAGAATGTTTCAACGTTATCCGTGTTAATCTGACAAACTGTAAATTGACACCGGATTAAAAGCACACAAATCTAATTCATTCACAAAAACAACAAGAACTTCACCGGTTTCTCTGGGCATTGATGACTTTTAAGTGGGCTGGTAGGGGGGACAAAGAGAGAGAGAGAGAAGGCGTAAGAGAGAAAATGGTACAATAGCGGTTCTGTGTCCAGTCTTGAGTTTAACTTCACAACTACAGACAAACATTGAAATATTAGAATCAGAGAGATGGCAGCCATCAGTCTGCAACACTCCAGTGAATTTGTGTCACTTCATATATTCACTAAAATCCCAAGTTGTTTGAAGTTCTTGTGGAATTTGCCATCTGATCGTAAAGAGAGAGAACACAAGAGACCCCTAAACACCACATTTCGGTAAATCTAACATGCTGTGTTTTATGAGCCAGGCTCAGAGCTGAATGACATCACGTGACGTCTGAGAAGCTTTAGACTGTGATTGTGATGTTCGAGTGCAACAAACACTCTTAATCTTCTTAAATTCTCTGACAGATGAGGTAAACTCTCATAAACAGAGCTGTACTTCTGAATCAGCAGTCAGGGTTTTTCCTGCATAAAGAAATTGGAGGCGGCCGCCTCCGTCAAATGCCGTGCCGCCTCCGACTCTCGCAAAATTATGTCGGGTTTCTTCACAAGAAATGCTGCGTGCATTAACAAACTGTCATTTGTAACTGCAGTTGCGACATTACGTTACGTTTCGTTATCAGCACACTGAGGCGCTAAAAAGAGCTGCAGAACAAGAGCTAGCTGTGTTTACGTTTAATTTCTTGATATTTCTTAAATTAACATGACGTACATCATTGTAATGTGTTTAGCTGTGCAGTTGAATCAGCGTATACGGTACACAGCGAGTTCGCCAGGATGAACGTACAATGCGTTCAGACGACTCGCACGCGAATGACTCATTTGAACAGATTCATTTAAACTATTGACCTTTTCAGTCACCAGCGAATATAAGAGATCATTAAATCATTTAAAGTGAACCACATAGAACGCAAGATGTGAATGAGCTTTGCTCATTGAGTAAGACTTAAGGTTAATTCAGTTGGCTGAAAAGTTATTTAACTTAATTGATAAAAAAAAATTCTGTTAGTTTGAATTAAAGTAATGTTTTATATAACTTGATAATTGTTATTTTCATCCAGGTTTATTAGAACGTTTGATGTCAAAGTCACTTTGGTTAATCCTCTTAATGGTACGGTAGGCCTAAGTGTGTGTGTACAAGATCAGGATGGCACCACCTCCGCCTTACTTTGAGCCAGGAAAAACCCTGTTAACGTACACAACAGGTCCTTAGGTTAAAACACCTTTCCCTATACTTAATTATACCATATCAAATAAAGATATTTGGCAAAATGTGAATTTTGGACCTTGCCATGCAAATCATTTGGTTGGCACATCGGCTCAGGATTTGAATACTGTCATGGTTGACAGCTGGGTGCACTGGTGCATGCTGGGTAATAAGGTTTTCTGCATGATTTTTCAACTGTACACAAACATCATGACATAAGTGTTTATCCGTCCTGAGGGCACAGACTCAGCTTTACCTGCCCAAGACTTTAACTATCAGTCCACAGAGAGATATGAATGCACTACCCCGGGTACATGTCGCATTAGCGGCATGTTTGTCCACGATCTCACTGTTCAGCGAGTCCATATTCCTCAGTGGAATACTCTGGTTAAAACTGCGAGCATTGTTACAGCGGTCAGATGATGTTTGTCGATAAAGAACGAAAAGCAATTCCAAGAAATGTGACCTGGTGCTGGTCCCGCACTAATCCTCAGTGTGCTTTTATCTTTATGTTTGCGTAGTTATTTGTTGTATTTTGATAACCAAAATAACCAAAAGCGGTTGACTGATCTGCTTCACACGCTCGCTGAGATGAGCAGATTCACAGCACACGCTCTGAGGGGTCATACGCAATGTCAAAGATTGTTTTGTCAGCATAATATCAAAATGATTTCATGATGCTTGTTATTTTCACGATCGTGATCACAACAAGCTGGTTAAAACAGCTTGGGATGACAGGATATGACATCATCAATGTCGGTCTCTCTCAGCGGGGGCTGATGTCAGCGATGACCTGTTCAGCTGCGCTCAGCTTTATTTTCTCCTGAACACACACAGCAGACAGAACACTTCCTAACTTAAACATGACCTTTCACCGGTTACAATGAACACCAGCGTCAGGTGTGTGTGAGAGAGAGAGAGAGAGAGAGAGAGAGAGAGAGAGAGAGAGATATCCCTGCTCCAGGGTTTAGTATGAAATCATTCAGCTGGCAGAAATGAGACAAGGACAATTCACTCCGGCCCAAAGCACAAAACTGTTCCACACTACTGAGCACACTTATAAAACTACTCTCTCAGTCCCAAAATCTGAAGGCCACCCCATGACCTCACAGTAACAGAGGAAACAGAAAATAAAAGCGATATGAATTAACAGAAACCACTGAACCTGAGAGCAGACTAAGGCCAGTGATATGGTAATTGGTTTGGAGAAAAGGACAATAAACTGTTCTAAACTAGTAAAGATGAGAGTCCCATGTGGGCCGAACCTCAGAGATGACGTATTTTTGTAGGCCAAGCAAGAAGTTCCCTCGACCGAGAGCCAATGCATGATTTTCCCCATAGACTTTTGGAAGATCGCAAAAGATCTGTGACTAACAAATGTTCATGATGTTTGCGCGTTTCGTCTATCAAGATAATCTTTACAGATGAACACAATATTTGCTATTTGTGAAGCCTAATACAATCTTTTACACATTAGTCCCAACGACAGGTCTGTGACCCTCACCGGCTTCAGACAGGACCGCACTTCCCCATTCCTCCCATGCTTAAAAACCTGTCACTGTCCGCATAAAAAACAACAAACTTTTAAAATAGTGGCAGGCATACATAAAGCTTGGATTTAGATGATTATGAGTATTATTTAAACTCCAACACATCATTAAAACATTGACCATCGGCTACCATAATAATTGCAGTCGTACCACAACTTCTACAGCTTTGTTATTACCATAAAACTGTGGTACGTTGATATAATCCAGCACTTTCTAAACACAGTCACATTCAGAAACCTTTGTTAACACTTTATGGCTTATGGCTTTGTATTATTTATAACTGTAGTACATGTGGTTCTTTGGCAGTAAATTTGTTTGTAAGCGATCTATTCCTCAAGCAGACAAAAACCGCACACCTGTTCAAACGGTGATGGTTCACGCTTTCTTCCCATCACTGCATCTAAAGTTTCACTACTAAACACCAGGTGTGTTTGGGACTCTATGGAAACCCTTTCTACAGATGGACACGTGTCTCATTAACATACAACATACTACTACTGTTTCTGAAGCGTGCAGGAAAATGAAATGACTCAGTACCCATGTCAGAATGGGTATTGTACCCACAATGCAATGCGGCTTTATCTTTCTTTGCAGTAGTTTTTCAATCAAGCACAATCTCTTTCCAGTCTAACTCTTATTCACACCATCGAAGCGGTTTTAAAAAAAGCAATTCGTGATGCCGGCTGAAATATAGTATTACTGAACTGCTAAAAAGTGTAGTAGTCTGTGGGCGTGGCTTGAGCGTCTGCATTCTGTGTTGTGACGTCACAAAATTCCTTCTCATTCCTGTGCTCGCGCTTTACCAGTTACACGAGCTGAACCCATATTGTGTTATTTTCCCAAGGCAATACGATTCATGTCCATTTAAAAGCCTGCATACATTTACTTCCTTTTACAATCTGTGAAAATCTGCGTCTACTGGCGTCAGTTATACATGAGAAGTGTTGCACAATGACACAAAATGACATTAAAAATGGAAACAGTCACACTTTAAAACGCTTCTAAAGTGACACGCGTACTAAATTCATTCACACGGTAGCCTAACACATAGTGGACTACAAAGTATACCCAAGCCTTAAAATGACACGTTTCCCAGACCACGATATGGAATGGACGGGTCTCTCTCCCATCAGTTACGTTTATGAGCAAACAGAGGATGACTAGTGCAGGGTGTTTACACCACTTCCTAAACTTCTAAAGCAACACAATGATCGAAGGAATACTATCATCCTTCACAACATGCTGCTTACACACACTCTCGCGAGGACTTCCTCATTAGAGATGTCGAGCACGTCTCGAGCGGTCTGAGAAACTTCAAAAAAGCACAAACTTCTCTCACGCATCCAGGAAATGAACGTTGCAAGACTTATGAGCAGAAACACAGTGAGTTCTGCGTGACCAATAACCCGAAAAAACAGAACCAATCCCGCACTTGGACAGTTCCCCGACGCTTCACTACAGTAACCCGTTCACAGTAAACAAGAGCAAGAGCAACACACAAATAAACGCATCGAAACACTTACAAACTTCTTCTTGCTGTCTCCATCTTCGTAGGTCTTCTTGCTTTTCTTGTCCTTTTCTTTCCCACTTTTGGGAGCGCTACCTGATGCCGAGTTCGGATCCATAGTTACGTTCTAAAATCACTTAATCTCTCTTAAATGTGCGGGCTCGGATCCCCGCACACACTCACACTGTCCCTGCCCCGCGCGGAGGCGTCTTATCCCGCGGCCTGGTGCTGCTGCGCGCCGCCGGTCCGAGCTCGTCCCCCGGCACAAAAGAAAAGGAGGGAAATTTGAACCCCGGTCTTTCCCTTGTGTGGACCTTTCACGATTGAGTATCCGGCGCTAGAGTCTGAAGCACCGGATCATAATCCACGGATCTCCGCGCAAACGTCTCCGCTCGTATTTAGTAGTTAAGTTAGACTCGACCTCTGGAACAACGAACAAACCGCGCTTTGTATCTCAGAAACGACCGCGCGACAGAGCTGTCATTCCTACACCCGTTCGCTGACATTCACTTCTTGTGGTTCATGGTATCGGACTTCGGGTTTAAGTTAAGAGCCATTTTGAGAAGAAAGATCAGAAGAAGTTTTCCGCTGTCTCTCTCTCTCTCTCTCTCTTCCTGTCTCGGTGCGCCTGTGTTTGTTGGGGAGGTCAAATGGGAGGAACCATCATGCGCACTACACACACTAACACACACCTGAGTCACATAACACACAGGTAGAACAACACTGACGTCTACTGACAATTTCACATACACAAGGTTTTCACATTTAATGAGAGATTTTGATGGATGCTTTATTTTAGTTTAAATTTGAGCTTCATTTACATAGCTAATGGTACATTCTAACAGCAATAATAAACAATTATATATCCTTAATTGTCTAATTCAGAATTATTTTAGTATAAACATTAGAATAATAAAATACTTGGTTTAAATACAAATTGCTTTTTGATGTGACCTCCAACATTTACATTTGACCATTTGCTCCTTGTTTTAATCTTTATGGTTTAGAATAAATCAAGTATTTTTTCCGGTGAAAAGCTTTTACATTTTCTAATAGTTTATAGGCTTTTATTACCTCCGTCATGCGATGTATTCTACAGCCATTCTGCGTTTTTATTTTGTTTTACCTGTAAGTAATTTTGCATGAATAACTGTTGAAGTTCCATCAACGTCCTCGGGGTTATTTTTATTTTTAAGCAAAGTGCGCCACCTAGAGACGAAGAGATGAGCAGCATCTATGCGTCTCTGAATTCACACACCGTCACATCACATGGATAAAAAGGCATAGAAGAGATTTCAAATGTAATTTTTTTACGACTATGTATAGTACAAATAGGAAAGCTATGAAAGCTGTGAATTGATTCAATGTATTTAAGATTGTATAATTTTTTATACAAAAAATATGTAATTTTTATACTTTTTTCTCCCACTGATAATTACAATTGTACTTTTAGTGATTATTACTGTAGATTCTTGGCATTATGTTATGTTTGTTCTTCGAGCAATAAAAAATAGAATATATATATACAAAATAAAAAAAATATTTTAAATTTGAACCTGCCTCCTTGTTTCAGACTTGCTGTTTAAACAGGTAAAGACAGAACGGATGCTGGTTGGTACCCGTTCCCAGCTCACACTTCCAGTTTCATTAACTCTAATGGCCGATTTAAGAATTGCAGAAACAGAAGATGCTGACACCTGACTAAATCACTGCTGTTAAGTCATGTGTGTTATTAACAAGCATTGGGTGGTTAGATGCGTCGTAAAACAGGAGAAAAGAATAAAAGTGAGTTGCAGAAAGACTGTGAATCTTTTTTTTCAGCCCCTGTGCTGACTCAAGTCAACCCAGTTTTACATTTTCATCTTTGTATTCATACAGATCCCCCCTCAAAACGCCCACCAGTGCGCAAAATCCAGGGAACATCTGAAGAGCCCCGGACAGACATGGCATGTTTCCCTGCTTTTAATGTATTTGTCATTGAGTGAGACATTGAATGTTGTGTACGTATGCATGGCATACAAATGTACATATTAACAATAAACAACTTGGATATCTTCATGAGACTTCAAATGCTTTTTCTTTTTGGTTGTTTTTATTATTATTTATTAAAAATATTATTTGTCCTCTTTCCTTCCACGACTCTCCAGAAGGAGTATTTTGTAAATACTGCACAAATTGGTGGCCCTTCTTTAGAGCAAAAAAGACATATAATGCTTGTTCTAAATATGCTAGATAAACATGACGCTCATTTTAAACTCATCAGATGCAAGTTCCACATTTGCACACAATCGTCCTTGCGTGATTTACCCCGAGTCCATACAATTACGTCACCCAGGAAGATAATTTAGACCCAGCATGCCAGAAGACAAATAAACAATCTCATTATCTTTTCTCAATCTTTTTACAAATTGTGATGTTGACTCCATTTGTCAAGCTCAGCCTTATATGAAAAAATAAAAGTCAATCAGCAGTAAATTAATATAACCAGCATTTGGTCAGTCTGTCTCTCCCCAAATCGAAATGTTATTTAATTTACAACATCTAGAAATAACAAAAATGATATAAATCAGGGTTTTAATCTGTATTTAGACAGAGAGAAGAAACACTTCAATCGTCTACATGAGGCACAAAGGTTAAACACCTTCCTTTACTCTTTGTTGAGTAACATTATTTTCTTTATTCAAGCCGTACTTTGTGAGCTGTTCAACGAAAGTGCTTTTAGGAATGAGCTCAGTTCTGAACTTAATCCTCAGTAGGATGTCGTCAGAAACACACACACACCTCAGCTGATCACATCCGTGGTTATTTGAGGACTGCATCTTATTATAACCTCAAAACAGTCAGAGATTTCTTAGTCATGGCCATTGGTTTCTTTTCAATCTGTTTGGAAAGCTTCTTGAGGAAAGAGACACATCCATTTCTCTCGGTTTCATGTCATGAAAGCAGCTCAGGTTGAGTCTCTCTCTCCCTCTCTCTCTCTCCCTCTCTCCCTCTCTCTCTCTCTCTCTCTCTCCGAGTCACACCTGATTCTGTGCGTCTGTCATCACGGCTTTGCCGCGTCCGATGCGGATTAGGACAGATATCAAAATGATTTAAATCTCTGTTGGTGCTGCACGCCTTAAGTTACCTCAGAAAAACAAAACGCTAAGACAAACATCCAACGAATGACTGATTTACTAATTAGCCATTTAGCTCTAAATGAGTAAACCGAAGAGTCTCCTTTAAGGACACAATGGTGACCAGCCCTTACCATTTCAAACCTTTACAATACTGTCATTATTTACTCTTGTTGTTCCAAACCTGTATGACTTTTTTGTTTTTATTTTTTGAAGAAACCTAGCAGATGTCTCTATATAACTGAGTGAAGTAGGACTGGTGGATTGCAAATCACTTTTTGTGTTCCAGAGAGAGGTTTGGAACAGCGTGAGGGCGATGACAAAGTGTTTATTTCTGGGCGACTTAAACCCTTTAACCACAGCCCATACTCATAAACTCTCAGGGCAAAGTCATTTCAAGAAGGGCACAGATGAAGGGACTAGATTCATTTGATGTGCACCACAAGCAAGTCTTCTTAAGCCTCGTGTTTTCAGATTCTGGCAAGTCCAGCTGTGATCAATATCAACGAGATTTTACACATTCTTTAGACACAGACTGCTATGAATGTGAGATTTAATCATGGTTTAACACAGTACAAGAAAATAATCTGCCTTACATAATGCACAAGACTTGTGATTAACGTTATAAACCATAAAAGGCCGTGCAGAAATACAAAACAGTCATTATATACAGACATATAAACCATCACACCGGTGACCTCAGGTTTGGTCCCAGCCTTTGGGTTCTCGTAAAGGTTCTGGTTCCTTTATCCAAAGTTTCACTATTGCACAGGTTTTCCAATTCCAATAACACAATCCATCGGGTGTTAATCATTTCGGGCACCTGTGGCCCACAGTTCCGACCCGTGTCATTTATAAGAGCTGCGGGCCTCTCGCAGCGAGCGGTCGTAAGGCATGGAAGCGAAGAAGGAGTTCCTCAGCTGACAGTTGATGAAGAACACGATGAGAAGGACCAGGAGAAAAAGCACCAGGCACATCACCATGTACGTGGCCAGGTCCGGTTTGTTCAGTTCGCCCTCGCGCAGAGCACCCCCTCGGCCGGTGGGCTTCAGCAGGGCGGATACGCTGACGGGCCCCTGAGACACGTTGAGTGAGGCCGGCGAGTGTGTGTGTGTCATCAGGTCAAAGTTTCGTGCGGCGGCCGTCGAGTTTAAGAGCATCTGTCTCAGCATGATGAATCAACACAACAGACTGCAATGACAAAAAAACAAATAGATGCCGTATATACACGTACAAGTTTGTGTAAACACATTGCGTGCACGACAGACATCGTGGTAGATTGAGGACATGGTGTTGAGCTATAATTTTATATAGTTAATTAATTACAATTCTGTTGGCAATTCAAAATAATACTAGATTGTATAAAGTAAATGTTTAAATTTAGCTTAAAGGCCATTCAACATGCAACAGATGAGATGACTTCAAATGTGAATATATTGCGGAAGACGTTTTTTTAAGTTAGATATTATTTTGTATGTCAATTAAATGTTTCATTCGGGTTCCATCCTGAAAAATCAGGTACCTTTGTTACAGCTTACATAGGATGTGGGGCAGGTTGTCACAAAAAGGTTAATGTGTGAAGCATCTGCTTTCCTGCGCAACAACAGCGCAAATGCTCAATAGATTTCTGTAGTTGCGATTTAAGGCGTTTTTGTAAAGAAACTTTGAAAATTGATATATCCTCAAAACTGTTTCCTTTAGTAAAATGTGACTGATCCCGGTCTCCATATGTAACTTTATATTTATGGATACATATAGTGCATGCACCCTGATTCTATCTGAGGTATGCATTAAAAAATACACTTCACTAAAAATACTTCAAGACATAAATTCCTGCTATATTGTTGTTGTTTTTTTTACAATATTACAAGCTTTAAATCCACTTACTGCCTGTGCGCCGCGGGCAGCTGGACAGACAGAACACGGTGCGTCGTCAAGTGCGCATACCACAAAGTCTCTCCTTCAAAACCAGCAGACCTCCAAAACACTTCAGACACGAGCTCTGATTTTCGGTACTATATCCGCAGAGGGTTTAAACAATCTATCCATGTCCAACCATATGATTTCCCATAGACCTATGAACTATCGATGAGAGAGGACCTCTCAAGGCGAGCGGACGTCAACACTGACGAGTTCAAATCTCTCCAAATGTCTCAACAGACGCGCAATAACAGCTCCTGACGCGCTAGTATACTCACACCAAGTAAACCGCTCTATTCCGTCAAGTTTCCATGCTTTGGAGAGGCGCCCATTTATCCCGTCGCATGTTTATTTCCAGGGAAATTGGATGTCTCTCCAGACGCACATCCATCTTCCACGACCGCTGGCGACGAAGGTCTATCGATCTGGTTCGGCTCCGACAGAAAGGCGATTTTTATGAACACATAAAAGAAAGATAAACGAGCTGATCTCTGTGCGCAATGGAGAGGCACCGGAGACGCGTTAATGTCTCTCTTTCTTCCAGACAGATTCTTCAATTTGAGAGAAAGTGAGTGGAGTTGCAGGATGGTGCGGAATGTCTCAGACAGGTTTCACAGAGAGAGAGAAAGAGAGAGAGAGAGAGAGAGAGAACATGCAGCCTATCATGTGCACCAGCCATTTAAAGGGACCGTTTGAGCAGCTGATGTCATGACAACATTACTGCTGTTAGGCAAGGTTTAGGCAAGATCATCACCATTCTCAATTTGAACTTATTTTATTTGATAATGCCAGAGCTGTAATACACACACAAGGAAACGATTGCTCATGCTGAAAGGTAAATAATAAAGTGCGTAAATGTGCTACAGACAAGACTAAATCGTGAGGGTTGAGGTGTGTTTGATTGTCCTGAAGGTTCATAACAAATCCCATAGATTTACACTGAATGAAGGACCAGAAACAGACCCAACATATACTGTATATAAAGAGCACCCAGATACATCTTGGCCTAGCACATGACCACCAATGCCACCTAGCAACAAGCCAGAACATCATAGCTCATAGAAACTTTATAACACTTTATACTTGAAAATCACAGAAAGTTGGCGTGAATTATTTTGACTACGTTGCTAGCGCATGCATACAGTCTCCCTGGCAATCACCTGTTTTTGTGTAACGTTGAAAGAAAGACACACATCTTGTTAAACCGTAACTCAGCCTGTTGAAGCAGTCGTCAAGCTTTAATTAAAAGCCTCGCATGTCATTGACTTCCCGTTCAATACTAAGTAAACCTGCCACAGGTGTCATCTGGAGATGCTTAGCTCTCATTAACCTACTCCACACGTTCTCGCAAGTTTTCCTGAGAAATAAACAAACACTTCTGAGTTTAATGTAAATATCAACTATTGACTCACAGTGTTTCGTGCTAAAGAGTCATGAATATTCATATCATTTTACAGCCCGAGGACACGGTAATCACCACCGAGATACATCATATCACAGCTCAGAGGTTGAACATCTCATCAATATTCATAAGCACCTGTCCACAATTAGCATTTCACACATTCGGGCTAAACAGTGAAGGACAGGCTCGCATTGGTTCAGTGACCCCAAAGAAAAGAACAGACACCAACATAAAATGTAATCTGGATAAAAAGTGTTTATGCTGCAATAACACAGTTTGCGCGCTTTGCTCTTCAGTGCAGCGCATCGAATGTATAATTATTCGTTGGTACACCCAAAAATGAATTTTGATTATTTATTAGCCCTCATAACCCATATGACTTTCTTCTTTAGAGCACCAAAGTAAAAGACGTACCGTGTCCTCTAACGTGACCATGCAGGTTAACATGCTTCAAACTACGTCACCGCATGT
Source organism: Triplophysa siluroides (assembly GCA_006030095.1). Classification (NCBI taxonomy): domain Eukaryota; kingdom Metazoa; phylum Chordata; class Actinopteri; order Cypriniformes; family Nemacheilidae; genus Triplophysa; species Triplophysa siluroides. The sequence goes on from VCII01000624.1 coordinate 8,907,672, forward strand.
AAACATCTTTCATAAATATAAACCTCAAAAGCGCCAAGATTTCAGTCACAGCTCAGCATAAATATCCTCCGGTGGTATTCACATCCGCAGAAAGAGAAAACATAGCTGTAATTGCACGGGGCTAAGGAGATTACAATTGCTTTGCAACTGACACTTTTCCTCCGAAGGGCCCATTTTGCCACCGGCAACCTTTCTGCCTCCCCCCGCACCACTGACCCATTTTCTGTTCCTGCGCTGTCCAATTCAATCTACCTCTAATCCATTGGCTGACAAACTAAGTCCCCTCATCATCTTTATGAAATTCCACCTGGAGGGCCGTCGAGAGTCGATAGAGGCAGTGGACGTGTACGAAAAGGAGAAAGCCTATTTTTAGATCTCTAACAAGAATTCTTAAGCTCTCTCTCATTAGAAGATGGCCTGCTGACAGATTTTTGCATGCGTGCGTGTGCTAAAGAAAGGCTACAACTCTCCTCACGGCCCTTTACACCCAGCGGATGTGTGATTTCTGCACACAGAAACACATAGAAACACTCTTAATGCTAAATGTGTAACTAAATGCAACACGCAAACGTCCTCCTACATTTCCTCCGATGACAGCGGCGTGTTCTCGGCGGGGGGGGACGCGGGGGTAATGCGAGATAAGTCTTCCCGCCACGGGCTCGCTGACGCATTGGCTGACAGCCGCGCAGGCCTCATGCGTTCACTTAAGAGACTCGTGTTTAGTCACACACACACCTCATCAATTCAAGCCTGACTGCGGGTCTCTTCGGGGTTATGTGAAGTTAACACCCTGCTGATGTCTGCGGCTGGGTCTGCTCCGGAGATCGTGAGTTTATCACACGCCACCTTGACAGAAACAAACACGAGGTGAAGCAGGAAATGAGTTCCATAAACAAAGATGTGGACGTGAAGCTTTGTCATGGTGTATCAGCTCAGTAAAATGGATCATGTAATGAAATTAAATTTACACTTACAGAGTTTAGCAGCTGTTCTTACTCAAAGAGAGCTTTAGCCTTGCAGGTGACATCACAACAAAAATCATTATTGGTATTGTTTAGGTTTGGGGATTTAAACAAAGGCCCAATGAAATGTATTTAAATGTATAATAAGTTTCAAAGTGTTGTATACTGAAGTGGCTAAAAGTGTGCAGGAGGCCTTTGTATGTCCTTTTAATCTAAACATACGTATATGTATGGTACAAAATGGACAAAACACAAAACTTTTAAGGTATTTATTTTGACAACATTTTTTGGAAAAAAGACTAACTAAACTTAAGCATTTCAGGAAAGAAGGGTTTCCTTTGAATATATTAAAGAAAGAAATAAGACAGAAATAAAAATTTTAAAGGAAGTAAAAAATCTTAATTGAAACCAACACTCTTGAAAATTGAAATTAAATAAAAAAAATTGCTCCAGAAACACAAATACAGCACAAATTCAGTTCTTCACAGACGGTTTTAATTGGCGTGTACGTGCATAATATAAACAAGAGGATCTTATAGTGAATCAATGCGATGATGTATTGTGTGCTGGTGCTGTAGTCCCCCCCGTCCCGCATGCCTCCAGGCTCTCGTCTTTTACCGGAAATAATCGTACAGCTGTATCTGTCTTTTATAAATTCGATCGACCTAAATACTCTTCGAAGATATGAAGGATGCAATACTACTCTATAGGTACTCAAGATTAATATGAGATTGGCAGAAACTGTGTGTGTAACCTCCTCTTTAAAGTCATCGGTTGTCACAACACAGTCGAGTTTACCTAATGAATAAAAGAAATACAGTAAATATTTTTGGTTGTCTGAACATAGATAAAGAATATAGATGATTAAAATAGACCAATTTCTTTGTCTTTTGCAAACGTATATATTTGCTGCTTTAGACAGACCAAAACATTGTTTAAATAACTGAACACACAAACCTCAACCATGGTAACATTCAACAAACATCATTCATTAAAAAACTTTAAACGCAACAGATAACTAACAGTAACATCAACATTAAAACATAAATGAAGCCAGAAAGAACTAAATCACTAATCTTTGTTAGAAACATGTTGAGCAAAATCTTTTTTAGTATATGCAAAATAATAATATGACTCCATTAACTAACCATTCTATGGTCAAGTTACTTTATTGTCTTTGCAGAGAACGTTTTGCAAGTGTAGATTCTTTGCAAAGGTCTACCAGAAGTAATGTTTGGGCCACATGATGTTGATTTATGTTTTTTAAGGCTGAAACCGTCTATAAATGATGAACATGTGATGCTCGCCGCCAGAGACATATTGACTATTTTGATTAGACCATTTAACATCTTCCCTAGAAACACTATCTCTTCAACCACCAACACGCTTGTAACCACATTACAAGATACTGAAATCCACTCAGAACATCCTAGAAAACCACGTGGAAACTCTCTAGACACCGCATTGCAATGAGCTAAAGATACGGAGAACACATTAGCAACCACCCACACATGCCCAGCATCATGGCAGTGAGTTTGGCAAGCAGCATATTTCCTCCAGAAAATGCAGTTATGTATAAAGCTGATATTGTAAAAGAGAATTGTGCATGACACACACCACACACACACACACACACACACACTGGTGTCATAATGTGATGATTCAGGTGAGGTTGTGCTTTCACAGGAACTATTAGACTCTCCATTGCACCTCAATTATTAAACAGACTCTCCTGGATTTCTTCATCTTCCTCTTGACACTCTCAGGTTAATCTCATGCCCTACAGCCAGAGCACCTCACACTTATTCATATGTATTTACTCTAACTGGTAGACCATTATATTCCTATGAAACAAACTTAATCAAATGTTTGATCAAATATAAGCCAATTCTGATTAAAAGTGACAAATGCATACAGTTGATCTCTTGATCTGTGCATACAGGCTACATGCTTGCCTGCGTTTCATGTGTGTTTACATGTCAGACTGACACGCTGTGCGTTTATATGTGACAGACCGACACGCTGTGTGTTTATATGGGACGGACCGACACGTCAGATGCAGTTGTCATGTGACATGAGAGGAATACGGTCCACAACCTTCAATTCAACATTATACAAATCCAGACACAGAATAAATAAATACATACAGATTCAAAGCAGACTTTGAAGGGGGGTTGTAAAAGACATTTCATTTGCCGAACTGACGGCTTGTGTCTATTGACATGAGTTGGACATAAGTCCCAATCAGGTTCATTATCCAGAGAGAGAGAGAGAGAGAGAGAGAGAGAACGAGAAAACAATGAATCTGCCCTGACCTGATGTTTCCCACATTTGTACATAAAACAATATTACTGTATATTATTTAATCATTTTATTCTGCTACTTAAATCTATATTTAGATTTTCTAAATCATTGTTTAAACTATAATTTATTTCTGTTTTTATACATTTAGATATATTATAAACCACTTTAAGCTGCACTACATACATCGCACCTTTATTTCTATTTTATTAATATTATAATCTTCCTTTTCGTTTATAGTCATACTTGCACTATTTGTACGCAGCTCAGCTGCAAACGCTTTTGCAAGACATGTTGTTATGCCGATAAAGCACACTTAAATTGAAATTAAATTGGGAGAGAGAGACTCACTCACCCATTCACACACACAGTTGTTCCATTCATACGTCTGCATGGTTCTGTCATCAGCTTCATGAGCATTTTCTCCATTGTCTGAAGAATGCAATGTTCTTTTCTCATTTGATTTAAGCATGTATAATAATCATGAAAGAATGAGAAAAATATCATTTGCATGTGCAATGACATACTTAAGCATTGTTTAGCAGAAAATCATTCAATGAGTTTTCTTTTACAGTTTAACCCAAATTCATCTGTGTGAAGAGAGTGTCTTAAATCTGTGGAGGCAGTCTCTGCATCACATTGAGGGCCATTCCATGACAACCATCTGTTTTAATAAGGAGACTGAAAGTGTGTGTGTGTGAGAGAGAATCAGGTGAATTTCAATGGCTGTTTGAGTGGACCGTTTGCTTGCTTGGCTGGAGAAAGCATTAGATATCAGACCAGCATCTGCTAGATCGGACCACCTAACACCATTCACCGACCAGAGACAAACATCACGTGAAAGAAATACTGATTGTTTTACCTCTGAAGGAAATGCTGCCCACGATCGAGATGGATGTTGTGGGCAGTTTATCAGGGTGTAGTTGCCCAGATGTTTTTTAGATCATTACTATGGGGTGGCTAAAGGGTTTCTGGTGATAGCCATTGCTCAGGTGGGATACTGACCCTATTCAAAAGAGCCCACCCTCTGTCTCTGCTTTTAAATTACACTCAGAATTTTCATTTTATCCCTTCCCTCTCTTTCAGGTTTAATCATTTCTTGTTTTTCTCGCAAACACAAGCAGTCTCGAAATTGCATAACATATACAGTCACATTAAGACCACAGAGGTCAAATTGAATTTGGATGAACGTTTCAAATGATATCCATAACTCCTTATGTACTGTAGATGAAATGATGGTGTTTGTCCTTTAGGGTAAGATACAACAGCTTTTAATGCGCGACTAATTACATGCGAAATATAGCAACACACACACAGAGTCTCAATGGGTAACGTGTCTCATTTACACACTCCACAATGCGAAACAAAGTGTTTGCAGGGGTTTCAACGCTGCAGGTCATTATCTTAAGCTTAAACAGAATCATGTTATCTCTAAAAACAGTCTAATTATAACACAGCTCAAATAAATCAGATAAAGAGGAAACAATCTTTCCTGTCCTGTTAGGATGAAGGAAGAGCGCAATCCACTTCAATCCCACAATCCAGTTCGAGAGCGTGACGCTCACAGCGCCAGAGCATCTCAAGATTCACCTCAAGAGCGTGATGCTCATAACACCAGATCGACATTGTCAACCTTGAAAGCGTGATGCTGGGTTTCCATGGAAACATGTGCTCACTTTAAGTACGCTTCTGTTGCATTTTGTTGCTTTCGCCTGATTCATGTTATCAATCTGAGGTTTGGTTCGCGGTGTTAACGTTAGAAAGATCAATGAATAACCCAGGGTTAAATATGACCATGACCACGGGTCAACAATCTAGGTGAACAGGTGTGAAACGGCAGTTCAAAACACATCATTTGAAGAGCAAAACATATTCTGCTGTTGACTTGACAATTATAGCACATCCTACTCGGCATGACTCACTCCAGATCTAATGTCTTTGGATAAAATTAGAGCAAGCGGCTGGAGATGGCAGGCTAGCATGTGTGTGCGTGTGTTTATACGTGTGGATTTGTGCGCTGAACATCTCTCGCTGTGTCCCGTAATGACCTGCGAGACGTTTGACGGGTGAGAGCAGACCCAAAACTTCCACCCGCTCTGGTGTTTGTTCCAACAGTCTGACAGAACCGGTTCTGTGTGTTCTGGTGTCACTCTGGATTCTCAGACGTAATGCCAACGGACTGATCGAGGATGCGGTGCATATTGCAGACGATACTGCCAAGAAATTTGTGAAAATCTGAGGCCAGCAAGAGGAGGTGTTGCTTGCAGAGGACCAGATTGAAACAACGATCACTTCTAAGGATAGACTTACCCGAGGTGGTGTTGCGGGGCATATACGCCTTTTCTATATTTAAAAGTACTTTAATCACAATAAGACTGGAAACAAAAATAAAATAAGTAAATTAATTATAAATAAATCATTTAAATGAAACCTGAATATATAAAATATATATACAGTTGCAGAAAAAAATAAGAGACCATTTCAGAATTGTTTTCAGTTTTATTGAATTTATATGAAATTTAAATGAAAATTTTTGTTCTTTTATGTTAACTACTACTAATATATTTTTTTTATATTTACATGTATTTGCAGAAAATGAAAACTGGAAAAACCGGTGAGATGCTCTGTATTTTTTCAGACCTCAAATACGGCAAATTAAGAAAACAAGTCCATATTCTCTCTTCAGAGAATACAATATTTAGGCAAATGTCATGTTATTTAATGTGATCATGTCGATCACAGTTTTCATGTGTCTTGTCATTCTGTCACTCTTTCACATTGCTTGGATGAGGTTTGATTTCATGGCCTCAACACATGAAGCATGCTCATGTAGAAATGCTCATTAAATGAAAAGTTGCAATGGTCTCTTATTTTATTTCCATGGCTGCTTTTATACACATAGATGTGTTCACACATAGAAACGTGCCATGTGCCAATAAAAGTCTTGAACATGTCCAAAAGAGGCACTATCACGACTCTACCGGCCTGTCTCGGGTGAGTTGAGCGAGAGTTAACAAATTCTGATCACCTGTAGGACTCAATGGCCGTCCAGCATCTGTCCCATAGTGCCGTGGGGCGACTGTCATGACAGGACCGAGTGAGATGATGATGGTGGAGGTGGCGCTGGTGGGACTTTGCTGTGGACTGTAATGAGTGATGACTTCTCTCGAGGGACTGAAGAAGCGCGTGAGGGAGAATAAGAGGAACCAACAGGGAATAAGTGGTGTCATTCCTCTCGTCACACACCGGTACGTTTGTGCCCTGGAGGACCGGAATATAATCAATACACACACTTTCAGCGTTTGCGGAGAGATCCTTCGTTAAGATGTGTTCTTCGACAAAAGCTAGATTGAAGTCAACAAATATTTGAAATATTTCCATCTGTGTGATCGAGAACAAAAGAAGCACCTCCTATAAACAAAAGAAGATGAATGAGATCGTTTTAATATCATTTTTTTCCCTCCTGGACATTAAAAAAGATAAAATAGAGCACAAATGGGCCCTTTTGCTTAAGTCTTCTGCCAAGACTAATGAAATCTAAAATGAAATCTTTCATAATACTGATTGCAGATCGAAGCGCGATCTCTTCTGAAACTCTGGGGACATTTGTGAGGTTTCTATGGGAAATAATTGAACTCTTATCTGTGACTTTTATTTCTTAAGGGTTGTGAGCCTGAAGAAGAAATCTCAACAATGTCTCAAATTGTGACCAGAATGATCTGGGATATGCCTCCCAAATAAACATTCGTGTTCAGTTCTATACTCACGCGGTATGCGTGTCTCATTTGTGTCTTTTCTCCCAATCTCCAGTACGAGCTATACAATGTGACCTTCAAGAAGGTTCCTGCAGCTCCGGCACGTTTCTAATGAGGAAATAAAAGCCATCAGAGAGCACCAAAGAGGCAAGTAGCCAAACCCGTGCCAATCACAGCCACGTTCCCGGCGGGTGGCATCATCGCACAATGACACACACCACCAACCAGACGCCTGCCTCTCTCCTCCTCTTCCTCGCAGACTGCCTGAGGAAGTCTGGACAGTCGCCAGCCGAGATGTCACACACCTCGAGCGCTCGGGTCTCTCTCCTGGAGCTCTGCCTGTGTTTATGTCCTTTTTCCTATCATTACTGTGACGTCTGAATGGATTCAGACTGCTTAGCATTCAGCAGCGTCTCCCAAAACAACCTCGCCTGGGACGCGGCATCAAAATGCATTCGAATCGTGCGTCTCGTCCCTTCGCTACACACACATGAACCACGCTGTCTAACATTCAACAGTGGTATCAGATTCATTCATTGATCTGAGTTTAATTTACATCCTAATTGAAATTAGTACACACATGAAAACAAGAATATATCATTTCACACCCTCAATACTTCGTAAACAACATCAGATTTATGAAGTGGTGTGAAAAGTGTTTCTCTTTTCACCTTTTAACCCCCAAAAAGAGAACATTTGTAAAAAAATGATCTGTGAGGATAATAAATATGACGAAGTGTCATTTAGTTTTCTTTTATCGTATTAATAAGTTTACCGTTTTAAAATGTGCAAAAGGACATTCATAAGTAAATTAATATTACTTTGAACGGTAATGTATGATTAAACAATTTCTGGTAAGAAAATATCAGGTCTAAATCTCAAACATCAGATTTTTAGAAAGAAAGCCAAGTTTATTTGAAGAAACTATTCATCTCAGGTCATTCAACCCGCATTCATTGATGAAATAATAAAACATGATTCACACATGAGAAAACAATGAGCTAATTATAGTCCGTAATGACGTTATTAAAAAGGTTGATAGTGAACGTCAGAAGCCTCCGCCGGTTCCTGTGGTGAAGGGTGATAATTAGTGATGTGCCCTCGCGTGAGCAGGTGAGAGCCTGCAGTCCTGTTAAAATGCCTCTCACATGATTAATGGCAGACCACCTGTCTGAGATGGCGACATGCAGAAGAAATGTCTGCGGCCATGGCTGATTTCCAACAGCTTATTTTTACATTGACACAAAATAACTCACCAATAATATTTCACCATTAGATCTAATAAATCATATTTCTGTGCATGTTATTTATAGCAAGTTCTTATGAATATGTTACAGACTGTCGGACTGTACATGTTACACTCACACCTGAAGAGTGTAATGAGGTTACCGTTAGATGTGTGTGTGTGTTTTGCGGTGTGAGAGACCGAAGACTCCGGTAGCCATCTAATGGATTTCCTCCACGACCATGACGGGGTTGAGCTACGTCTTCCCACGAGCTCCTCTTATAAGAAACAACACGGCTTCTGATAGACCACCGGGAGATGAATCATCCTGCCAGTCAGAGAAAACGCAGAATGAAAATTAAAGGCATATTTCAAACGGAAATTCTCTAAGGAACCAGACGTGTCACTATGGTGATAATTTGATTTCGAGTCTCAAGAATGTAAGAATGATGTGTGGAAGGCCATTATTGTGAAAAAGCAACTAGGAAAAAACTATACTTGGAAATGCTTTGATGACTCTGTAGTTTGTCATCCATGGTGCTATATTTGTATAACTCAGTGTAATACGTGCTTTGCTTTTTTTTAGATCCCGATGGATGGACCCAAGCCTTCAAGTATGCTACGTTTTACGTCATTACCAGATGTATGCTATAAGGAAAGCTGTCCAACACGGGAAGTGCCATACAGAATCATCATCCAGCCCTTTTTCCACGACCACAAATGTGGTCAACATTTTAAACAAATGAGAACATGATGAAAGCTTTGTCTGGTTACACTTTACATTAAGGTACCCTTTATGAAGCATGTTAAATGTGTTCATTAATGATTCATACGTTCTTTCAAATGCATTATAAAGCAGGTATAACTGCATGAATAAAAAGTTTGATTCTAACGAAATACCTGCCAAATAGTGAGCCGGTATAAGATAAACAACACAACACCCGAGTCTGACAGCCTATATTGCAAACAACATCAAGATAATAATGAATGTGCTTTCAAGTGAAATAAATAATGAATAAATACATATATTAAGTATGCAGTTATAACTGCTTCATAATGCATTTGTAAATGACTTATTTATCATTAATAAACACATTTATAAATGCTTTATAATGGGTACCTTAATATAAAGTGTTACCCTTTGTTTTGTCGGGGGGGTGAATATCCCTTCTTTGCTCTCTCCAAACTTTTAAAAGACTTCCGGGATGGAGGGTCAGAGCACTTTATCCAGTTAATGAGAGAAGGTGAATATGATGAAGAACAGAACGTGTCCGTTTACAAAAGGACAGAGTTCTGGAATCCTTTTAAGTCAAACAGCACAAACACTTTAAGAGCAGCACTTTACAGTAGGACACGCTCCATAAAAACTGAGCTTTATATATATCACAGTTCGTGTGTGCTTACAGATCTTCAATGGGATTTTCAGCTAGACAGATGAGCTGTGTATGAGAATGCTTCAGAATTACACTTACCTTGACAGGGATTGGTGAAAAATTGTCTTTAAGGATGAATGCACACATGCAAATGCAAACATAATACGACGCAGGGAATCTTTGGCATTCAATTATTATTTTAAGATGTCTTACTATACTTTTCTGTTTTTGAGAATAGAACCCATAACCTTTGAGTTGCTAATGTCATGTTCAAAACTCTTACTCGTACTTTTGGAGCAGGACAAACGCATCACCATAAACCGCACCATTGAGACCATAAACACATTTAATATGTAAGGGATAATGAACAGGCAGCCGGTCGTTATCGCAGAAATAAGCCCCGACAGTGTGATCTTGTATCACACTGATCTTGTATCACACTGATCTTGTATCACACTGATCTTGTATCACACTCAAGGGGATTCTTTCGCGATAACAGCCGGCTACTAGTACATAATCCTGTTTATTACACGACTACTTGCCACATGAGAAAAAACTGGACATGAAATGGCTTAGCTAATTTTTACTGAATGCAGACCTTCCACGAGGACAAGCCGTTTACTTTCGGGGGTAAGAAACAACGTTCAAATGTCACGAACAGGCAACATGGTTTAATCATTTGTAAATATAATGTCATATATGTTATTAAAAGAAATGTTTATATTTAATTGTCAAAATAAAACTGTCAAAATTATTTACTGCATCCGGGTAACCGTGTGTTATTAGTTTTGAACGGTTGTTATCTGGGAATAACGAATCTGCAAATGTCGCGACTGGCCAATCAGAATCAAGCATTCCAACGAGCCGTGTGATAATACTCAATATTCTAAGCAGTGTTTGTGAGAATATTTTTGAAAAATAAGTTATTTTAATTGAATCAAGTGGAACGAGCCATTGTTCAATTATTTAAAAAACTACGAGACTCACTTTGAGAGGACGTCTGTATCCGCGTGTGTGTCCTCTATCAGCAGATGTTCAGTCTCGCACTAGTGAATGTCATTGTGGGTCCGCAGCAGCACACATGGTGTGTGAACAGAACGACAACAGCAGAGGACGATGATGTCACCGGATACACAATCAGAGAAGAAACAGATTTCCTGAAACGGAAGGTTGTGGGTTCGACCCCAGGGGATTGCACATACCTTTGTATAAACGTATAGGATAATGCAATGTAAGTCGCTTTGGATAAAAGCGTCTGCCAAATGTGTAAATGTAAGTTTAACATTTGTATGTTGTGTCAATTGAAAATTGGATATACAGTATTGTTGAAAAGTTCAGTGTCACTTATATGAATTGTTTCTTTTGACCTTGCAAATCTATTGACCTGCAGTCGTATGCTTAAATGTCTGAAATTAGTTTTGTAGACAAAAATTAACAGTGCAAACAAATGTGACCCAGTCTGTAAAAACCAGGCTACAGTCGAATTCTGAGATAACAAGCATCAAAGTTTAATTCAAAGCGTTAATTTGACTATGACTTTAATTTTTGACATGTTCTTAGTCGATATTAAAGATATCAAGATTATATTTTCACAGAATGTTCTTTATATCATGTGGGATGATTTTGTGTAAATCACAAAAAAAATGACTTTCGCTGGGTTTTCACAGACCGGGTCACATATTAGTTTCATTCAGTTCCATTAAAAAACATTTGATTAAAAAATGTAATTCTTCATTATGCAATTCAAGCCAATAAGAGCCCAGAATAGATGTGATCTTTCATTTATTTAGAAATGTTCTGTAGTCAACTATTGCATTTTTGATGAGTTCACCTCTAAAAACAATAGCAAGTAAGTTAGAGTCCCCAAACTTTTGAACGTTAGCAGCGTATAGCCCATCTAAGACTAACATTTACAAAACAAAGTTTGAATGAAGTGTGTACATCAACAAGCTCGAATTAAAGAAAGTATTTTTAATATCAATGCAGTGCCTCGTACGCCGGGTAATATTTCACTACATTAGACGTGTAGACTGGCAAAGTAATGGAGCCATCAGAGAGATGTGAGACATCCTTCACATCTGACTCTAAAGATGGATGACAAGCCGTTGGAAAGTCACAACATCATTTCAGTCACACTGAATCATATCTCCTCTCTGAACCTTCTCATATTAAAGTGCCACATCATGTCAGACAAACAAAACAACTTCTTGATTTCTTCATCCTGGTCAGCAGCAGCGAGATTTGGGGCTGTTGATGCCATGGCAACTGTCACCGCTGGTACTGTTTGCTTGATGTCATCGGTACACCCACCAGGCCCAGAACAAATACCTTCCTGCACGAGCGACCTGACAGTGTGATAAAATACCTGTCGTAGGTGTCAAGCAAACTTCATCTTGAACACCGCGTCTCCTCGCATGGCAAATATTGTATAATGGCCTGGTGTGTGTTGAGCTGACACTAATGGAATGGTGATGATACCGTGGAGACAACCTTAGCCACCCAGCCATAATGAAAGTTGTCGGATCATGTCACAGTGAAACAAATCTAACAGAATAATAACACCAACCCCTGGAACGCATTCGTGTGATTTTCATCTTTCATGTCACATTCGACTGGGGGAAGCTGCATTTATTTGTGTTCTTAAAGCGCTGGTTTGTCAAATCAAGATATATTTTGGTGTGTACGCAGGTTTTGATTTACGCTTTATGGGGTTTTGGACTCAATATGACATGCACTATGGGAAATTTAACGTTTCAATTTTCTAACGTTTGTCTTGCGAAATGTCCCATTGCACAGCGTGCCAATTACATCCATGGAGAAAATTCACTTTTGAGGCAATTTAACAGTCTTTCTAAATTTCCCATTTTAGTATTAAAAAGGTCAGGGGTACCGGCTAATGCAATGCACAGATTAAAACTGAGCACATGTTAAAATCTTACATTTATGTTTTGCATTTCAGTAGCAAAGCACAACCGTACATTTTGTTTTGATAAGGTTTTTTCCTTGTGAAATATATACGCTTTCTGAACATCTGTTTGCATGGTGCACTTCTGATAAAGTGCAAATAAATGAGTCAAACTGAGGCCACTTTAAAACTTTTAATTTCAGTTATAAATAACATTATATATGAAGTGTTTGGTTCCAAAATGAAAGATATGCTTTATTAACATAATGAATGTCATAAAAGTACTGCAACATAGGGATGCAAAGTACTGCTAGCGAAAAACAAATGAATATCATACTGCAAAACTCTTAAAAGTGTATAATTGACATAACATCTCTCTCTCTCTATCTATCTCTCTCACACACACACACACACACATAAATATTCTGCAAACATAAGACTTTTAAAAAAACTATTAAACCCTAAGCACAAACGTACTGTAATGTGTAATGTGTTGTGTTAATTAGAACGCCTGTGAAGAGAGTTGAAGATTAAATCTGCTTTATGTGCCTTCATATTGTTTTATGTACCAGTTTAAAGTATGTGGTTTCTGTACCTTCACACTGTTTTAGAGTCTTGTATTAAATTGTGCGACGACAAACAATATCACAGTGTTTTCACCACCTCTCTGCTCCTCTGTCGTCCTCTGGATGCTCCGGAGGCATCTCAGAAAACTCAGCCTGATCTCACGGTAATACCGAACTATTTTACGAGATGGCTTATCCGTACGAATTCGTACAAAATGTATGATTACTAGCTAAAAGCAATCCTGAAGCCCCACCCCAAACCTAACGTCACTGGCGCGAAAGCAAACCGTCCTTAAATGTACGAATGTGACCGTACGGATTCCTACGAATTAGCCAAAATTAGCCACATCGTAAAATAGTTACGTTGTTGCCGTGCGATTGTGTTGTAAAACTCAAACTCTACAGTTCTAAGTTTTCCTCACTACTGTATTTTTTGGAGTTATGACGAAACCTCTCGAAAAAATGTCGGGAATGTCACTACATTAGATCTCATGCAGACACATGGATTTATGCCAGAGCAAAAAGGATCTGAAAACAAAAGCTGTAACAATCCATTCTGTCTTTTACGACAACCGATACCATGGTGTTGTTCTCCTCAAGGTGTCCCCGAAGAGCGACCAGAGGTGTACAATCATCACAATAACAAAACTTGTTTCATTAGCCTTTCACAACATGGCGAAGGGTTATTTTCTTTTAAAACGCTGCTTTTAACTCTGGCTAAAGCAACATTTCACGCTTACGATTTAAAAAAGAATAGAAAAAAAAGGATTAGCACAGTATTTCACCCTGGATTATGAGTTAGAACCACTTCGGGGTTAACTTCAGGGTTAACTCTGCACTGCGGTGAAAGAGTTATTTTTTCAGTGTGAATGTTTAACTCGCCCTCAAGGCATCCTAAACCAATACGATTTCCTTCTGGAAATTACAATGCAGTCGTTGTTATAATGCCAAGTATCATCTTACTTCCAAGCGGGAGAATGGGAGTGTATGGTAGATGAGTTTTTGAAGGTCCAAAAAGAACATCCATCAATCAAAGAACGGCTCTGTGGTCTTAACAAAGGTGTTCTTCGGGCTGCGCGTGCACTGACGCTTGCTTTAAGTTCTGGTGACGAACGCGGCATTTTTCGTTTTGAGCCGATAGGATGTCGCTCCTATATGCGGAAGCATTTGTTACCGTCATTTGCCGGGATCAAGCATCAGTGCACGCGCAGCCCGAGGGATAACGGAAGCTAGACGTAAACGTGAATAGCGCTGTCAATATGGATATTTCTCTGAAACAAACGCATCGATTCGTGTCAGAAGACCTTTGTTAAGACCACAGAGCCGTGTCGAGCCGTTCTTTGATCGATGGATGTACTTTTTGGACCTTCAAAAAGTCAACTACCATCCACTCCCATTCTCCCACCTGGAAGTAAAATGATACTTGGCATTATAACAACGACTGCATTGTTCTTCCAGAAGAAAACCACATCCGTTTGGGGAAATTTTGATTCAGCAGTGAAATATCCCTTTAAAGTATCACGAGTTTAAACAGTTTGTGCTTGAGCTGCGTCCAAAATGTCACATGCTTTGATATTCTGTCTAATGCATTGACATTCAGGTATTTTCGGGTGTCCAAATATGCCGCTGTGACCTCTCAAGGCTGTTTTTTGGCATTTTTGCCGAACTTGTCGCTGAGTTGTTGAATGAGGTCAGCCAGTTCTCCCGTGGCCTGAGATTTCTCTTCAAGAAGCTCGTAGCGCAGACTGGAGATGTCCTGCTTTATTTCCTTCAGTTCACCTGGAACACACACACAACCGTCAAGGTCTAACGGTGCTTATGTTCGTAAACCACATGCTGTTACACACACAAGCACAAACAGGACACAATATGCCGCTTCAATATGTGAGAGTTAAACGACGCAACAATGCATTTTTACCTTCATTAACTTCATCATTCTCTCTGTCGACTTGAGCCTTCAAGACATAGCGCTTAATTAACCGCTTCATTATCTTCTGTTACACGGAGAGAAAACACACACACGCACACACACACACACACACAGGAGGAGATTTTGAGAAAGAATGAGATTTTGCATAGAGAATTTGTTTAATGCATTTGTTTGTCTGTCACCTGATGGCGTGTGGGTTTTTTAATGGGTTTCTTTATGGTGTTGTCCTCTCTGCTCCTTATATTTGCTCGATGATGATCATACTAAAAGATAAAAACAAAGGTAAATGACATAACATCCGTTGCTTGTTTACAGAAGTGTTTTATATGAGCAATCACACACATGTGGATCACGTCACGCTCACAATCGCGCTGTTGTTTACTCTACAAATCTCCTCCGATCCTACATTATGAATTCTGCTCCACATTCGGCTTTGTAAATGGCGCTCTTAGACAAGTCTTGTTCGGCAGACGCGGCGACTGACGGAGGAAAATACTCAGATGAAGCACGGCAGCGTTTTAAATGACACTTGATCGAGTCTGAGTGTCATTTTCAGTTTCAATGATCTTAATCAAAGTCCTTATGTCTGTCTGAAGCGCGTCGGTGAATCTGCTTGATACAATAACTGCAAACGGAGACGTCGCACCATCAGATCTGCGTGAGACCGAGTTAACCAGCACAAACTCTCTTTTGATATCTTCAGCTATCGAAAAATGTTTTTTAAACCAAAAAGTGAATAACACAAACAGCAGAAAACAAGCAGGTCTGTAGTATCAAGTCATGAATGTGGACCCAGAAACAAATGAGAGTGTCATTGTTGAACATGGATTGTAGAGGTAAAATAATCTGGATTTGGGTAAATTTGGTGAGAAATGTTTGTGTTCATATTGTGATCCTCACATATATTGAGTTTTGATCGCAGACTTGACAAATAAGAGCTCAGTTTGAGATTCAGTCTGAGATTTCTGACTCTTTTTCTCACGTCTGAGATGCAGATGAGACGCAAGCCAAACTTTCCATCTGCTCTCCATTTATTATCACTGATGTCTAAGAGAAAAGATCTCATCTGTATTTTTCCCATCTTAATATTAATATAACAGAAGTGAGCCAATTGGGATGTGGTCTCTTACTTTCAGCCGTGAGTTGAGCATCCCCATCTCCTGCTCGTTGACATGACGATGACTTTTGCCCTTGCAAAGTCTCAGGAGGCAACACTTGACCCGGACGATCAGGTAGTAGAAGGATTTCGGGCTGGGCACCAGATTAAACGGAGCAGGGAGAGTCCGTCCCTCATCGAAATACGACAGCCAGAGTTTAGCACGAGCAAACTTCCATTCGACATCAGCGTCTTCCTACAGAGACAGAGAGAGAAAGAGCTACGATCTGGTCGATCAAGACATGATTTGTGACCTCTTACAGACAGTTTAGTTATTGATGACCCCGATCATACCTCGATCTCCTGGTAGGAGCTGTTTATCATGGCGATCAACATGTTGAGGAGAACCACCACCATGGTGACATTATAAACCCCGTACAGCACGTAACCAATGTTCTCGATGAACTTATGATCATACTTCAGAACCACAGAAATCACCTCGGACAGACCAAATATAGACCAGAACAGAGTCTTAAAACTCTCCTCAACCCTGTGGACACAACAGACACAATGCATAAAAAAATACTTTTTGGGAAACTGAAACTGCAACATTTGACCATAAAACATTTATTGGGAATTTGAAGTCCAGAATGAAGACGATGAATCATACAATGAATCAAGTCAAGTGACTCAAGTGAACACGGGAGGTGTTAAATAAAATATGTTGTTTTGTAAAGTCGAACTTCAATCAAAAGAGAAAAGATCTTTCCCGGTTTCCTCATACATGCATGTGTCCATACAAACAAATGATCACAACACTGTTGAGTGTATGTGTGTGCTTATATGTTAAGATTTATTTTTTTGAATTAAAGATTATTTGGGGTGATAGTTGAGATTCACGCACATTCTACCGTTCCCTTACAACTAAATTATAATGGCACATCATCCCATATTAAAGACTTGTTTCGTTGTCTTCATTCCAAGTAATATTGCGTAATGTTTTCATTCTTTTAATTGAACTCGCTCTGTTTCATAAAGGCGTTATATTGTCTAATATCTCTTTCAGATCTGGTTTAGTCTTTCTCTCGATCACAGAAGCTTTATGTCATTATGCACACAGCAGGTATTATTGCCATAAGCAACTAGATTTATTAACCAGTAAATCACATAATATAGAGAACATTAAAAATAATCCAACTAGAAAGTCATTAGAAAGCTGCTGTTTAATTTCTATTGCTCCGTATTGTCTTTCTTAATCCCTCTTTGAAAGTTTTTCATTATTTTCCGTCTCTGGATGAAAGGTCATATGTGCTTGGCTCTAACACACAATAAATGCACAATCAGTTATTAGTGTGAGATCAGATGCCATTACAAAAGCAATCAAAACCATTAAACGAAATAGTGAAATACATTTGACCTCACATTTGTGTGTGCTTTAAAGATGTTCAAATGTTTAGCGTAGCATCGTTCTGATGTCCTGTGAGGTGCATTGAGCTGTAATCTTTCTATATATATATATATATTCAAATGCTACAGATTTGCTTAACAGGGAAAGTTTTAAAACGATACAGACAGAGAGAAAGAGCCAAAGGGAAAGAGAGAGAGAAAGGTAGTTGTTCTCTTTCTTTGACTCTCTCGCCCATACTGACATTGTCTATATTTCTCTGACACACACACACGCACGCACGCACACACACACACACACACACACAAAATCTCACTCAAATTCATTCACAAACAGGATTGCTACAAAACCACAGGGTTCCTCAAAGTTCAGTACTTGACCTGATTCTTCATTTGATGTGAGTTAACAACTTCAGAGTGCAAATGACAAACGTACCCTGATTTTTGAGTTCCACTCATTTGTATCTGTCTTTTTTCTAAATCTCTCCCTTGTCCTCTCTTTCGACATCTCTTTATTTCCTCCCAGTCGGCTCTGGCGAGATGATGTTCAATTGAAAAGTGTGTTATTGTGATGTGTGCGTGTGTATGCATGCGGCTTTAAACATTCGCAAATAACTCAGCAGAGCGGCTGAAAGTCAGCAGACCCCGAGGGGGGCGTTTTGAAAGAGTTTCCTAAACATGTTTATATGTTCCCAGGTGACACTCCTGAAAAGGTTCTGTGACGGAGACACAGATCGTGACTGAGATTCATGATCGATGCGGCTCACCTTCATCCAGCTGGAGAGATCCGCTCTGCTCTTTTGGTTCGGGGACACGTTCACTCATTCTGTCCGTTTCTGTCTTTTTGTTTCCTCTTTGTTACTTATCTACTGTGTCTGAAAGTGAAGCCTGCAGTGCTGTTTCAGAGAGACTCGCTCCATCACCAGCACTCTCTCTTCTCCTGACTCACTTCTATACAACATCCACCTGCATGCATCTCACGAAACCATTTTCAGCCACAAAATCGACACCAATAAAAAGAATGTTTGCTTCAGTAAGCTATGATTACAATATATCGTTATTGTAATTAAAGATGAAGTTTTGTAGTTCCTGACTGTTAGCTTTAAGCTCATCGCATGCTATAAAACATCAAAAGTGCTATAGATCTAATGTTTATTGTCCAAGAAAAAGGTCCAAAAATACAGATGACTTATGTTGCACTCAGGCTTCAAGTTTTTTAACAAGATTTTTTCTTCTGAGTTTGAGATTTTGACCTAGACACGATTTCATGAGAGACACTCGCCTTTAGTCTTCACTCATGCTGCCTACAGAGCAAACAATCTCCAGCCCTTGACAGGTGTCTGTGTGTCCGATCAATTTGTGCTGTACAGTTTTATTTCAAGTGTCCTCTCACCAGCACCTCTGCAGTACTGTCCGCTTACACACACACACACACACACGCACACCTACACACACACACACACACACACACCCACACACACGCACCTACACAAGCACATACACACACACACACAAAGACCGTCTGTCCCAGGAGAGATCATTATCACTTCCACCTGCAACATACACACTTGAGACGCACTGAAACACAGAAAATTCAGTCTGCGCGCACACACACACACGCACTCGCACACACACACACACACTGAGTAGTGCATGCCAAACTTCTGCTTTAACCTTTAAAGCTTGTTAGCCAACCGTGATGCTTCCACACTGTTGAATCTCAGAACAAACTGTCTGCTCTAAATTACCCATGATTCACCAGCCGGCACACTCAGAGAGGATGTGATCGATCCACTCATACTTCAAAATGAACTCTGTGCCACACCTTCTGAAAGTGACTACATTTTGAAAATGCAACCTACATATTTCTTCTTAGAAAAGCCATCAACTCAGTGATGAATAAACTTTCAGTTAATCCGCGGGTCACATGCGTTCCAACCGGAGAGCCCGTTCCGTGCAGATCATCCCGCGATCCGGTTCACCACGATACCGCAGCGGAGAGGGAGAGGAAACGCGTGTTGTAGAGTTGTTTGCCGTTCAGGGCTGCTGTACAAAACATGGCGGCGATGTATGTACAGTAGATACAAACATCTTATGCTAAGTTATTAGAAACATAACAGTTCATTACGTAAGGTCTTTATACACCTCTGAAGAAATAGTTTTCAGTATTATATATTGCATTTCTGTCAATAGATCCTCCTTAAAACGCCTTTAACACGCGGACTATTTTTTTACTTCCTGTGCCATATTTACAAGTTATATTCACTAATAAACCTTCACATTTAGTTTTTGTCTTTCATGTCTTTCATGAAGTTAATGAAGCTGGTTGGAAGTGAAAAGCTGGTGTATGTTCACTGTTTAGTGTCCAGCCGGTAGTAAAGCTTGTTACTTTGAGCTAATATTGACCAGAGCCAACACTGCCCTCTAGTGACAGAAAGGAAATTGTATTTACACACACAGACACAAGTTGTGTGGTGTCTTTGTGGGGGTTTGCCATAGCGTTATCTGTTTTATTTGGACCCTCTCACCCCTAACCACACCAACAAGGACAGAAAAAGAAGAACATGTGCACACACACAGTAATATTAAAGCTATTCTTTACTTAAAGTGAAATCAATGAAGTCTAAATTAAATCGAAATAAACCTCATATACTTTATCCATTTCCTGGTGTTATTGTGAACAACTCACTGATGCATGTTATTAAAAAAATTCTTCTTCATAATCTTTCATGAAAATCTCATAACATAATCTGCCTTTGAAACGAGTGATGTCATCAGCTCCCCCCTTTCACGTCCTAATCAATTCCTGATGGATAAATTCAAGTCCCGCCTACATATTCTCCCAGTGGATGCGCTGCTCACGGTTTTGAATTGCCATTGCATGTTGACTTTGACATACTTTTTAATCACAACTTTAGTTTAAACACATTCAATTTGCAGTAGTCAAAAAGACGCTCGAGTGCATTTAAAGAGTTCAACAACGACACAGAAATCACCTGCGAGATTCACCTGTTAACCATCAGGGCTCCGGTGGTCCGGTGAGCCTTGATAGAAGCCGGTGTCGTTTTGGACAGGCTTTTTGGTGGGCTTTAAAAGACGCAAGTCTCACCCTTCCATCCACATTAAAGTTCAGCTCAAACAAAGTTAACCTTCGCTGTTTCCCATTAAATCCCGCTGTCACATGCCTCAGAGGCAGTTTGCTGATTAAAATCTGCTCTGCGGCTGAAAACAGTCTCTTTCTCCACAGGACGCTTCTGTGACGCGCACCAAATGATTAAAATCGACGCCTCCTCTCTCGCGCCCCTCTGACAGGCCGACATACATCGATGGGACGCTGTCGCACCCCCCCGCCTCGACTCTCCATTTAGAAGCATCACGGAGGAGAGTAACCATGGCGACGCTAACAGGGTTTCTGTGGGCCGTTACGGGCCGTTGGCTGGCGAGCTCTACCGATGCATCACTTTAATCAGCATGCTCATTTCCCTCCTACAACGAACAAAACCACCAGCGCAGACACAACAAACCGCAATTACGACGAAATGTGCGGCCAAACGTGTGCTGCTGCTCGCAAGAGAAAGAAACCAGATCTCTTTAACGCCTCCATCGTTTCTCCTCGACAGAAAATGAGACCCACTGAATGTTTCCTTCGATGTTGCTCCTTGAGAAAAAGTCTCTCAACAATGAGCTCTGCGATGTAAAACTTTAATATGAACCTCAATCCTCATTACTGTACATTCATCTGATCCACAATCGTGTCATTGCTCCATATTCTCATACTGCATGTCTCATCTGTGTCTATTTGATAACAGAATGTCTGAATCCGTGACTTGGTTTTAAGGATATTTGAGAATATTGATTTCTTTTTTTCGTAATGAGGAGCAGTTCAGTGCGGTTTATGAGGCGTCTGGCTCTTTTAAGTGAAAGACAATGAAACCAGATGCCGTGGAGAAGAGCCCTCGTGAGGACGGCCGATTCGACTCATTCTGTTTGCTTTTAAATGACGACGGACCGCAGGGATCTACCTCAAACCGAGCTGTCCAGAACTTGCAAAAATCCATTTGCACGGCGATCCGGAGAAGATTACATCCGAGCTATACAGATAAGAGATTACTGCTCCAAAACACACTCATGGTACTAATGTGACGAGCGAGAGAGGGAGAGAGAGAGCGAGAGAGAGGGAGCGAGAGAGAGGGAGAGAGAGAGAGAGTAACCATGGGTGACATTGTAGTGATTCGCTTGATTCTTCTAGCTGTCAAAAGTCAAATATTAAGACATGAATGTTGTAATATTGTGACAGCACACTTGAAATGCTCAACCAATAAAAACAGAGATGTAGTGTGTCACTGTACAGAAGGACATTTATGTGTGTGTGTGTCACTCACGTGGTGAAGGCGGGATTATATTTGGCCCCCAGGTAATATGAGTACAGGTTAAACATGCCAAACATGAAGGCCACGAAGACCATGATGAAGATGACCATGAATTTAAAGATGTCCTTCACGGTTCGGCCCAGTGAGATCTGGAGCGGACCGAAGCTCTCGTTGGCTGGGAGGATGTAAGCGATGCGAGAGAAGCTCAGGACCACTGCGATGGCATACAGACCCTCTGAGATGATCTGAGGGTCTGATGGTCTCCACCTGTTCCTCGCTGAAAGAGAGAGAGACCCTTACCATCAAAATTGTAGCAATACAAAATGAAAATTTACAAAAGTATCATAGTAGTTTTGGAAGGTCATTGGAGTATCATGTAAACTCCATCGTACATTTTAAAACTTTGGTACTGTTATAATTATTTGAGACCGACGCTGTTCAATCGTCACATGGTTTGTTACCACATCTCCAAAAACATGGCACCACAGTGCATTTTGTAAATGAAGAAACAGAAGAACTTCATTCATCTTTGCTTTGACAATATCGAAACAAGACCACCATCTCATCCTGTTGTGAGTTTGATTTGGATTGAAGGGAAGGGGGTGTTGGGGGTTTGACCTTCAAAGGAGGTCACACACACACATCTTTATTATTTTGGCAGCTCAACACATGCTGTGGACAGTGTGTGTGTGTGGTTCAGTGTTCACAGGCTGTGATATCAGTTTCACACCAGCAGATGGCAGCACCATCTGTTGATAACACACCAGCACATCTCTGCTCCTGTCATGAATCACGCTGGGTTGCCAGGTCTGCAGTTTTCCTGCAAAAATGGGCAACTTGAATTGTTGCTACGAGTTGTTTTTTCTGTAAAGGTGAAGGGGTTTTCTTCAACTATCAATCTTAAGGTGAGAGAAACTATTTTTACATTCTAATTTATTTTAAAATATTTAGTTTTTACACCAAAACCAGCGATTTGTGAATTTTACAGAATTGTGTATTTTAAGAAGGCACGACAGCCTCCGTAAAATGCATTTTAAGCGTGGGAATGGCATATTTTGAGTTATTTTGGATAGGGTTTCATTGGCCGTTAGGCTGGTTTTGTTATGCAGATCTGGCAACCCAGCATGGCGCACTAGTATACAGTGTGTATACTTTCCACAGTACGCACATTTTGTGAAGCCTGATCATGAGCAATATGTGAAGTACACAACTACAGTACACATCATGGAATGCTACGGTCTCTTTGTGTAGTTGTGTAAATGTTTGTATCTACAGAATGTGGAGATTTACACTGTATCTTCTTGTTATCAGATTTTGACACTGTATTATTTCTTGCACCCTACATGCTGTTTCATACTATACACTATGGTATTCAGTTTAATAGTATACTCGGTGCTCTATGCAGTAATATGTGTACTAAACTACAGATTTATTACAGAAAATCTTATTATAGAATGTCAGAGAGAATCATCAAGATAAAACGTAAGAGCAGATTTAATCTGGGCTCATGATGAAAACACGCTTACAGTTTCTCAAACACGGTAATGATTCAGTCGAACACAGCACATGGTGTTATGCTAGAAAATATGGTAAGCGTTTCACACGGGCGGTCGAGGGGCGTGATGTTCTGCAGCTTTTTCAACTGCATGCACTTACACACCATATGTGAAGTAGGCGATCTCCGCAGGGAGTGATGCGCTGCGGATGTCATCGTTGGGAACGTGCAGGTCAACATAGAGCTGAGCTTTCGACGCTTTGAGGAACGCCATGAGGCGAGCGGTGAATGAGGCCACGAAGATAGACAGCATCCCGAAATCCAAAACGTTCCACAGGTGCATGACGTACTCGCGCGGACCGTCCATCCAGATCTCCTTACACTCGGACCAGATCATTCCTGAAACGCACACACGGGAGGTTTGAATCCACACTTTACACTGCAGAGGATGAGAGACATGTATGTGTGTGAATATGAATGTGTGCGGTTTGAACAAACATGAGTACATCTCTCATAATACTTGCTCACATTATGCCGTTCAATAAATCATCATTAACCTCTAAACAAACGGGGACATGCAATTTTAATTTGTCCAAACATAGTTAAAAACAGTGCAGTACACCAATAGTATGCACTTCATTGTCCGCAATTCACTGCCAAGATGCGAAAGGGATGAAGGTGGTCGCTAATGTGTTGTGATAAGTACAAAAACTAGTACACTAGTAGTTTAATTAAAGTATACTTCAAAGTGTACATCATTGACTGCTGTAAAAATGTGCTACAAGTATTGAGTTAAAAAAGTATCAGTATACAAGCAGGGACGGACTTAACCAATAAGCAAGGCAAGCGGCCGCTTAGGGCCCCAGGATACCAGGGGGCCCCCAACAAATACCCAGAAGTTTATATACAGCATGTTTAATTCACAATACCAGAAGGCCACCATGCGATACGCATCTCAATTAGGGTCCGTTTTTTATTCGATTTCTCATATGACAGATTTAGAGCAAAATCTACTTGCAGAAAATTGCCATTCCTAACTACTAATCAGTTAATGTGACAAATCAATGCCTAAAGATGCTTTGAGAATGAGTAAACTTGCAGAAGATCAAGTCCTTCTACAGAGGCCCTCGTTTCTAAAACAGTTTCTAGGGTTTCTAAAATACATCATTTGCATGCATGTGGTTTACAAATAGACTATGTGTATAACCAATAAATACGTATCTATGCATAAACGTGCAGTCAGAGTTAATATATTTCATTAAAAAAGAAATCGGTTGAATTGAAATAGATGACAGATTTCTAGATGTCAGAAAAAAGTTGTTTAATGTTCGCCGGTTCCCGGCTCCTTCTTCTCGTTTACTTCGAAGTGATTTAACAAAGTTCGAAGTAAACGGGAAAAAGGAGGCGGGAACCAGCGAACATTAAACAACTTTTAATCAGATAAACCACAAAACGAAAGTGAAATGCCGACAGCTCCCTAACGGTCGACTGCCGTCCACACAAACATAATAAAACATAACATAAAATCCTGGTTCTCTCTCGTCCTTCACTACTGTCGCTCCTCCTTTTATGCTTCCGTAGCTCCTCCGTGAGAGATGTTACCATGCTTGAATTTGATTGAAGTATAGTTAATTAAATGAACTTGAAGTATTGTTGTTTTTTGTGAGTCTCTGTGATATTCTTCTCTGTTTGTTTTCTGAACACACCTCACCTCAACATGCTATGAATTGGAGTTCTCAAAACAAAAATGGCTGTTTAAATCTTATAAAATCAATATAGTGTTACACACTGAATCAGATAAAAGGACTCACAGACCTGTTGCAACACATGGTGAATCACAATTACAATCAGCAGCATTTTACCTTCCATTACCTGTAAAAGACGGCACAGCAGGAACAAGAACCAACACACACACACTAAACCAGTACAACCATCATCCACCAGTTCTTACCTAGAACCCATTTCATGATGAGCAGCTCTGTCCAGGAGAACTGGGTGGTCTTGACACGGAACACCTGTCGCGGGTGGTCTGTTATGGTCTCATTCGGGAGGTTCTTTACCCCCTCTAAGCGGTCCGATGCGTTCAGAACCAGCAGACTCAAGAAGATGGTGAAAGAGACAGCGTGGGCTACAAATTTCATAAAGGGACTCCGTAATATTTGCCCCAGCTGTGTGTGAGAGAGAGATTTAAATGATTGTATTGAACTTACATTATAAATAAATATGACGTCACTTCTTGAATTTTTTCCAGATCTACATTTCCTAAAATGCGTGTAAATTCAATAGTATTGCGTTGTTTATGAATATAAACTTTCTATGCAGTATTTAAAATCTGTAAACGTTGCATTTTTATATTTTGACCATTACAATTTTCTGCAAATAAAACCATACTTTCATTTGGGAATTTGGGAGAAATGATGTCTTCTGTTCACAGAATGAAACAAAAATGATCATTGTACTTATAAATAGTAAATAAAAAAAACTGAACATCATTTTGAGATTGTCTCTTATTTGTTCACGGATGTATATTCAATCTTCACTGCATCTTATATCTAAATCCATAAATCAATAACCGCAGTGAAGTTTCTCCCATAGTCACACCCGTCAAAATAGGGTTTGTAGAACTATATTGTGTTCTCAGAAAGGGCATTACACCGTGTCTAGAACGGACGCGGCGTGATCTAGAACCCATTATAATTGTAAGTTTTGTCCACACTGGATGCGGCAATTCCATTAGAACAAGCCGTGTGTCCTGTCGCTGGTGTAGACACGGTGTTATACCTTGTTATATAAAATACCTTTTCCAAAATCAATTTGTAATCAGTCAAGTAGTGTTTCTCATCCGAAATGATGTGAGGTTTTGATTGGCCCTTGAATTGTACTTCAAGTGTCACGCACACACACAAATTAATCTACATCATCTCTCTCTCTCTCTTTAAAAGTGACGTCTTTACTGTAAGTGAGAATTGGACTCAAATAAATTCTCAAATAGGTAGGTCTTTCTCTCGCTTACTCTTTTTCAGCTTGACCAGCTCTGAATGGATTTCAAACGCTTCACCAAAGCCACCCGGCATGTGTGTGTGTGTGTGTGTGTGTGTGTGATCTCCCCATAGAATATAAGTGTGTTGAAGTGCCTATAAACACAGACATTGCATATAAATTCTGTTCCTTAAGATGGAAATAAATGTTTCATGATGGGCAAGAATTTGAGTCAAGAAATCAAGAAATAAATGTTGTATGTAAACACTTGTAACGCACACAAAAAAATGACTGTAAGCATCAAAAAGCAACAGCCTGTTTGTGTTGTGTGAAATGATCACGTACAACTAAATTCACACAGTTTTTAATGCAGGAACACCTGATCAACATGTGGAAAACTTGGGCCGTGTTTATCTAACTGAAGACAACAAAATGCTTTTAAAGCTTGTGATGTGATCCGTTTAGAAAGCTCAGAGAAGACTTTAGTTCATGAAATCTTCCTCCCGGCTCAGGGGACACAGGTGTGTTTTGTGTTACCTTGCTACAGGGCATGATCCAGTAAGCGATGGCGAGGAAGGGCAGACCGACGGTGACACCCAGAACCATCAGACACTTCACTCCGATGGACTTCTGTCTCAGACCCGGCAGATTCTCATACCAGATGGTCAGGAGCTGCTGCTGGCAGTTTGGATGAGCCACAAACTGAAACCCAAACAGAGAAATGAAGAATATGAGAATTAATAACACAGCGGCCAAACTGTGACAGAACAACATGTGTGGGAGAAAAATCACCAGAATTCAGTCAAAATGATTTAAATATGAACACGAAACATCAAATTGTTAAACGATATTCATCTGTTAGCATTTACATTTTTTTACATGTATATTTATTTAAATGAATGTAAATGCACATCCCATTTTAATTACTGTATGTTTCATTATATTAATATTCGAATAATATCTCATATTATATATGTATGTTTATTATGTGATATTTAATTGTTAGTTTATCATGTATATTATATACTAGCTATTTTCACATATTTAGACATCATTTTGTTAAATTTGTACACTACAGTATATGTTAGCAGCTTTTTATGAGATAGGGTAAAGGCCAAAAAGGAAAACTCTTTCCTGATGAGAAAAGTCAAGCCAACATTTAGAGTCCGGCGATACGGGAGGCAACTTTTGGTTTAAAATTCTTCTCCATGCACATTTATTCATGAGGAACAGCTCCTGGCTTTCTGATATTCGGTTCTACAGTGTGGTTCTCTTAAGACAGCTGGACGCTCGTGTGTATGTCACAAAGATAAATGAACACATGAGAAGACACAGAGAAAATGTGATATTGATTTAATGTGAGCCCATGGACTTCTGTGTAATCCAGTGCTGAACTTGATCTGTCTATTGAAGTGTGTGTGTGTGTCCAGAGTACATTAATAGAGAATCTACTTCATAAGTTAGAAGCCATATAACACAGCCAACACACACACACACACTTCCCATCACACGCAAACACACACAAACACACACACACACACACACTTCCCATCACACGCAAACACACACAAACACACACACAAGCACGCTTCCCATCACACACACACGCACTTTCCATCATCAGTGTGTGCACGGGATGTTGTGACATACAACACTTTAAGGTCACCTGAACCCTACCTGGTTGCCATGGTCTTAGCATCCCTTCTGATCGCTGTTAATTAAAATCACGTCCGTCTCTTGTGTAAAACACTCATCTGAATAAGCGTCTGTATTTTAGCGCCCGACTTTGAAAAGCAATCATTTGTATGGTCGTTTGTATTCATGCATAATTTGTATTTTAATCTGCATAATCTTTTCAAAACTGAACTTAAATTAGTTTGATGTGCATATCATTTAAATGTCACATCAATGATTTAATGTGGCTCATTTTAAGGTAGAACGCTCTGCTCAATGGATTGTCACTTATTGACAGAAACATCACAGTTCGATCGACCACAGTCTAAAACCCATTCAGAATCACATGCCCGCTGACAGTGGTGTTTGCTCTCATGAGCTCAGGCTTTGTATTAATCTGGGGCGACAGCAGTCATTAGCCTCACATTCATTGGTTAATGAGGCCGTGGTCTTTTTAAACCCACACATGAGACTGATACCAAATCATTTTCATATCGTCAACCTGAATGACTTCAGTTCCTCCAGAGCAAAATCAATATCAGAATATTTACTGCTCACTAAACATTTTATTGCTCTTTTATAGTGCAGGACACTGATGCAGTAGCAATTCAGCCTTCATTTACTCGTCTTATTTAAACTCATGACTTTCTTTTCACTGTGAAAACAAGACCAAAGACATGATCTCCACACCTCCATCTGAGGCTGCAAGCTCTCTGTCTGGTCCATGAAATAAAGTCAGACAACACAATTCTTCAACCTCAACTGAGACTTGATATTTACAAATCTGAGTGGACGGAAAAACACGCACAACCGCTGCGTGACCTACTCAAAGTTATTATGTTTACATTTTCTGCAATGAAAAATGTTAGTGCTGCTTTCCATGCAAAATAAATAGTCATTTTATTCCTCCCTTCGGCAGCCGCCAACATTCAAGGTATATGCAGTACATTTAATCAGTACGTGTGTTCAAACCACTGATCTATATGAATGACTGGATTGGCCTAGAACTCTAAGCAGGAGGTGAAGCCACAGGAAGCGATCGCGCCGCCATCTTGGTATGCCCAACTGACAGAGAGCGCCATTGACTTACAGTCAAAATGACCATCTAAAATGACCCATTTTTCAGCTTATTATGTGAGTTTTGAGTTCACACGTGTGTTTAAATTAATTGTTACTTATGATTTTTTTTTAATGTTTCTGTTTATTGTGGGCAGAATAGCGACGTATAGAAATCAACGTAAAGAAGATGTTGTAATGGCACATGTGTAAATGGTTAGAAATAACGCTTTCTGACTTAAAGAACATACAGCCTGTATCTATCTGTATTTAGATTTCAGAATACGCACATTTGTCATATGTTGAGGTGTCTCAAGGTCTGCCGATCTGATATTCACGATGCTGTAATGAAAATTAACGTAACTCACACTATATGTATGCATTAGGCAGACGCTTTTATCCAAAGCGACTTACATTGTATAATACTATACATTGTATCTGAGTATGTGCAATCCCCTGGGAACGAACCCCTGATGTGAGCGTCGCTAGCGCCATTCTCTAACCACTGAGCCGCAGGAAAGCTATATCTAATAAGACGGGAAAAATACGAGTTTAAATAATTTATTACATTTGCGTTGCAAGAATGTACTGTGAGACTTTAGATGTAAAAACGGGGACTGTTAAGTAACTGTTTTGTCATTAAAATGTGATAACGCCCTATTCATTTAATAGAACGTTTGGGCATACCAACATGGCGGTGCGTTCGCTTCAGTGAAATTACGTCATGAGCAATCCAGTCATTTATATAGATCAGGGGTTCAAACCCATGACCTTTGCACTCCCAAACACATCTCTCAACAATCCACATGATTCAAGGTTCTGAGTCAGAAATCTGGTTTACTTAAAGTGAGAGGGATTATTCATCTCGGGATGGCCCATTCATACATTTTCTAGCTTCTGGAATGTTTAGTTCCACCTCGGGCGTCCATCAGCCCCACACCTGTGTCCCATCTGCCATCGATTCTCATCCAGCAGCCGGCAATTTGCTGCATGCATGCCTAATTTTTTTGTCTATTTGAATAATAATAGCATGTATCATTTCTATGTGTTTAAATATGCAGCAGGAGGAGGAGAACATCTGCACAGGTTTTTCTTTCTTTACTATCTGTGGTTCACTTTTCTTGCTAAAGCTGTATTGTAACAGAATGTGTTGTGAAAAACACTACAGAAATAAATTCACCTAAAAGGTTTGCCGAGAATACGCCGTTATAAAAGTGAGGCTTGCCCGAGTAAAAACTTTGATCATGAGAGACTGGACGCTCAACAGCATTCACAATGTAAGACCTTGTGATCCTGCTGAGACGCTTTCAGAGAGACTGCAGAATCAGACGGCTGAGTATCTGAGAGGTTTCTAATATAAAAGCCCTTCTACATCATTCACGACAACGTTCTTCAACTCATAATGGAGAGACTCGACAGTACACGGAGCAAAGCAGCAGTCTACAGCTTTACCTGCCATATGGAAACACTTCAACTTCACAAAACTACAACATTGACTGCATATTTTCACAGTTTACATTGTATAAGTTTGTTGATGACGTCTAGCATCTTTAATATGTCATCTGACTCGTCTCATACCAGACAGATTATACAAGAACTACACCTGTTCTCGGGTTGAGAGTAAATAAAAAGAGGAATTTCTCATAATAATGCTGAGCGCTTCTCACACTTGAATTCACCCTTACAGAGAAAAGCACAGGATGGATTCGATTGTGTCTATAAACCAGATAGTTCTGGACATGGAGCGTCTCGATGCAGAAGAGTGAGTTACTATCTGAGACACAGTCCTCGAATCAGGAGCTCAGGTCAAAGCCTCTCCTCCTCTCATCCTCTACTCTTATTTTATCGTCTGTACCCTCCAGTTATTTTCTCCTCCTCATCTTCTCTCGACTATCCAAAACACACTAGGAATCACTTGCGAACATGCTAACAAACACTCAGATCTCAGCAACGGACAGATAATGCAGTTTCACAACGTAAGCGACCAGTGCCATTTCACAATAGAAGCTGACGTTACGGCGGCTGGAAATTGCATGCGACCGGGTCTGAGTTTACAGGGGACGGAGAAGGGGATCGCTTTTGGATCTGTTCTTCGGCCCCGGAACACTTGGAATAATTGCACTTTTTGAATAAATAGCATCTGTAGCTTTATCAACCTGTTATGTGCTGTGTTTTATACAATATAGTTTACATTTATATGCATTTATGCATTTGGCAGATGCTTTTATTCGATGTGACTTACATGACATGAAACTATACATTTGTATCCGGGTATGTGCCATCCATGGGATCGAACTCATGACCTTGGCGTTGCTAGCTAACCACTGAGCTACAGGATAACTTATACAATATACAATGATATAATATACAAACTGTTAGGTTTAGGTTTATCGGTGGGGTCGGGTTGCTAAAATGCGTCTAGAGTGTGCGCACAAAGTAATAAACGTACTCAATAAACCAGGTCTGATTAAATAAAAAATCACACCCGTACACGTCATGATGGAAAATGATGCCCCCTGCCGCTAACGTTACTCCACCTTCATACATCCGTGTCGTTTTCACACCTAAAGGAGTCACGTAGTAGAGACGTATTTAACACGTCCATTACACGCTTCGACGTGATACTGCGCTGAGTGAAAAGCGCTCATTGTATACATATCCCAGTACAAGCATTGATGACAGACTGGGCGTTCTCACCTTTTTCACTTCGTATTTGATGGCGAGTTTGACCCGGGTCAGACACGGTCTCAGTTCTGTGGGGGGGTTCTGATCCACGTCACCGTTCAGAATGGCCTCCACTTCCTCGGTGTCACGACAGAGATCCAGAACACCCACCACAAAATCCTTACACTGCATCGACAACTTCCTGTAGTCATTCTGAGAGAGAGAGAGAGAGAGAGAGGTGCATACTGAGTCAGAGATGAATTTTTAGGGTCAAGAGGGTCAACTCATTCAAGACTTTGATAATCCTGATGATACAGTATATAGATTTGTAAATGTAGAAATAGGATCAACACACACAGAGCTGAACTTTGGACACGGTACAGTATCAGTATCAGGAGAGAGGAGGCGTTCTGCTATTTAAATCAGTCTCATTAAAATCAAGCCGTGTAACAGACGACCCAGAGAATGATCTATTGTGTTGTCTGATCTAAAATTGACAGAAAAGTAAACGTGTGTTATGGCAGGTGAATTGAACAACTCCAGAACACACCGTCATCCTCCATGACAGCTCAGAGAGCCGCACAGGTGAAGTCAGAAAAAGTGTTGGACTGTCTGTCTGTCCACATTACAGTTATTCAGCCCATTCAACCTGATTTCATGTCGGCCCTTTCACGGGAAGAGTGAAGCTTTTTATTTCTCACGGACAGATCGGAGGCTGAAACAGATGTGCTGTTGAGCGCTCAGAATTGCTCTCGAGGATAATAAGCTGTCTGTCTTTGAAAAGCCAGCGTTCCCCGCAATTCCATTCAGTCATGTGTGTCTGAACCATATTCTGTTGAAAGATCCAGAGCATCCTCAGGAATAATCACAGTATCTCTGTGAGTCTCGTCCTGTCTGTGAATGTCTTAAAGGGACAGTACACTCGAAAATGAAAATTCTATCATCATTCAATCACCCTCAGGTTGTTTTAAACCTACATACATTTCTTTGTTCTGTAAAACACAAAGAAAGATATTTGTCAGTTCTGTGACATCATCCACTACCATAGTAGGAAAAAATATTGTATATTCACACAAAGTGAGATATGTTGAAGCATTTAGGAACACAAACAGTTTTGGGGCACTCATTACTACCATTCAAATGTTCCTACTATGGAAGGCAATGATGTCACATATTTGAAAATTACAGACATTCTTCCAAATATCTTTCTCTGTGTTCATCAGAACAAAGTCATTTATCCAGGAAAGAAATGACATGAGGGTGAGCAAATGAATTACATTTTTTGGGTGAACTATCACTTAAAGTGGAAGTGATCCATCTGAGATCCATCTTGTAGATGGAAGTGAAGATGAATGAGCCAGAAACACTATAAAATCTGTCAAACATGCTGATTTATGGCAGACAAACACATACATTTCCAACTGATCAAATTATCAAACAAATAAGAAAAAAATATATATATTTTTTAAGATTAAAATAAAAGTGACCTGCAAATGCATCGATGTAAATGCTTTGGAGGTGAAGAAATAAACTGATGTATGTTAATGCTTCATAAAGAAGAAACTGTAAATGTGCTTATTAAGTGAACAAACACAGAAGTACAATATCAGCATTAAATAAACTCCTTTCTGACATATTTTATGCATATAAATTTGTTTCTTTCACAGTCGAATGGCCAAGAAAAGCATCGATTAACCACCTTGACATCACAACAAGCTTCAATCTTATTGGCTGACAAACATCCCAAGGCATCTGTCGACTGCAATTGAGTATAAAAAAATCATTACAGTTAAACTATTAAAAGTTTCAAAAGCAAAATTAGAAATGCACTCCTATGAGGAATACAGGAAAAATCTCACTTCTATAATAAACAGGTGGACATGCGGGGCTGTGAGTGGAATAGATGATTCGAGGCTGTTGTTGGGTAATTGAAAATGAATGCAAATGTAAACAAGCTGGAGAGAGACGGGGTGGAGCTGAATGGACATTACAAGTGTTGGACACTAGCAGAGCAAATCACACACTTGACATTGAAACGGTTCAGGCCATTTTTCTTCACAACACTTGTTCCTAAAAAACATTGTTGTACTTTTGATTCCAATTTAATATGTGGAGACCTAAACATTCAGAGTTCTTTCCGAGTGTGTGTTTGTCTGCAGACTTACAGTGTTGCAGTGCGTCTCGAGATGGAGGTCTGCAAGGTTCTCCATTTTTCAAATTGGACTGTAAAGGCGGTCTGACCTCATCTGTGTTAACGCATATGATGAAATAGCATTTACTGCCAGTTTCCCTTCCCTTGCACTTTCAGAGCACTTATTAGTCTTATTCTGTAGTGGCCTGTAAAACTGTTTGGTCAAAATGTGTGTGAAATGTGACACACTGAGGGTCTTTTAAACTGTTCAGCAACAAAACAAGGACCGACAATCTGGGGGGTCCTGTGTTTTCTATATGTTAATAGATGTCACTTTATAATATATCGTCTGATATTTCTCACTGTCTGTTTAGCATATGATGATAGAGTGGATGTTAAAATGTCAAATGATAAAAATTGCTCTACGTCAAACATTCCCTTGAACACACACGCACACACGCACACAGACACACAAACACACACGCACGCACACACGCAAACACACACACGCAAAATGAGTGATAACTGATAACAAATTCGCCCTTTTCATTGTTGTCCTGAGAAGAAATCAGTCATTCAGAAGGAAAAGCATACGCACAAACTGAAAGAGACTCGCACCATATCAGCGTCATTTTTCTTCCATCGATGCACATCTACAATCTCCGTCATTTACAAAACCTGTCTTCACAAAGTTGATGTAGATCCAATCCATTTCCTCACCATGTAAATGAAGTAAAGGTTGCAATGTTCACATTTAGAGAACACTGCAAGTGAATAACATAAATAAGAATAATTCACATGAAACCAGAAGCTCATCCGCATGTACAGAAGCTGATCTGAGAATGAATGAAGTGCTCTATCACAATCAGAAAGCTTTGCCCAAAAGACTCCGATGTCGGTGCATTAAAAAAATTGCTAAATTGCATGTTTTTTCTTTGCTTTTTTTACGTGTCTAATATGACTTTTCTGCTTTATGACTGAAATTCTGCACTGTGACACTGTTAATACATTTTGCTTCTATATGATAAATGATGAGCGTTTTTCCACATTTGGATAGAGCAAATATTCTCTTGACCACAACAGATGCTTTATTCAGCCGTTAAAACTGAAGTTCTTATATGGATTTTCCATTCCAATGTTAGAGTTGCCACATACAGTAATAGTACGATAAATCACAGTAACGTTTCATTAAACACACTTTCATAACAGTTTCATTATAGTTTATTTCACTGCAACAGGAACATATCACATAACATTTATAAGATTCATTCTACAAATGCATAACAGCAAAAACTGGAGCTACAGATTTTCAATGTCTCAGTAATTTCTACTAGACATCACTGAGAGCAAATGGAGACTTGTGCTTGAGTCTCATCTGTGTCTCAGATATGTCTTCTGGAAAAATAGTCAGAAATCTGACAAATACCTCTCAATAGCGCTTCAGAAGAGTCAAAGATGTGTCAAACCGAGTTTAGATTTGTCAAGTCTGCAATCAAATGTCTGTATGATAGAAGATGAACTCATTTCTCACCAAATTCGCCCAAATCCAGATGATTTTACCTCTAACAATCTACATTGATTTTACCCCTCCATACTTTTTCTCCAAAGCAACTCCATCAAATCTCTTGAGCCCTAACAGAGCATCTTCTGAGCTATAACATTTTCTCTGAGCAACAATTCATTACGTCCGACTTCTAAAATATTTTTTCAATCGTCTGAATAGTTGTCAGCACTTCAGACATTCTTTTCTGGATTACATTCCCCAGACAAGCGTCGTCTCCGGAACACACCTGGTGTCGCTGACGGTCGACCTTGTTGAACATGAGCTCTGCGTCGTGCGCTAATGAAAATGCCTTAAAAATGTCCACTGATCCCTGAGACTAAGAAGAAGAATTCCATCAGCATCCGTCTCGTCGCCACCGGCGACAGCACTGACGTCACCGTTGGCAAAAGTATTCATGAGACATATGGAGTCATTAGGCACATGCAACGACGCTGATGCTGACTTGCGGAGAGGATAAAAGCATCGTCATTGTCATCAGATGAAAAACCGGCTGCGACCTCTACACACCTCACACTTCGGTGAGATTTAACCTGACAGAGTTTATATGAGGACGGGGACTAAAAACCTCTTCGTAATTTGGAAAGATGCGAAGAATGATTGGATTTGACACGGCAATCGGAATCTGATCTGTTCCTGTGACAGATCCAAGACGCTGCTGCAGGAACAAAATACTTTAATGTATTTCTGCGGTTAATTGTTATAACAAAATGAGCAAAAGCATCATGCTGTGTTTCTCTACATGACTCGCAGACTTAAAACACCTATTACGCTACAACAGTCAAGTCCAGACTATACTGAATAAGACCACTTTAAACATCTGCATTAGAATACACAGTCCGGTCCAAAGTGGCTTACCACGCATTCTTTCTGACGATGTTTTATCGGCCGTGTGCTCGGTGGGGATCAAACCCGCAACTTTTGTGTTGTGAACGCAGTGATTTCATTGAAGAACACAATATCATCATCAGACTGTGTCCACGAGAGCGCCATTAAAGTCAGCTAAATTCTCAAATTCATTACGAAACGCTCAAATTGTCTGCGCCATTTCAGATGTTAACAAGCATTTGGGTCTCAAACTGTTGGACACTACTGTATGCAAAAAGGCAATCCAATCTAAACCCTCGGGAGACATTGGAGAATTGATTCAGGCCAGAGACGGATCTGATCCCTCAAGAGCAGAACACAAGCCGTCCGTCACATGGATTAGACTCGCACTCATTAGAGCGCAGTGTGCGCTGGATAACAGATGACGCTCCGCTTAAACGTGTGGACGCTTTACTGGACACACACAGAGAGAGAGAGAGAGAGAGAGAGAGAGAGCTGTGGTTAATTAAACACACTCCTGTGTGAGAAACGCTTTAATTTACAGTTCTGCGACGGACGCACGCGCCACCACCTGAGCCCTGACAAACACAAGGTGACACCTGCTGCCGTTCCAGACCATCTTCTTTCTTCCTTACAGTAGATGTTACAGAAAACGTCAAAAATATGCTTAATTTGTACTTTTGTTATAAGTGACGGACAAGACACAGTGAGGTCAATAGAAAAAGTTCACATCAATTAGATTGACCTTTCATTGTTGATACTTTTCTGTATTAAGTTAAAAACAAAACATATATCTGTAATTTTCTCTCTTTACTCATCTTGGAGATACTTTATGTTTGAATCGAGAAATCGACTGCATCCAGAAGCAGGTACACAATCTTTCTCAACAACCTTGGCATCTGGAATGCACCGATGATCCCTTGACATGCCGCCTACGAAGTTCACTAGGTTACGAAACATTGGAAGTGTGAAGGACATCAACCCAGATATCAAATTCTAACCAGATTTCCTCACGCTCTCTTGCTGTTTCTCTCTCTCGTGTGTTTCACATTGCTCTCATCAGAGGGGATTGTCTTGTGTAAAGATGAGATCGTTTTTGGTTTATAGTGATTGTGTTTTTATTGCTCTTATCTTTCCTCAAACACCATCACATTATTTCTGTTTCTCATACACATGCATCAGCTTGTACTTTAATGATTCTCAACGGGTGAATCTCATAAACCCCAAAATAAAACATTCTCTCATGATATTTGCTGCACGCCAGCTCTGTATGACTTTCTTTATTCAGCTGAACACAAACAAAGAATTTTATGTGAAGATGTTGTCATGTTATGTTCTTTATGGGATTTAAAATGGCAAAGCTCCAAAAAGCACAAACAGTACGTCCATCACAAAAGTACTCCGAATGCTTCCGGACTGGTAAATACATTTTACATTTACATGAACATTTATGCTTTTATCCAAAGCGACTTACATTGCATTGTACTACACATTGGTACTTGTCTTCTTTAGTGAAATATTTTTTTAATATATATTTCATATAGTATTTAATTTCTATTTAGCACAACAGAAACAAAGCAAATCTGATTGCTAAATGAAAATATGGTACACACCTGTAATTTCAAAACTCATTGGTTCTTGTGTGTCTTATAGCTGACTATAGCTGTCATGGGTGTTTTGTCACATAATCAGTCATTTCATATTTGTTTGTGTTCCGCTGAAGAAAGGAAGGTATCTAGATTGGGAAGGTCATGAGGGGTAGATGAGGGTTTCCATGTGTGAAGAATGGCCGAATACCGGATTAAAGATGGAAAGTGTAGGAATCCATCAGGTTCTGTGCCTTTTGTTTTGTTTATGCCTAATTTGTTGTTTGCTCGTCTGCATTGTATAGATTTTTATTTACAGTAGATGTGTATGTATGCATGCAAGTTCGATTGTTAGAAATGCGTGTAAAAACGACTAGAAAGGGGTGCCGTGCTTTCAAAAGGTTTGGGAACCACTGATTTAACATGACATGGTGTACATGCTTACTACTGTTCTAAATATTTTGTGCTGCTTAAAAATAAAACCTATTGTGTTCAATGTTTTTTTAAAAGAACACATTTTTAAGCTATAATTGTGATACATATGGTTATCGAACCGTCAAAATCTCATACTGGCCCATGCCTAGTGTGAACTGTTGTCTTACCTTAAACTCGGTCTCTATGTTGGCGAGGCGCGCGAGCTCGTTGCTGAGCTCTAAAGCGGTGAGCACGGGGGTCTTCGCTGGAGAGCGACAGGTAGGCGGCGCTGGCGAGCCCTTTGTACGCGTTCATGCGCGATCTGGAGTGGCTGAAGGAGTCTCGTCTCTGTTTCTCCGTGCACTCGTAGCACTTGCAGAAGTAGTCGTGGGGCCGTTCGATCCTGGCGCCCTTCATCAACAAGATGTGGACGATCTCGTACTCCTGGCAGTGTGCGGCCAGTATCACAGGGGTCACGTCGTGGGAAAACCGCGTTCCGTCCTCGTCGTAGGCGTAGAAGTCGTCGTCTCTCAACTCCTGCTCCAACGGGCTCAAGGTCAACCTCAGACCTCCAGCGAACGCTGGGTGGGCCAGTATGGCCTCCACGATTCGCACGTAGCCTTTGCTGATGGCCAACAGGAGCGCGTCGCCCACGCGAGCCATGCCGTCCTTCTTCAGGAGGAGCTCAGTGACTTCCAGGTGCTCGTTGCCAACGGCGAGCTGCAACGCGTTTTGGCCCATGTAGTCCACGCAGTTGAAGTTGAGCGTTTTGGACTCCTCCAACATCTTGCGGACAACAGGAATATTGCCGTACTCCGCAGCATCAAGGAAACGTTCCTCCTCTGCCGTAAGGCTTGAGCCACGCTCGTTGAACATGTAGGCGGGGCCTCGGATGGCTTGCCGACGCCCCTTCTCTCGTAGGGTGGTGTGCCTGCGATGCATGACCTCTGACCTGAGAGACAGAACGTAGAAGATTGGTACATCAAGAAAACAAAAATGAACATCAACTTGATAAGGTTCACAAGCCACTCAAACAGAGCGATGTCACTTTATCAAGTCTAGTGTACTTATTAAACTAAGTTTGCGATTGATGTCGTACGTTAATGTCAGTAGGTTACATGTGAAGGGTTCACCACACAGCGCGAGCTTCCATTCACAATCAGCGTCAATAAAATAATGACTTAAACCTGCCAATCACGATCGCTTCTTTTAGAAAGTTACATTGGTCTTTCACCGCATGAGACAATCTGGCCTCTGAGTGCACCAATAATCAATAACATAAGAAAGAACCCAGGGTCACATGACAGGCTCTCCATGGATCGCACACACGGAACTTGAGCGAGAGCAAAACCCTGGAAAGATTGCAGCACGTTGTTTAGCGGTCACAAAGGTCTGTGTAATTTCCCCCCACGAACACATGTGGACGTAATATTTATTTAAGTGGTGAGATCGTATCAATTTTAGCTTTCTTTGTGATCGTACTCTTTTCTGATTTCACACAAACACAAAAGCACAGCAGGAGAAAATCTATTCATCCTGTACCGACCAATTATTTGCATGCACGCACACGCGGTTAATGCATGAAATGTACAGCGAGCAGATCAATATACTGTTTTGCATGATGTGTGCTTCTGAATGAGACACTTCATAATGAAATTATACAAACCATGAGAGCCACAGCCCGCTGAAAGATGAAAACATGTGACGCAACTGCAGAGAGAGGATATGACTAAAGTCTCCAGGACAAGATGGAATTTATACATTTCTAGACATGTGAGCGTTCTCTCAGCCTCATCTCGCATGTGATGCAATTTCTATTTTATACGGTCACATAAAACGTTTAATTTATAACTACTCATCAGATAATTTTGCTGCACATGTCAATGCATTGCCATCGTTGTGTATGAATAGCTGTGGAAAAAGATAAGAGACCTTCCAAATATTCATTGAATCATCATTTATAGATTGTGGTCATTCCATTCCGGTGTCTGTTGTATTTCATCAAAATCTAACCTCAGGAATAAAAAAGTCATCCAACAGAAATGTGAAAGACTGACACATGAAAACTGTGAGAAAAATTCAGGTTATCACATACAAATATTTTTTGAACATTTCCAAAAATACAGGTAGAAATATGACTGTTGGATTGCTAAAAAAAAGTGAATCTGAACTTGTTTTCTTTGCAGTATTTGAGGTCAGAATTTTTTTTTTTTTGGCAATTTCTGCAAATAGAAGCAATATTTCTATTTACGATTTGGGAGACATATTGTATTGTATTGTAAATATTGCGTTTTACCTAAACGCATACCTATAAATGGTACATTGAAATAAACAGCAAACAATTTTGAAATTCTCTCTTAATTTGTTCCACGGCTGTATATAAATAATAAGTAAACGTGCAATTAGAGGAAACATCTGTCTATCTAATGAAACAGCTGATGATAAAGACTTGAAGTGGAGGCCTGAGTCACATCTACAGTACAGATCAGAATATCTGCTGGCATGGTCCAGTAAGCAACATCCTAGCAACCAACCAGAACCCTTTAGCAACCACACCGAACATCTTAACAATCATCTGAACACCCTAGCAACCAGACAGCAACACCATGGCAACCAGTCACAGCACAGCATTGTTGTGCAGATAGATGTCATTAGCTGAACAGGTGGGATGGGTGGGATACCGTTTACCTGACCGGTGTCCCATAGAAACGATTAAAAGCATGAATTGATAAAAAGAGTCAGTGCAGAAGATCACAGATGATACAGGCCGTTTTGAAACATTAAAGCAGAGGTGAAAATGGAACTGTGTTTCCTGAGGAACATGAAAGCTGATACTCAGGCTGAGGTCAATCCACATCTAAATATCTCTTAGCTACATGTCTGCATGTGTTTGCATACTGTGTGTTTTGTTTTGTAATGTGCAGAAATTTGTGTAGTTGTAACTGAAACAGTCATTTTGACATTCAACCGTTTGGAGTCCATTGAAGTCCACTGTATGGATACAAATCCTGGAATGTTTTCCAAAAACCTTAATTTCTTTTCGACAACAGAAAAAAGTTCATAAACATCTTGGATGACAACAGGGGTGAGTAAATTATCACGAACATCTATTTTGAAAGTGAACTACTCCTTTAATAGAACTTATAACATGAATCTACATCAGAGGACATGTTGAAAAATAAAGTGCTTACAATCGTGCATCGTTTCTGTGTCTATAAACTATTTCAACCAGGGCAATCGTCAGTATAACAGTCTGCGAAGAACTTGTCAGCTACGACGTTTACCTCGGGAAAATAAAAGCGTCTCTATATAATTGAAGAGTTAAGCTTGAATACAGTGTGATTTAGTGATCCCTTCAATTTTTTGAGCAGTGTATTTTAACACCATTCA
Source organism: Triplophysa siluroides (assembly GCA_006030095.1). Lineage (NCBI taxonomy): Eukaryota > Metazoa > Chordata > Actinopteri > Cypriniformes > Nemacheilidae > Triplophysa > Triplophysa siluroides. The sequence continues at coordinate 8,949,337 of VCII01000624.1, forward strand.
GAACACCATAGACGTCGTGTTTAATTTTTGTGCTTCAGTCTGAAGGCCAAAATACACTACAAGACCTTTGCTCGGATTTTGCACAGATTTTCAGTCCGGAAAGTCTGTGCCAGTCTGCAGATTTGATCAGTTAATGTGTTTCTATCTGAAACTTTCAAAAAGTCTGCAAGTGTATGATGTCTAGTTAAAAAAAAATCTGGTCGGATTTTCTAAGTCTTGTAGTGTATTCCAGCTCCGAGTAATCTGACAGCTCAGGTTCATTATGGATGAAGTTTATACAGAGAATATATTATGAGCTAATCCATATGCAGAGAAAAACTGTAGATTCTATTTTAAATGGACTCACACGTACACAGAATGAAAGATAACTATTTAATTCTCATCGTACTGTACCGTAGACTCTCTCTCTCTATCTCTCTCCCTCTCTCTCTCTCTCTCTCTCTCTCATGTTCTAGCATCAGCATGGAAATTGATTTTTCTCCCTCATCAGCACAGAGAATGAAAGGACCAGCTGGAATTACAATGAGAGAAAGAGAGAGAGAGAGGGAGGTAGAGAGAGAGAACAGAGAAGTGAAGCAGATAAGGAAGAGCAGGAACACATGGATAAAAGAAGGAATGACCCTCTTTACACTCTTTGAAATGCTGGAGCTTCTGTTGACATTTTATTCAAGGGAAATTAGAACAATGCAGTGAGGAAGAGGAAGTGATGACCTCATGACAGAGAGACAGAGAAAGAGAGAAGTCAGTTCACTTGACTGTAAAGCTTTGTCTGATATTTGTATTTACTGGAAAAGCTACGCTGAAATGAAAATGACTGTGAAGGTAAACAGCTGTTTATTCAAACTAATTGGAAATACTGAGGCATAACAATCTTTATAATAAAATTAACAATATATGGTTAAAAGAAACATGAGGCTACATTATGGCAAAACCGTGTTTTTGTTGAAACCTATTACATTTTAAAGTCAAGACTCATCTCAAGAGTTTAATGAATATCTCATCATAGCCACTGGAGCACATCTGATAGGCTTCATGAGGAGTAACCTGCAGAATTTTGTCAGGTTATGAGACGTTGCCTCGGACCCAAACTAATATATCAAACATACTTTGCATTTTATTCTGTTTTTCTCTCCAGCTCAAGCAACCTTAGGCAATAACAAGCACCCAAAACATCAAATTATAATGTAAAGCATTTAAAGTAAGATCAGTAATTGAATGCTTATGTTGGTCTGGTTCAGAGGTTTTGGGGGCACGTGTTGCGCATGCTCGTCACACAGGAGCGCTTTCATCAGGACGCGGTACAAACAATTAAAATCAGACCTGTGATGACAACAACAAGGCTATTATCAGTCAGATAAACCATTGATATTAACAGCTATTTTTATTTCATATCTTATGCAGTAAACCGCTAACATCAGAAACCGAGGTATGACCACAAACCAAGAAAAAACGACCAAAATTCTAGAAAAAACTAATGAAACGTATGCAAATATTTAACATTACAATTACATTTCATTCACAACTGGTTAATCTTAATTGTTTGTTCGATAATCATTAAACAAAGGTTGAAAGAATTACAAAGATATCATCACTTTCCAACTAAACTTTTTATTATTTTACTTGAGACCACCCTGAAATATAAAGTCTGGGATATCTGTGCGCTAAAAAGTGGACATGTTGTCTATGACCTGACCCATTGCCTTCCATGAAATAAGTTTCATTCCTTGAATTGGTTCATTCCGATGAATTTTTACTTCATTAGAAACACCGACGTTTGCACACAACGAACAGTGTTACCTGTCAAAACAATTGTGCATGTCAATCTTTGGATTCCAGCGCTGTGGAATAATCTACTGCTCAAAACATCGTGTAAAGCTGCAGTAAAAACCGAGTAAAGGTTTGACTCACGCGCGAGGCAGAGCTAGGGTCTCTAGAAGAAACTCCTCCGGACTCTCGGGCTCATGATCTGGTGCGCGAGGAGTGTTGCGCCGCTGTCCGTGGTGCTGAAGACCGCCGCGCACCGGAGACGCTCCGCAGCATCGTCCGAGAGGCGCCGGTGTGCGCTTGACGAACTCATGCGGATAGCCGGGCGACGCGTCTCTGGATCGCGCGTCCGGGGGGTCGGTGCGTGGAAGTGGCGCAGATGCCCGCCGCACCGGGGGTTTCTGTGGGAGCTGAGCGGGAGAGGAGGAGGGTGGTGGGGAGGAGGAGGAAGAGGAGACACGGAGCCCCTCGCCTTCGTCACACATCGGGAGAGCTCGTGCTCCGCATATGTTGTGAAAAAGTGTTTCATGAAAGTAAGACGCGACTCGCAACTTCACACAGCAGCAACAAGTGGCGAAGAGAGTTCAACCCTGACGAAATCTACTAATATATCCACTAATGTGTGTGCGTGTGGCAGATTGCATGAGGAGTGTGGTCGGATAATTATGTTAGATAGGCAGTTGACATGTGAAGCAGAGCCCTGCAGTGTAGTTTGCTATATAATTCATCTAAAACGAATTAATTATAAGAAATAGTATGAACGGTTTATTAATCCCTAATGAAATGAGGGACATAGATCAATATTTGAGGGTTTCAATATTTTCTGCTGCCCTACTCACTCATTCTTGATTGTTGACATCAGAGTCTTCGAAAACTGGAGAAGTATACAAAACAGACATCTGGACACCCTGAGAATGAAAGTATAAAACACAGAAAGGAAAAATTAACGGGTACGTGTGTGTGTTGGGGGGTGTTTTGTTTTGTTATGGAAAAGGATATCGGACATCGGTCTGGGTACTTTGTCCAATGCGCAATCCAAGAAAATCAACAGGGAACTCATTCATCAACACACTTACACACAAAAAACAACAACATAAAAACACACACTCTCCGGTCTAAGTGCGTGCAATCACTTAACATCCCGCTGAAATCAAAGGTCATGATGTTTCCTCTCTTCATCTGTATCATTCTAAAAATATATTCCACCCTGTTTTTCTCTGCAATAAACATCCCATGAGGAGAAGGGTTAGGGGGAGGAGCCTGTATGATTACTGAACACGCCCCCTGCTCCAGTGAAGGTCAGGCTAGACACCGATTGACAGCACTGATGAGATCCTAGTGAGAAAATAAGAGAATAAAAACACACTTCTTAAAAATGTACCTGAATGGCCGAACATTTAAGATCCACAGAATCCTTCTGTTGCATAAAATATTCTACAGGAAAAAAGATTTGACAGACATTGAATAGGTAAGAAAGAAATGCTTGTTTTGGGATCTTTTGACTTAAAGGTTCTTTGGGGAACCACAAACTGTGAGCAGCTTTATTTTAAGAGTGTAGCATGAAACTAGTGTGTTATGAGTGGTTGCTATGAAATGTATTCGTGGTTGCTAGGGTGTTCCGGATGGTTGCCTACCAGCCTAAGTCAACATTGCCCATCCCTGAAAATCGGATAGATGGATAGATATTTTCACAATCACCTTCCAGATGAAAATAAGAAAACCAATCCCTTAAAAAGCAATAGCACACTTCACTAAGCCATGTCATCAGAAGTGTCTTCATGTCTGTAGCACGTGAGGAACATGATGCGCGAGCGTGACATAACCCCGAACTTTCCTTCACCTCCATAGATTTCCATCACCATTTTAGCATGCGTGCTGCTCAAATGTTTTTCGTTGGCTTTTCAGAGATAACATTCTGAAAAAATACATCTAAGAAGAACAAACTGTGGTATATCCAGTTTAATATGTTACTGATGGACTTTTCTGCCACTATAAATGCAAATTCAATGTGAAGATTGAAGAAAAGCACAGTGTCAATCTGTGCTAGGAACATGGTGTGATACCGAACAACACTTGGATTATGGGATTGAAGACATGTAATGGCCTTCATGCACAGATGCAGACGCAGCCCGTGTGTGTGAGGGGTCTTAACTGGAGTCAAACAGCTGGGAGCATTTCCACAGCGACTGTGTCTCAGACCAGATGTGAAAGAGACCTTCAGAAAAGAGAAGAAAGCAGAAAGGCGGCTTGAAAGAGGAAGAGTTTCCTTTAAAGAAAAAAGCACATTGAAATTTAAGATCTCACATATGAATAAACCTGAAACCTCAGCCTCGGATTGAGCTCGGGTGAGGTTTCCTCTCATCTATGTTCCCCATGGTTTCAATCTCATGTGTGTGTTTGGTGGACAGGCTACATGCATTATGTATAATGGTCACCAATCCATCTCCAACATTTGCTCAAAACAAATCCAAAGAACAGAAGACAAACTTTCTATGAACAATGTGAATACATTGGATGAAATTATTATAATAATTTGTTACATTTATATATAGCGCTTTTCTGGGCACTCAAAGCGCTCTACATGGAAGGGGGGAATCGCCTCAACCACCACCAATGTGCAGCATCGCCTAGATGATGTGACGGCAGCCATATTGCGCCAGAACCCCCACCACACATCAGCTTATTGATGAAGACGAGACAGAGTTACGAATCCAATTAGCACATACGGGGATGATTAGGAGGCCATGATGTATAGAGGCGGATGGGGGACTTTGGCCAGGATGCCGGGGATACACCCCTACTGTTAATCGGAGGACTTATTAATGACCACAGAGAGTCAGGACCTCGGTTTAACGTCTCATCCGATGAAGGACAAGAAGTTTAAAAAGTACTCCTCATGTATTATAATGTATTCATCCTGGCTTCATAGAGGGCGTTTGAGAAACCTCTCGAGACATCATCTTTTAGCAACTGAGACACTCAAGCGGAATGAAAACAGGAATCACAAAATTCACAGAGGAAAGTAAACAGATGGTACGGTTGTAAACATAATCAATGTAACAACTATAATTTCAAAAATAATTTCAAAGTAATGAACACCGGTAACTCTTGTAACCCTGCCAGTGGACGGAAATAATCGTCTCACAGCAGGAACACTAAAAACAGAATAAAGTATTTCACTCATCCTCACCGCAGAAGATCAATCTGCTCTGATCAATAGATTGACTCTAACTAAAGGAGAGAGAGAGAGAGAGAGAGAGAGAGAGAGCAGTCTGTTTGAGTTGTACTTTTCTTTAAATGGGGAACATTTTGTCCCCAAGTTTGCTTTTAACAGGCATTTTTGACCTTTGTACAGTAAGAGTATCTCTTTCTAACAAAGCATTTCATGTTTTTATAAAATTTAATTCAACCACATGCAGCACATCATACATTTGACATCATAAGCCTAGTGAAAAATAAATATACTAAACTGTATTTGAAATACATTTCGTGCCAAGTATACTGCAAATCCAATTACATCTTATGTACTTATTGAAAATACACTGCGATGTATTTGTGGTATACTGAATTGGAACAACTCATTTTGTACCTAATATACTTTGTGCAGAAATAGTGCTGAAGTCCAACTAAAGATACATTTAAGTGTATTTGATTGTGCTAACGAAAGTGGAACTAATGCAAGTATGCTTCAGGTACACTTTACATATCTTGCATTGAAAGATTGATTTTATTTAAAAAATCATAAAATCCTTTTCAAAAGTGACATTAGAACACATTTTTATTTAAACACAGGCTAAATATGAAGAAGTGTGCATTGTGTATAAATAGTTCTCCAAATAAAGTTTAATTATAATTTTATATCAGATCATGTCACTAAATATGTTAGTACATTTAAACTATATTTAGTATGAAATAAATGCATTTTAAATTAATTGTTTTTTTACTACACTGTAAAATTATAGGGTACAAGGATACACTGTATATTAAATAGTTTTCGCAAATTTTCTTGTAAATGTGTTGTCTTGTTGTGTCATTTTATATTTCAAAAATAAACTGCAAAAAATAAATCTTGTTTAAAAAAACTTAAATTTTCTGGCAGCTGGGGCGCAAGAAATTAACTTTAAACTAAATTGTATTCCCTGTAAAATTACACTTCCCCCCTGTTTTTCTGTAATTTTACGTTTTTTTACTGTATTTTACAGTGTAGGGTAGCAAGTCCATAGCTTATATTATATCCTTCTCTAACTGTACCGTTACCTCTAAACCTTCATATAAGCTCCACATTGAGCAGCACTCACCTGTGAAAGAGTGAACACACATATCTGACGGATTCAGATCAACACAGTATCTCCAGAGCCTCCGAATCCATTACGAGACAAAATATTAGCAAATAGGAAGATAACATACAAAAACTAAGAGAAATTAAGTCTCTGTGTCATTTTTACATAAGAACACATCAATCGACTCTCAGCACTGAAATAGAATCAGTGAGCAGACGTCTAGACCAGCAGAGCTGTCAATCAAAACACTCAGCATCCAGCCGATAGAAATCAAGCATATTGCAGGGATCAATAAAGTGTCAGTTCACCCTCGGCTGTGGTCTGACCTCAGAGAACACTGTTGTTATTTCAGGTTGTGCACAGGAACACTTAACAAACATTAATTCATCACTGCTTTATCAGCTTGTGCTGGTCAGGTCCTCACCCGAGCATCTGTGGTATTGAACCTTGAGTTACTCCAGTAAGATCGACTTCACACTATTGCAGATTTCAATTTATTCCTTATCATTTCACTCAAGGTTTCTTGCTCCGCGTGTGGTTTTTATGAGCATTCTCCACCAGTTGCTTTTTGCTAAATATTACATTTTATGCTGAATGCAACCCATCGATGAGACAACCACATGACGTATTGAAGACCACGCAGATGTAAAAAATATGTATTTCTGATCCACTCCCTGAAAAACATGAACCTCATAATACTGTTCCAAAACCTAGTGAGCTGTCTACCTAAATAGTATTTTAAGTCACCGTGGACACACTGCTGACACAATGCATGTCCTGTATGTTATTTTGGGCAAATTTAAAGCATCTTTTGCAGAAAAGGCAGACTGTTCCCTGCAATGCAGTCTGGGATTGCCTCTTCGTGAAGACATTTCTCCAAAATGAGGTGTCTAAAGAAGCAGCACACAGCGGAGCAGTCTACACTCACTACCTCTCTAGAAACTAACATCTTAGAGATTGAACGTGAGTTACATTGTTGTCACAGACGAGCCCACTCTCATGAATTGCGTATAAATAACACGCGCTGTGCAATATCGTGTAATACGCACGCCAAAGTTCGATTTTGCGTGCATACAATACGCCTATTTTTGGGTGCATATGATGCACCAATTTAGCGTGTGTGCATATTAATCAGCAATTTGTCTCATTAACCTGTCCCCTAACCCAAACCCTAAACCTAATGATAGTGTGCGTGCATATAATAACCTCTACCCTAACCCAAACCCTAAACCTAACAGTATTATTTTAATTATTTCAGTGTTTCCTCTTCATGTACGTTTCAAAATGGCTGTTCTCCCCCCAGGTGCATGCAAACATTGGCGTATCATATGCAAGCAAAATCAAACTTTGGCGTACGTATTACACGATAATGCAACAGCGTGTTATTTATATGCCATTCATGAGACCGGGTTGCACAGACGGGCCGTAACTATGAACCGGCGACTGTAATTTGGTGGAACATTTTGTCTGCCGCAGCACTTTAAATAATGTGTGTGTGTGTCAGGTTTGATGTTTGTTCATGTGTTTTGGGGTTAGGTGGGGGTTATGGAATGGCATTATTTAAATAGATAAGTACACACATTAGTGTGTGTGTGTGTGCGTGCGTGCGTGCATGTGTGTGTGTGTGCGTGGGTGCGTGTGCATGCATAGGTGTGTGTGCAAAACAGCCTGATCAGATCCATTCTGATAACAACAGTGAAGAGAAAAGGATGTGCTGGGTTAAAGTAGCATACAGTGTCTATAGAGACGTGAAATGAAAGCAAACGCAGAAGCCGAATACTGAACACTGTACAGCTGAAAGATGAACAGAAATGCACACAATATTTTCATTATAAAAAAACTCATCCTTGCGCCGCAGGATAAGCCCTGAATCAAGTTTCCGAATAAACTTCATATCAACTTATTTAAGAAAAGAAAGACAGCACAACAGATATTATAATCCTATAAAACTCCAGGCGGGCCTGTCAGTAATTCATCCAATCACAAACATTCTGTTTAAACACAAATTTATATCACATTCCCACTAATCCAACCCCGCAGAAAACAGACGGTAAATAAAAACAAATCTAATGAGTTCCAGCTCGGATGACTGAAATAGAAATATGTGAAAACAAGTGCTGTGTTAGCCATCTAGTTAAACCATTCAGAAAAAAAAGATTCATCTTTCTAATTTAACTAACAACATGCTGTTAAGTCAGGATGCGGAATTAAATAAAATAACTGAAATGTATATTTGTAAGAAAATCAACCTAAAAATCACACAATTCTCGTCAAGCAGTAGAAGCTAGTGCTATAAAGATAACTATACCGGCTTCTTTCAGTGCAGACGACTGCTATAAAGGACAATAAAAAACTGTTTGCGGCATAAATAAAAATGTAGAGCAGAATAAGCCGAGGTATGGACCAGACTTGATGTTCACTACTGAACATCTGCCCACAAGAGATTAAACCACTTCACACAGGTTGGATGAAGAGACATTATGCAGTATACTCTCACGATGAAATGAATGACAAAATACATTTTTGAGACTGATTAATGTTCATTTGAATAGCATCACATCTTCTGGCCATGTCATCAAAACTAAATATAATAAAATCTTTTGTCAGACTTGTAATGAGACTGAGCAGCAAAATTTATCCTGGAATTCCAGGAGCCTCGTTTATCATCAGCGCGTAGAAATGGTTCTGTATTTTGACCTAGAAATGAAATTTAGAATGTGTCTATGTCCAAAAAACATCTGCGTTTATCATACGGTTCTTACGCACATCAGTAAGTTATTATTGTTGTTCACGTTCATGGTCATTTGCATTCGGAAACACCCCCAATGAACCATATATGGTGACGAAACGTCCCTTTATAAATCACGTGAATGTACTGTGTGCCCTCACTCACAGATCACAGCCGTCTTTGAAAACACATTTTTTTTGCAATGCATGTTTTGCATTGTTAATTTCATAATCATTCATAGGAGATTTAGTTTGCATTAATTAAAATGTTCCGAAAAATAACCGAATTTGCAATGTTATTATTATTTGGTAAAGCAATGTAGACATAGAAAAGCAATAAGATGTTCAAAAATGTATTTATAATTTTAACATGCAAACCTCTTTTTGTTCTTTTTCACTTTGTTTGAATGTTTTTTCTTATTTGTTCATATGTTGTTCTGTTAAGTGTGTCTATTGCATTGTGCTTTCAATAAATGGAGGTTTTCCAAATCCTCCAGCAAAGTGAGATCAGCCATGACACTATAACTACATTTCATATGATTCCCCATCTGTCTTTTGTAGCTTCTCACACCAATTATACAAATGTCTAGCTTGAACTGTCCATTTACCAATCGAGTATTGACAAATAAAGGACACAGGAAACACACGGAGGCACTTTCTTTTTGTAGTATCACTTTACATTATCTGCGTGAGCACAGGTTGTGCTTATTTATACACACAATTCTACGTTTAAGTACAAGTTGGCTCATCCCACACTTTGCCTGAAACTGTACTTATGCAATCGCATTTGTGCAAACGCAATTATGACAAATGAGGCGCCTGATTCTCCCTGAGCTCTCTTATCCTCTACATTCTTTCTTTTTCATTGTATCTCACTTATCACCTCATTCCAGCTTTGAGCAGAACAGAGAGAGAAGTGGCTTGTGCTTATATATTTCATTAGTATTCTCAACAACAGGAATCGAGCATCATACGCACATGACCCGTGTTGAGAGATGTCCATGTGTTTCCATATCGGTACATTTAAAAAGCAACGACGGTATGTTTCTTCTGCTTAGTGCTGTTGTGCTGTACTAAAAATACACAATAAAAACATCTGAAACACAAGCACAAGTTGGATGAATATGAAGTACTTCCTCTGTAAACGGGAGGATAAATAATTAATTTGTGTTAAATAAGATTTAAAGCTTAATTAACTCTGGCTGCAAGACGGGAAAGAAAATGAAAATTGTCAAACAGCACTGTTTTAGAGCGAGAGAGAGAGAGCGAGAGAGAGAGCGAGAGAGCGAGAGAGCGAGAGAGAGAGAGAGAGAGAGAGAGAGAGAGAGAGACTTCTTCATTCCTCTATATGTCTTTTGAGAACACTAATACATTTTATTAAAAAAAAAATACTATACAGTCCATCACCTTGAAATGATTGTAGAAAGATTGTGTTTGTTTGTGTACACAGGGTCTTACAATGACAGAATACGTGTTTTTGTTCCTTTAAAGCCAAAGGTCAAAGGTTAACTGGATTTCAATCGAAATCCACTTTCAGTTTTTTCAAGGACCGTTCACAGGCTTATGACAGGAGAGCTGCTGAAAAACCTTAACAGACCGCAGCCTTAAATCTACAGCCAATCTTTCCCATACGCAGACTCCGCAGGTAGCGTAGGGCCCAGGACCACCAGGGGCCCCCTTGAGTACCGAATCAAAAACACTTGTAAACAAGACACTATTTTTTTATAACTTGCAGATTCAACTTTACAGGAGTCATTTAAGTATTTTCCTTTGTAATACTTATACTTATTTACTGTTACATACTCAGATATCAAGCAGTGGACGGCAAGTAATGACATGCGCATGATGTGCGATGTGCGTCTTTACAAATGACCATGGCTTTAAAACAGAGCTATCCATCTCAAACATTTCTCAAATCCAGAATATTTTACCTCTACAATCTATATTCATTTACACCTCCAAACCCTTCATGCGTCTCAACAATTACACTCTCATTTGTTTCTCTTTTTACATTTACATTTATGCATTTGGCAGACGCTTTTATCCAAAGCGACTTACATTGCTTTATCCTATACAATTTTACATAGGTATTTGCAATCCCCTGGATCGAACCCACAACCTTGCGTTGTGCTCTTACCACTGAGCTACAGGAAAGCTGTAAATTTTCACATACAGCATAAAATGAAATGAAACACCCCAGGTGGAACAAATACATATGGATAACTATATTTATCTGAGGCAGAGCGAGATGAAGCTATCAATACATGTCTGATGTGAACAGATCTCTACACAGTAAATAGCATGAACAGAGACATTTTTTATTAAAGTTTTATTGATGATTATTTTTCGATGACACAGATTCATTTACATGATCCTCAAGTGACATAAACACTGAAACTGATTCCCTAAAGGTTTACATCTATACAAAAACTCTTTCTTTGTGTAGGCTATGAAGCCCATAAGCATTAAAGTTCAGCTTGTAAGTTGGCCCGCCGTGTTTGTGCTATAGATGGAAAATTAAACAGGTGAAGTAAATTGCACAGAAAGATGTTTAAAGAAGAAACTCAAGCCATCTCGGAATATAACAGGGATTTAAGCCCATAAACAATTGCCCAGAACCAGGGGCAGTGTTTGAGCATCGCTTTGATACGCGCGCTTCATTGCGTGTGTCATTTGAGTGTCTAAATCAAGCGGCAAGTGATTTTACCGTTTATAGCCACAAGGGGGCCCCCAAGCTTGCAGGGCCCTATGCATTTGCGTGGTTTGCGCGGTTGTTAACAACGCTACTGCCCAGAACACAAAACTGTAGTGACTGCACGGAAACACACTAAAAGTTAGAGAAGTTTCTTATTTCCCTGCTGTCTCACTGATCACTTATTGTTCTTTCATTAACACAGACATGCTTTATATATCTGTACTGTAATACAGACACAGTTGACCGCTAATGACGCAATAAAATAAATGATAACAGGGGCTAAAATTACTGAATATTAATGCAATGGTCCAGAACTAATTGTTTATTTATATCAAATTTGATCACACTGCCAAAAGTGTTTGCACAAGACTGAGTTAAACATCTATTAGTTAGCACTACAACCGTATTCAATTCAGAACAAATAGCCTCTCACTGTGTGAAAGTTTTATGTGGAAGTGACATTTAAAAGTTCTTTGTGCAGTTAACACACACACACACACAGTCACTTATAGTATATCCAGACACTCATTCATCACAGGTTTTTAATTACGTGTCTTATTCCTGTGGGGAACAGTGGCAGAGCTAAATGTCGTATGAAATAAGATCTCAAGACACTTCCAACAAAAGCCTTTCATAGCCACTTCAGCCTTCATTGTCAAATCAAGCTTCACCTTTCATCAGTTTAATGTGTTGAAGCATGTCACGGCCCCACACGCAACATCAACAGAGACATGATGGACTAATTCACAAAATCAGATTAATAATGCAAGTTTGATGCAGAAATGACAAACTTAAAGTCTTCTGAGCTATGAAAGAGCAATCACTGAGCAAAAGACTTTCTTCTGGGTTAACACACATCTGAGCTTCTTCTTAGAGAACATAAAAATGATGACAGATAAAAGAAATACACACACACACACACACACAAACAAACGCACAAGCGATAGAAAACAACAGATTTTACCGTACCCACAAGTTGATCTCTATCAGGTTTGTGATTGGTTGCCTGAGCTCCATCAGTGATGTCATCAGCTTTTGAATCGTCTTGAATTAATTCAGAGTTTAGATGTCAATCGATGAGACGCATATGTCATCTACATGAAAACAGAAAAGGGCGAGAGGTCACATTTCTGATAAGCAGGTCAACAAAATCATTCAGAACTGTAAATATCCACCATCCGCATACAGCATGTCTGCAGAGGCCATCACACATCTCACTGCTATATGTTTAAAAATACAGTCTGTGAAATATAACAAAATATCTGCTCTTTAAATCTGCAAAACAAAACAAACAAACTACACCCTTGATTTAGAATTAATATTAAATGAAGGAATGAATAAATCATGAACACTGTAATTGAAATGTATATATACATTTTCATTATGATAAATTATTTACAAAAACAATAAAAAGTTAGGTAGTATATTTAACCATATTAAAGTACAGTACATTTATTCATTTAGCTTTTATCCAAAGCGAATGTAACAATTTTAAATAAATTTAACAAACAGCCTTAAACATGCACAAATATTTGACAGTTTAAACAAAAATGATATTTAAATATAGTAATATTAATATTAAAACTTAATAATATTAATAATGTATTTTATACAATGTATAATAACATAATAATATAATTATATGTAATAATATATAATAATAATAAAATCAAAACTTAATTCTAATAAAACGTAATACTTAATTGCCCGGTTTCACAGACAAGGCTTAAGTCCCAGACTAAAATGAAAGTTTGAGCCGTGTGATGTTTTATTCGAAGCATTTCATTAAAAGCGACTTAAATATCCTAATTTAACAAAGGTCCTGGCTTAAGCCAAGCTTTGTCTGTGAAACCGGGGCAACATTTTTAACAATAAAGACGACTTCATATTGAATTTAAATACCATTCTTATGATGTACATGTGGACACCGGCTGAGGCAGGCTTTTAAAAACACTTTTGTGTGAATTATTATCTGTCCCACTCGGCTGTTGTACTCTTACATGCTCTTTCATCTCACACTTGTTTAGTGAAAAGAAGGAAAGGATTTAACTGCTTAAGTTCATTTGTGGAGTATTTTCAAATCCCAAATCCCAGACAGGAGCTGAGCAGAAAGTCATCCCCGTCATGCACCTTTAACACCATCATACTCCCCCTCGCTTTCTATTACAGCCCCTCACACACAAACACACAAACACACCGACACATCTTCGGTCTCAGGTGACTGTGGTAAATTGCTGTCGTGTTCTGTATATGTCAGCTGTAATAGACTTTCTTTTGTCTTTGTTTCTCTATCAGTGTCTTTGTGTCTGCTGATGGATAAATTCCTCTTACACCGTGATGATATTAAAGAACAAGAAGCCCCTTAATTAGAGAAACAATCTCTCTCTCTCTCTCTCATCCGCACGAGTAGTAGCAATATACATGTAGTGCCTCCGGTTCCACACAATACTGTATGTGACTAACGTTTTTTTACATTGTCTAAGGAAAACAAATCAGGAGATTTTAAGTATAATTTTATCCATGAAGAGTCTGGAGGTGTGAAATGAATGTTGATTGTAAAGGTAAAATAATCTGGATTTGAGTCAATTTAATGAGAAACGTTTGAGTTCATATTGAGAATAATATTGACTTTTGATTGCAGACTTGACAAATCTGAGCTCAGTTTGACACATTGTTGACATCTCTTCTCAAACTCTAATCACAGAAACATTTCTGACATTTCTGACTATTTTTCTCATGAGAAATATCTGAGACGCTGATGAGGGAAGTTCATCCAAAAATGAAAATTCTGTCATCACTTACTCACCTTCAAGTTCAAAAACATGTATAAGTTTCTTTGTTCAAAAGATATTTGGAAGAACGTTAGCAATCTTCAGTTCTGGAATATAACTCACTACTATACAAGAAAATGTGTATTTTATTTTTGAACGCAAAATGAGATATTTTGAATAGTTTAGGAACACAAACAATTGTGGAGCACCTTAATGTTTCCTACTATGATAGTCAATGATGTCCCAGAACTGAACATTCTTCCAAATATCTTCCTTAGTGTTCAGCAAGAAATGTACACAGGTTCGAAACAACCTGAGGGTGAGTGAAAGATGACGAAGTTTCCATTAGCTCTCTATCATTAATGTCTAGGAAAAATAATATTAAAGAGCCTGCATGTAGTTTAAAGTCTCTGTGATATTCTAATCTGTGACTCAGATCACATGTTTCTACAAAAAATAAGATCTCATTAAAGTCTCAGGGTTGTAATGAATCACGTGCGAGAGAAATACGACCTGCGTAAGTTGAATTATTATCTCGGCTCTCTGGTGTCGTCCGTCGGGACGGAGCTCGACGAATCAGACTCAAGTCAGTGCAGAACATCAGACCATCACAGAATCCCAGGAGTGTGAAATTAATCTTCACCTGGACACAGACCGCTGTGCTCATTAGCACAAAGAGAAGAGAATTAACCACATAGGACAAACATTTTATTTACACCACGGTACAGGAACAGCTGCCGGCATACACCGTGACTTCATTTTCACATCCAAATCTGTGGGGGAAAGCTCAATAATCTCTATATAATGTGTTGACACACAGTCTGCGGCAGGAGACTGGATTTATCTAGAAGTGCAGGCATTGTTCTCTGTTTGTAAGGGCCGGATCCAGAAACGATCTGACAGACAATTACCAAGGAAACAAATAAAGCTGATTACCTCATCTAACAGGACACAGCTTAGTGAGAGAGAGAGAGAGAGAGAGAGAGAGATGTAGGACAAGGGACAGTATTTACAATAAATATACAGTGTACAATGAAAGATAATGTTTTTGTTTTGATTGCATCATCCAGCTCTAAAACGTGCCGTACAATATTTTAATGCTATAAACACATTGTACGTTAGTACGTGATCAAACATAACCAGAGCCTGTAAACTTCTCTCGCAGCACGACACCAATTAGAAAAACTGACTCACCTGGTCATTATGACATCACTGAGCTCTGACCCCGCCCCTTGAGATGGTCCTCTGTGGCAGCAGTGACACTGTTGCCATGGGAGACAGAGCCAGGAGCCGCGGCCCAATCAGAGACCTCGAGCAGATTTAGAACATGCGGATGCTTTCAGCTCAACTTAACTTTTTTTAAGAGTTTTTGTCAAGTAGAAAATGAGTCTGAACACATTCGTAAACACTGACAATAAAGATGATGTCTAATGTCTCAGGACACACACACACACACGCAAACATACATACACACATACACAACACACACACACACACACACACACACACACACACACAGGTTGTCATATCAACTTGATCAGTGTCACTTGAATTCTTATTTTTTAGCTTCATGAAAATCATTTGATTTCTGAAAGATGAATCGTATTAATATAGTTGTTGGTATGTGTGTGCGTGAAACTCTCTGTCTGTCTGGCTGTTTGTGTCTCAGTTTGTGTGTGTGTGTGTGTGTAACTGTCTGTCTGGCTGTGTGTCTCTCAGTTTGTGTGTGTAGCTGTCTGTCTGGCTGTGTGTCTCAGTTTGTGTGTGTAACTGTCTGTCTGGCTGTGTGTCTCTCCGTTTGTATGTGTAACTGTCTGTATGTGTGTGTCTCTCCGTTTGTGTGTGTAACTGTCGGTATGTGTGTGTCTCAGTTTGTGTGTGTAACTGTCTGTATGTGTGTGTCTCAGTTTGTGTGTGTAACTGTCTGTATGTGTGTGTCTCAGTTTGTCTGTCTGTGTGTGTCTCAGTTTGTGTGTAACTGTCGGTATGTGTGTGTCTCAGTTTGTGTGTGTAACTGTCTGTATGTCTGTCTGTCTGTATGTGTGTGCTCAGTTGTGTGTGTAACTGTATGTGTGTGTCTCAGTTTGTGTGTCTGTGTGTGTCTCAGTTTGTGTGTGTAACTGTCTGTATGTGTGTGTCTCAGTTTGTGTGTCTGTGTGTGTCTCAGTTTGTGTGTGTAACTGTATGTGTGTGTGTCTGTTGTGTGTCTGTATGTGTGTGTCTCAGTTTGTGTGTGTAACTGTCTGTATGTGTGTTGTCTCAGTTTGTGTGTGTAACTGTTTGTATGTGTGTGTCTCAGTTTGTGTGTGTAACTGTCTGTATGTGTGTGTCTCAGTTTGTGTGTGTAACTGTATGTGTGTGTCTCAGTTTGTGTGTAACTGTCTGTATGTGTGTGTGTTTGGTGTGTAACTGTCTGTATGTGTGTGTCTCAGTTGTGTGTGGTGGTATGTTGTGTGTGTCTCAGTTGTGTGTGTCTGTCGTATGTGTGTGTCTCAGTTTGTGTTGTGGTGTGTGGTCTGTATGTGTGTGTCTCAGTTTGTGTGTGTAACTGTCGGTATGTGTGTGTCTCAGTTTGTGTGTGTAACTGTCGGTATGTGTGTGTCTCAGTTTGTGTGTGCAACTGTCTGTATGTGTGTGTCTCAGTTTGTGTGTCTGTGTGTGTCTCAGTTGTGTGTGTATGTGTGTGTCTCAGTTTGTGTGTGTAACTGTCTGTATGTGTGTGTCTCAGTTTGTGTGTGTAACTGTCTGTATGTGTGTGTCTCAGTTTGTGTGTGTGTGTGTGTGTGTGTCGTTGTCTGTGTGTGTCTGTTTGTGTAAACTGTTGGTGTGTGTTTGTGTGTGTAACTGTCTGTATGTGTGTGTCTCAGTTTGTGTGTGTAACTGTCTGTATGTGTGTGTCTCAGTTTGTGTGTGTGTCATGTGTGTGTCTCAGTTTGTGTGTGTGTGTCTGTCTGTATGTGTGTGTCTCAGTTTGTGTGTGTAACTGTCTGTATGTGTGTGTCTCTGTTTGTGTGTGTAACTGTCTGTATGTGTGTGTCTCAGTTTGTGTCAGTTTGTGTGTGTCTCTCAGTAACTGTCTGTCTGTGTGTGTCTACGTTTGTGTGTGTAACTGTCTGTATGTGTGTGTCTCAGTTTGTGTGTGTAACTGTCTGTATGTGTGTGTCTCAGTTTGTGTGTGTAACTGTCTGTATGTGTGTGTCTCAGTTGTGTGTCATGTGTGTGTCTCAGTTTGTGTGTGTAACTGTCTGTATGTGTGTGTCTCAGTTTGTGTGTGCAACTGTCCACTCAGTTGTGTGTGTAACTGTCTGTATGTGTGTGTCTCAGTTTGTGTGTGTAACTGTCTGTATGTGTGTGTCTCAGTTTGTGTGTATGTATGTGTGTGTCTCAGTTTGTGTGTCTGTGTGTGTCTCAGTTTGTGTGTGTAACTGTCTGTATGTGTGTGTCTCAGTTTGTGTGTGCAACTGTCTGTATGTGCTCGTGTGTGTGGTGTGTGTCTGTATGTGTGTCTGTCTCTTAGTTTTGTGTTTGTGTAATGTTTGTGTGTATGTGTGTGCTCCGTTGTGTGTGCATAACTGTCTGTATGTGTGTGTCTCAGTTTGTGTGTGTAACTGTCTGTATGTGTGTGTCTCAGTTTGTGTGTGTAACTGTCTGTATGTGTGTGTTCAAATGTCTTGTATTGTGGTGTGCTCATAAGCTGTGTGTTGTGTCTGTATTGTGGTCTCAGTTGTAACTGGCTATGTGTAGTGTTCTTTGTGTGTAACTGTCTGATGTGTGGGTCTTTGTGTGTGCAACTGTCGATTGTGGTGTAGTTTGTGTGGGTAACTGTCTGTATGTGTGTGTATCAGGCGTAACTGTGTGTCGTGTTCTCCAGTTTGTGTGTGTGTACAGTTTGTGGGGTTGTATACTGTGGTTGTGTGTGGCTCTCAGTTTGTGTGTGTAACGGTCATGTGTTCGGTGGTGTGTGTACTCTGGTGTGTGTGTAACTGTGCTGTATGTTGTGGTGTCTGTTGTATGTGTTGTGTTCAGTTGTGTGTGTATCTGTGTCGGTATAACTGTCGTGTTAGTGTGGTTGTCTCAGTTGGTGTGGGGTGGTTGTGTGTCGTGTCTCGTATGTGTTGTCGTGTGATGTGTGCTCTGCTGTCTAAAACGTCGGTATGTGTGTGGCTGTCTCAGTCTTGTGTGTGTCGTATGTGTGGTGGTCCTGTCCGTTGTATGTAGTTTGGGTGTTTGAAAGTGTCTCAACTGTGTGTCTCAGTCAACGTGTCGTATGTGTGTGTCTCAGTTTGTGTGTGTGTGTGTCTGTTTGTGTCTGGTAACTTTGTCTGGGTGTGTCTCAGGTTGTGTGTGTTAACTGTCTGTATGTGTGTGTGTCTCAGTTTGTGTGTGTAAAACTGTCTGTTGTGGGTTGTTGTGTGTGTGTGTGTCTCAGTTGTGGGTTGTATGTATGTGGTGGTGTCTCAGTTTGTGTGGTAACTGTCTGTCCTGTCTCAGTGTGTGTGTCTGTCCAGTTTGTGTGTGCAACTGTCTGTATGTGTGTGTCTAAGTTTGGGTGTCTGCTCAGTTTGTAAATGTCTGTATGTGTGTGTCTGGTTGTGTATAACTGTCTGTAGGTGTGCGTTTGCTGTTTGTGTGTTGTATGTGTGTGTCTCAGTTTGTGTGTGCTGTAACTGGTTGTGTATGTGTGTGTCTCAGTTGTGTGTGTGCAAACTGTAACTGTCTGTATGGGTGTTGTCTAAGTTGCAGTGTGTATGTTGTGTCTCTCAGTTTGTGTTGTTGTAACTGTCTGTAGTGTGGGTCTCCGTTGTGTACACTGCTGTCTTGTGTGTGTCTCAGTTGTCGTCTGTGTGTGTATCAGTTGTGTGGCTAACTGTCTGTATGTGTGTGTTAAGTTTGTTGTAACTGTGTATGTAGGTCGTGGTAACTGTCTGTGAGGTGTGTGGTCTCAAGTGTGTTGTGTTCAACTGTCTGTATGTGTGTGTCTCAGTTTGTGTGTATGGTGTGTCTCAGTGTTTGTGTGCTGTGCAACTGTCGTATGTGTGTGTGTGTGTGTCTCAGTGTGTTTGCTGCTGTATGTGTGTGTCAGTTTTGTGTATGTTGTGTGTCCAGTTGTGTTGTGTGTGTAACCATGTGTGGTTGTGTATGTGTGTGTCTCAGTCTTGTGTGTGTAACTGTGTCTGTATGTGTGTGTCTAAGTTGTGTGTGCATGTGTTCTGTGTCTCAGTGTGTGGTGTGTAACTGTCTGTATGTGGTGTTCTCAGTTTGTTGTCCCTTGAAACTTGTACTGTATGTGTGTGTCTCAGTTGTGTGTGCCAACTGTCTGTAGTGTTTGTGCTGTCTCAGTTTTGTGTGTGCACTGTCTGTAGTGTGTGTCTCTATGTGTGTGTGTATGGCTCGTATTTCTCAGTTTGTTGTGCTGTTGTGTGTCTCAGTTTGTGTGGCAACTGTACCTGTATGGGGTCTCGTCTTGTGTGTGCAACTGTCTGTAGTGTGTGTCGTTTGTGTGTGAACTGTCTGTATGTGTGTGTCTCAGTTGGGTGTGTGTGCAACTGTCTGTATGTGTGTGTCTCAGGTTGTGTGTAGTGTGTGTGTGGGTCTCAGTTTGTGTGTATGTGTGTGTCTCAGTTTGTGTGTGTCTGTAGTGTGTGTCTCAGTTGTGTGTTGTCCTGTCTGGTAGTTATGTGTGTGTCTCAGTTGTGTGGTAATGTATGTGTCTGTATGTGTTGTGTCTCAGTTTGTGTGTATGTGTCTCAGTTTGGGTGTGTGTAATGTGTGTGTAGTCTGTAGTTGTGTCTCAGTTTGTGTGAACTGTCTGTAGGTGTGGTTCAGTTTTTGTGTGTGAATGTTCTGTATGTGTGGTATCAGTTTGTGTGTGTCTGTCGTATGTGTGTGTCTCAGTTGTGTGGGTTAACTGTGTACTGTCTGTATGGGTGTGTGTTTGTGTGGTGTGCAGTTGTGTGTGTCTCATTTGCTTTGTCTCAGTGTGGCGTTGGTATGTTGTGGGTGTGTCAGTTGTGTGTGTCTTGATGTGTGGTGTCCATCAGTTTGTGAAAGTCGGCTGTTGTTGTGTCTCAGTTTGTGTGTGTACTACGTATGGGGGTAACAGTTTGTGTACTTTGTTTCTTTGTAGTGTGTCTCACAGTTGTGGTGTAATGTCTGTATGTGTGTGTCTCAGTTTGTGTGGGTTCTTGTGTTGTACTGTCTGCTATGTGTGCTGTTTCCAGTTTGTCGTGTGTGTTATTTGTGTCTGTCTGTTGGTGTCAAGTTTGTGTGTTGTAACTGTCGGTGTGTGTCTGTCCAGTTTGTGGGGTAACTGTTGTATGTGTGTGTCTCAGTGTCGGTGTTGTGTGTTTGTGTGTATGTGGGTTGCTGTTGTGTGTGTCTGTTATGTATGTATGTATGTGTGTGTGTGTGTGGTGTGGTTGTGTGTGTGAGTTGTGTCTGTGTGTGTGTGTGTGTGTGTGTGTGTGTGTGTGTATGTGTGTGTGTGTCTGTCTTTCTCTGTTTGCGTGTTTGTGTCCGTCTGTCTCTCTCTGTGTGTCTCTGTTTGTGAGTGTGTGTCTGTCTGTCTGTCTCTCTGTGTGTGTCTCTGTTTGTGTGTGTGTGTGTGTGTTTGTGTGTCTGTCTGTTTGTGTGTTCAGTGTGGGTTGTGCAGTGATCTAATGCGATCTCTAATCAGCGTTATCTTATTGTCTCTAATTACACACACATTCTGTTTTTACACTTAAACACATTGCAAATGCCTCTGCTCACCTACCTACACACACACACACACACACACACACACACACACACACACACACACACACACACACACACACACACACACACACACCACTCTCATAACCCTTCATTTTTGACCGCTGTGAGATTCTTATTATCGAATGCTAACAACTGCTTGCTTCTCTGTGAGGAGATGTTTCCCGTACGCAAACACACAAAAACTCTCAGTGTGTTAAACACTGTTTGTGAGACGAGCAGGACGAAAGACCAAAAAACCACACTGATATTAGCTTCTTGTGTGTGTGTGTGTGTGTGTGTGTGTGCGTGTATGTGTGCGTGTGTGTATGTGCGTGTGTGCATGTGCGTGTGTTCATCAGATGTTGCCGGAAGATGAGTGAGACTGATATCCTGTTGACATCAAAGCACAACACAACACTACACACACACGGGACATTTCATAGACAATAATTAATAAACAGAACAAACTGTGTACGGTCAAAAAGTGACTCGTATTACTATGTTTGTGGGGACATTTGGACTAACTTCCCAAACACAAACCTTTCAGATTTTGTTATATTTGCTTTCATGTCAATGTTCTCTTTGTGGGGACATTTGCTTGTACAAATGACCAAATACAATACCAGATATCAACACAAGTTGCGGAGGGGGATTTATACTTTTAAACAAAACAAAAATGTATCGTTATAGAAAAACACACATTCTATGATAAAAACACATCTCTAAGGGAAGGATTCAAATACTGTCAAGTTCAAATGGAGCAACACTGCCTCCTGCAGGATCACACGTGTTATTGATACTTAACGGTTTACATGATACACATTAAAATCTCATTCAGCATCTCTGTAAAGATCAGCAGAAAGTCTTCAGTCCTTGGGTTCCGTGCGAATCCAATCATATGATTTGACATTCATTAGGTAATAAATCAACACACTATTTCATATGGCACTTTTGTATCATGTATGAACACATATCTGTCCAGATTGAATATTAAGAACTTTAAATCAAACCCATAAAATTCTGCCTTGTCCATGACATCAAAGCGTCGGACATGTGATGTGATTGACTGTGTTGAGTGTGCTGTGAGAATAAAACTGACCTCTGGAAACTGAAAGTGACCTGCTGTTTTCTCTCCATTGTAGTGTGAATTGAGGGCGTTTTAAATGAAGGGATGTTAAACAACCTTTCATTTTAAGGTACATTTTTTATTTGTTTTATAAAGTTTTTATTGTATTTATATAAGTTTATTTTTGTATAAACCTTCATCTAAATAATTCATTTTTTGATTAAAACTCATCATACATACAGAAGAGTTTCACCGTTTGTTCTACATAAAAAAGAAAGTCGTACATTTTTGAAAGCATCGTTTTGTGTTTTTATTATTTGTTCAAGTGGAAACGCTCAATTAATTTTAATCCAAAAGAGCAAACATCACATAATGAACGATGCTACAGCACATTCAGAGCTCCAGTGACCTTTGACATCAAAGTTTTCAAACATATGAATAAAATCAATAATAAAACAGAACTGACTGTGGAAATGATGGAAATAAATGAGTGTCAACAGAAAGAGATTTAAAAATGAGTGGATTTCTTATCAGACGGGTCAGAGGAAGATTTGCTTTCATCAGTTTTGGAGCTCTGCTGGAACACACAAACACACACAAACACACATACAATGAAGAGATGCTGATGATGTAATGGACTATATATGCAGTGCATGATGGGAAGTGTGTCTGTGGTAATGTTACCTTAGTTTTAAAAAGTAGGTTTATGACTCCTTTAGATCGACGGTCACTCGTGCGGTCAGAGGGTAAACACACGGATACACTCTTACTGTCACGCTTGGATCGACCTGACTCCGCCTCCTCACTCCCATTGGCTACTGACAGAGCCAAACCTGATGATTGGATGAGAAAAAGCTTTGGTTGGATCTTTTGTTGTTGGTATCAAATTCATGTTTTGTAAAAACTGTCTGAAAGCAACACATGTGTGTGCTGTACCTGTAATTGTGGGCAGGGATCTGGAGTTGATGCTGGCCAGACTGCTGCCGGTCTGGATGGGCTCTGACAGGTTGGTGTCGCTGCGAAACTCTTGTTTCTTTGACAGCTAAAGTAAAAAAACTCTTATCTTAACTTGCTTTTAAAAATGTTCGAAAAAAAAATAAATGAAAATGATGTCAAGTTAAGAGAGTTCAAATGATAAAATGAGACTATGAGATGATCATGTCTATCGTCGGATAAGAGCTGTTTTTGCTACTGTACATATCACTTTACATCATGTACTATTTCACTATTTAGAGGGTTTTTTAACACATTAATATGCTGAATTCATGAATTCTGACTTAAAAAAACATCAATGGCTCTTGCATGATGCTGCAGGCGCCAGTAGATGTCAGTAAAGTTCAATGGAGATGTTTGTCATTTTGGATCTTGAGGTCCCAGACCTCAGCAAAACTATTGTCACCCAGATGATGATCATTTAAACATGACATTTTTAGTTAAACTGGTAACGGTAATATAAATGGTCATTCATCCGGCAAAAGGTTAAAATGTATTTGTTTTATTTACTTCTGAAATAATTTAATAAACACTTATTATAACTGTTACTGTATTTATCTTCATGTATTATGTAGCCTAAATTATTCCTAAAAGGGTTCACATTAATTAATTTATAGTTTATATCATAAACTAAAACTATTAAAATATTGATTTTAACTCAAATTAAATATATCTTAGGATATACTACACGAAAATTAAAAGAGATGCCTCAGCAATAAACTGAAGTTTAAGTAAAGGAAATAAAATTAGCACAAAAAGCACATAACAAAGATTGAACTAAAATTAACATCGGAACTAAAAATACAAAAAGCAAAGATTTCACTTGAATTTCTGTAATTCGTTAAACCTTCAAAGTGTGTTTTTGTGAAACTGAAACACAACATCTTTCAGTATTTGTGTTGAATCGTCTCTCTCTCTCTCTCTCTCTCACCCGTTTGTCCAGTGTGCCGGCTCTCTCTTTCTCCTCACTGATAAAGATCATACTGCTTCGTCCCATCTTCTTCTTCTTCTTGGACTTTCTCAGTTTCACCTGAATGAAAATTTGACACACAGAGGAGAGTGTTATGATGTCATTATGTAGTTCTGCATTCATTGTTCATTTTTCTCCCTCTGTGATTGGTTGATGGAAACATGCTAAAACAATGATCGCTTCTGTTAGATCTAAGAATATCTGTCAGATATCGCACCTCCACCTCAACACCGCTCTCATCCATCACACTGACACTTCCACTGGAACGAGGAATGATGGACGGAGAGGCTGGAATGCCGCCGTCCAAAGACATGCTACAGAGAGAGAGAGAGAGAGAGAGATGACCTCATCCATTGCATGTTTCATTTTGTGTGGCGTCCATTTAGAAATAAGTTATACAAATATATATTTATGCAAAACTTTTTTTTCTCAACATATTAACGTCTAGTTTGTATACAAATAAACGTGTGTGTGTGCTTAAATGTGTGTGTTTGTGTGTGTGTGGATACCTGTCTGGGTGTGTCTTGGTGGGTGTCGTGCATTCAGATCCAGCCAATGAGCAGATGGACTGCCGTACCGAGCGCAGCATTGATCGAGGACGAGTGGACCTTCTTTCATCCATATCCGGCTACAAAAAAGAAGGAGGAAGCAGAGAATAAAACCTGTGTATTATCATTCATTTGAACATTTCTTCCCGTTCTTCTCGCGTTCTCACCAGTTCTCTCACGCCGTACTCCTTCTCCACCTTCTTCTTCAGCTGCTTGAAGCATTCCTCCATACGCTCGTGGAAAGGTCGAAGGTCATCCGCCACTCTTTTACCATGTAGACCGATTCCTCTGCCCAACAAGGGGATCTGCAGGTCAGCGTGAAACACTTAGTACACGGCAGGTGAGAAATGTGCGTGCAGAGATAAAGAGTGTGTTTGTGCGTTTTACGACCTGCCACGCGATCAGATCTTTGAGTCTCATCAGTTTCTCTCTGTCGTCTGGATGTTCTTGTTCATATTCATCGGTGAAAAACGCCTGGAGAGAGAGAGAGAGAGAGAGTGGTGGGCGGTCAAATCACTGTCTATTCTCAGTTCTTTCTCTGTTTTAACACGCAGTGACTTTCTGACCGTCTCATATTTGGCGAAGCCGCCCATGACGGCAGGATCCACGATGCCGTTGAGCAGCATGGAGAGGGGGTTGATGGCTAACGTGTCGTCACACTGGTACTGGTTGATCAAGGTGAGGATTTTCTCGTTTGTGTTTCCCATCGTCTCGATGGCGTTCTCCAGTGGACTCACTGTCGTCTGAGACGGAACACAATTGGCAAATCATCTCTGTATTCTGTTTACAGCATCCCATAATGCAATGCGTATGGCTTGAACTGAGAAATGTGGCACTTTCTAAAAGTAAATGAATAAAAGACGCGGGAGGTTAAAGGTACTCACGTGAGTCATGCTTAGAGCCTCAAACCAGCGCAGAATTCCCGGCAGTTTATATGCTGTTATGAATGTGGTTCGCTCAATCCACATAGACTGAAAGAGAGAAAAATCTACATCATAATAAATAAGGGCTTGTGGGTGTGTGGGTGTACTTGTTTTGATACTTTTTGATGAGGGACAAATGTCTGAAAATGAGAAACAAATCCTTCAATAAAACAGACAGTAATCTTAACTATCATGAAATGACATGTGTAAGGCTGTAAAAAAATCTGTAGTAAAACAGATAAAGTACTGACAGAAACACTACATTTTCCATCATTTTACAGACGTTAATGCTCTAATGTAATTTAATGTCGTGCAAATTGTAAAATACAGGTAAAACAGCTGTAAAAAATGAATAAGTGTACAATTAGCTTATAGATGGTTTCATTGGACGCTAGAGCTGTGCATTTCATCAAAAATCTATCGTAATCGTCAATTTTGGCCTTCAACAATTACAAAAACGAAATAATCGAGGAAAAATTATTATTGTTCGACATTCCATTTTGCAGTGGTTCAGCTGTGCTATTTCTTTACATTTAATTTCTGTTGAATTTACAGTTTAAAAGCAACTTTTTTTTTATATTTCGATGTGGTTTTAAAAGTTAAAATAGTATAAATAATCTGGATCTCAATATTTGCAAAAATAACTGTGATTATGATTTTTGTCATAATTGAGCAGTCCTATTGGACGCACACGCTTGACCCAAAGTTAACTTCCGGTATGTTTTGGTTATAATAAAACAATTTATTTTATAAAATATTTGTATTAATATTATTTTATATGTACGTTTACATTTAGTCATTTAGCAGACGCTTTTACCCAAAGCGATGTACAAAGTAGGGGAAAACAATAGAAGCAATCTATCAATATTCTATCGTATATTAATTGTATTCAATCAAATTAAAACTGCTCAACAGTAATTGATTCTTTAAGGAAGTCTAGCGGAAGATAGGTTTGGGTCAAATAGCATTTAGAACACATCTAAGTTCAGGTGTAAGTGCAGTGCAGATCCTAGACGTCTGGGGCCCTAAGCAAACTTGTGAGGGGCCCTTGTACAAATAATTAAAATAAGAAACTATACTGTAAACTATAAGAAATATAATGTAATAGTAATTGAATAAATGAAGTATTAAAAAGGACATTGCCAAACGATTCCTCTAAAATTGAATCCGCAAGTAATATAAATAGTGTCTTGTTTACAATAGTGTTTTTAATGGGTACTCAAGGGGGCCCCCTGGTGGTGCTGGGGCCCTACGCTGCATACGTAGTCTGCATAAGGATCAGCTCTGTGTAAGTGTGTGTGTGTGTGTGTGTGTGTGTGTGTTTATGTTTGTGTATGTACACAACTCACAGCAAACTCATTTTCCGGATCAACTTTCCCTTTCCTCACAGGTCTGGAATACTGGAACCGCTGAACATAGTTAGACTTGTAGAAACTATAAAATCACCAGAGAGGAAACAGAGAGTTCACACAACATGTTTCACATCTCCAGACGGTGTTTGATTGTTTGAGTTGTGATTGGTTGGTTAAGTGTCAGACTGACTTGATGATCTGATCGGGGACTGGTTTATTCCTCAGACGGGGCGGGATCTCCAGAATGGGCTGGACTGTGAAACACTGGATATCTGATCAACACCAGTTAAGAACAACAGATCACTCACGTAAGTGTACCAAGACAAATCCAAATAATGTTTACATTAGTAAAAAAAAGAACTCATGATTGAATTCAGGAAGAAATAGATGCAATCGCTCTTAATCTCCTAAAGAGACGTGTGTGTGAAGGATACACTGCATGTTTGAGTTTTTGATGTCATCTCCGGGTATGGTTGTGGTGTTGAGTCTGACAGCGCTGGGAAACTGACTCATCAGGTGACTCTGGAAGTCTTCTCTGCGTTCATACTCTTTACCGCGGTGAATGAACACCTTATTCTGATGTAAGAGAAGAATCGTTAGTCCAAGATCTGTCCAAATGGTTTAAGAGAAGCTCTCATGACCACATCAAAAAATACTTTTTTATAAGATGTAATAAATGTTTTTAAGATTTTATTGTTTACTTATCTAAACTGGGATATTCGCTACACTTCTATTGTTTATATAAATAGCTCAATACTACTGTATATCCTAACTAATAAACTCACACAACAAAAACCTTTTTGTATTTTTAAAATGAACAAACAAAAAAACTTTATTTAGTATTTATTTATCTATGTCTACAAATAAGAATAACCCCACTAGGTCCCCTATAGGTTTTGCTCTGGTTCGTCAGATTTTGCACACACACACACACACACACACACACACACACACTGACCCTGAGGAACTGAGGGAAGCCGCAGCCGTAATAGCCCACAGCAAAATAATCCGGTTTGGGACGAAGGATTTTCATGATGTTCTCGTAAAACTTTGCCTGCTGATTCTGCAAAAAAGTAAGGAATAAACAAACAAACAGACGCCATTCTATTAATAAATTCCCACTGATGTTTTCAAAACATGGAAAGTTTTCACTATTCCTGCAGATCTTCTCAACCTTTGGAGCGATACCCTGGAGATCAGGGAATCTAGATTTTATTAAGGCCACATTTTTTTAAATCATTTTCTCGCCGTAGGTTATATCTCTATATAAGAGCAGCGGCTTCTCTTCTGTACTAAAGATGCTGAATGTGTTATGTAGGCTGGACTGTGACCCAACACAAAACTGAACCCGTCACATGTGACCCCGGAGATTTGTTGGGTTTGGGATAAATCTTTAGAAGTTTAACCGACCTGAATCTGATCAAACTGTTGCTGGCACGTATTAATGCGAAGCTTTATACATCACAAGTTAGAGACCGTGTTTCTTACCAGCTTTTGTCCCAGAAGCTCATAGTCGAACACCTCCATCTCGAACTGGTCTGCTAACTCCTTACAGAGAGCGATGGCCTCCTCCCACATCTGAAACACCATCAAACACGCTGTACTGTAAGTGATCTGCATTTACTGACGGCGACATGACTGCGTGAACCGAAATACGTCCATCGCATCTGAATGCACGCAAATGAGTCTGAGATTTCACAGGTGACCGACAATAACAGAGACTGAAGCTGGTGCTGACCTTGCCCTTATCAAAGTAGCTGATGATGGTGTCGTACAGAGATTCCTTCAGCTGCCGCTGAGTCTGGGGCGTCTGAAAGTCCAGCTGAGGAGCACACTGTTCCTCTGACCACTGACACACACACACACACACAAACACACACATGTATAATACACGCATGTATAACATACACATGACATCACTGTGGTTATTTGAGCGTGATGAGTCAAAAGAGGTTTGTCTTGCGAGAGATTAAAGCAGAGCCGCTGCCAATGACAGACTGTGTGTAGTAAAATACGTATTCGTTATAAATCTTTATTACACGGCTCGTTGGAATGCTCGATTCTGATTGGACAGTCGCGACATTTGCAGGTTCGTTATTCCCAGATAACAAACGCTCAAAACTAATAACACACGGTAAGCCAGACGAGCAAATCATTTTGACAAGTTTTTTGGATAAATTAAATATAAATGTATTTTAATAACATGATATTATATTTACAAATGATCAAACCAAATGCCTGTTCGTGACGTTTGAACGTCGTTTCTTGCCTTAAAACCGTAAGTAAACGTCTTTTCCTCGCGGAAGGTCACACACTAAAAATGAGCTAATAAAATGTTTCAAAATCACATTTCATGTGTTTTTTTCTCATGTGCCAGGCAGCCGTGTAATAAGCTGGATAATGTACACTATCACTACATGAACCTGTATCTCCTCTAATATAAACTGGTGCGGGGGGGTAGAGAGCTGTGTAAATCACACGAGCTCGTCCGCAGTAACTCTAGTGGTGTCGTAAATTTGACCTGAGGCTTTATCTGCTTACTGTGTGACGCAGGGTCCGGTCAGGGACGAGAGTAAATCAACCAATGAGAACACAAACCAATCAAAACATCTCACACTCAGCGCTACCGTGACCTTGTGTCACAGGTGACAGACGTGTGTGTGCGTGTGCGTGTGTGTGCGTGTGCGTGTGTGTGCGTGTGTGTGAGTGTGTGCGTGTGTGTGTTCACCTTCAGCAGTTTGGAGTGCAGCAGTAGCGTGTATGCCGCCTCTGTGTAGTTTTCTCCATCCAAATGAAGATCCCGTAACTTGTAGAGATACCTGAGAAAATACACAAAATGCATATTAACAAAACACTAGTTTTAATATATGTTGTAACAAATTATATTCAATACAGTGTATTATAGTTCAAGGCTTCCCGTGAAAATGATAAACACAATACAAATTTACACAATTCTAATAGTCTCACACAAGTACAAAACTGGAAGTGTTGGTTTTACCACAAGGTGGCAGTATTACATAACGCCATGAGCTACTGTAAATCATCCTTTACATCGATTTTTACCATGGTGAAGGGGTGTTTGAGAGTTTACAAGTCAAGGGTCAAGACTGGAAAGAGTAGATATGTCTAAACTCTATATCTATGGTTTCTTTCCATTTAAACAGAATAATCATCAAAGGTTGAGGTTTCATCCATCAAACACAATCGAATCATATTTATGATTTCTTCTTAACAATAAACAACTAAGATCTTGAGGAGGTCCTGCAGTGCTTTGAGTGCGATATAAACCTAATTATCAAATTATAACCACGTGTGAAACTGTCATATTTCTATTCACCACACACGGATAATCTGTTCTACCCAGAATCCTCTGCACACAGGTTTGTGTTTAAGAAGCCTCTCAGACATCAGGACACAATTTCTCTGTGAACGTTCTTCTGTCTGACCGTCTGCAGACACACAGATCCAGACACATCTCTCCTTGTTGCTGTGTTTGCCCGGATGTTGATCCTCTGGATTTTAACATTAATTCGGCACGACCCAGATAATCTCCAGATTACACAAACACACACACACACTCTCTCTCTCTCACGCACGCACGCACGCACGCACACACACACTATATATGTAAATTACCTGATATACATCAATTCACGGGTGATGTCCTTGTAGAAATTCTGAAAATAAATTAAGTAAAAACTTTAAGTTGCATCTCTGAACAGTGTGTGATCTATCAGATGCTGTGTACACACACACACACACACACACACTGTCATTTCTAGCCTCACTGACGCTGGTGAAGCTCTGATCATTAAAAACATAAGAGCAGAAGTTCAGAAGAAACTAAAACATCCCTCTAGTGGAATTAAATTATTAGGAAAAGATGAATATTTTAAAGTTGCAGGCAGAATTTATTGCATTTATGCTATTTGTGTGTGTGCGTGTGTGTGTGCATCTGAATTATTTAAAGATGAGGCATCAAATGTAAAACAGAGATCTTAAATACTGTTCTGAAATCAGTGCTGGACGAGTTTCACGGCCGAGAAGACATCAGATCAATTACATCAGATACACAGATGGGCTTGACACCTGAGGGGAGGGGGCGGGGCTTACCAGCAGATTGACAGTGCAACTCATGCGATTGTTTCGACTGTCATCACTCATCACAGTGCGGTAGTCAAGGAGACGCTCAAGGAGGCCGGTCACCAAGGTAACAAAGTGTTGCACCTCCGTCGACAGTTGAGGGCGTTCCTGGGCGCATTCTAGAAGACTAGATACACACACACACACACACACACACAGTCATATGTGCTCCGCTGGTCTTGGCTGTAGTTTGACTCAGAGATTTAAAAAGGATTTGGAACTTCTTATGGAGTGAAGTCAAAATTATACAAGATTGTGTGTGTGTGTGTGTGTGTGTGTGTGTGTGTGTGCGTACGTACATGCTCTGTAGAAGCTCCATGTATCTCTCGTCTCCTCCCCCTCCCTCCACCTCATGGTCCAGCTTCAGAATGATCTCATTCTCAAACTGAGACAGAGAGAGAGAGATGTTCAAAACATTCATTTTGATCAAATTTCTTCGTGTTAGTTGTGTGCACGTGAACCTACAAATAAATACCGCAAACGCTAAACAATGTTGTTTGTTATTTTTCAGTCTGTAGTCGTTATAAGCAACTGTATGCAAAACAAGATTGGTATTTATATTCAGATTTTATCACTCGCTTTTTTTCATTTGTGCATGCATTCCATCTGTGTCTGTCAGTGTGTGTGGGATCGCACCAGTATGTGTGTGTTTGACCAATTCTATGTGTGTACCAGTGTGCCTTTACTGTAAGTGTGCGTTTGTGCGTGTGTGTACCTTTTGAAAGTGTCCGGAGTGTTTGTGTTCACACTGCATCATATCAAAGAAGATTGGGATGGTGGCTTTTCGGAGCTCCTCTTCAGGAATGAGCGTCATCTCTAGGATCGGTCCCACCATCCCGGGAATAAAACAGATCTTATTCAAACCTGCAACACACACACGTGTGATGAAACCTGCATTTGAATGTGCACACGCGCTACACTCCAGCATTACTATGCATCAACACACACACAGTCTTACCGAGCTTGTACCACATATCTCTGATCGCGAAACCAATCAGCTTCCTCATGTCCCCATATCTGAGAGAGAGAGAGATTGAGTGTTGTGTGGCCAGCATCATGTCTGGTCCACTTTGTAAACTTTTTATGAAACTTTTTCTTGACGACTGACCGTCATGTAAAGAGACAAGCGTGTTTGTTTAACGCATCTGAAATCGATGACATCACAATAACAGACTGCCATTATTTATATAATAAAAGTGCTCGGCCCGAGAACGTCTAAAAACCAGACAAAAGTCTCTTTCGGTTTGTAAACTCACTTTGCTAGAATCTTGATTCTTTTGGTAGAAGAGAAATGCTGCAGCTGCAAAGTCTCCTGGGTAATGAAAGCCACAGCCAAGTGAAAGTAATTATTCCATAACTGCAGGAGAGATCATGAGAGAGACCCGGATGAGAGAGATGATGATGATATCAAAGGTGTTTGCAATCATTCTGACAGAGATGCACACACAGACACCAAAAGTAGATTCAGACCTGCACTTCGAAGCTGTTGTGGTCGAGGAACTTGCGGTTCATGGTGTCTGCGTACGTGTTGATCGCTCGGAGAAACACTCTAAAACATGTGATTTCATTTCAATTCTTAATAACACTTACAACAAACATACAGACAAACGTGATGCTAGGTTGGTGTTAATCTGAGAAAATGTTCATTGGATTGTTCTGTGTAGCAGGCTCAAAAAAGTAAATAACTACATAACTTAAATACCTACTTATAGTAAATAAATGAGGGCTGTCAAACGATTAATCGCGGAGTATGATAATGGCAGGAGTATGTTTTTTCTTACAAATACAAAATGAATATGCACACTACACAGACATATATTATGTAAACTTTTATTCTGGATGCGATTAATCACGATTAATCGTTTGACAGCCCTAATATTTAGGAAATATTTTGATGTGTTTATTTATATTTACCAATAATTGAATTTGTATATAAACATTTAATCATTTTTTTATTATATCTTTTCTTAAATATATGCATATATGCGGTATATTATCTAAACACAAACTTTCATTCTGGATGCGATTAATCGTGATTAATCGTTTGACAGCACTAAAATAAATAAAACATAATAATACATATAATTTACAAAAAGAATAACGTAAAGAAGGCTTATCAAATATGTATGTTTATGATCTAACTGTGGATCTCTCAACCTTATGGTGCATCAATACACAACTTTTCCTTTTGGGGACGTTTTTTGTTCCACATGAGAAAATCAGCTTATAAATCAAAGGTGAGTTCTGTTTTTTTTTTTACTTTTAGAACATGTAAATATTCAGAAAGTATTCTGAGGGTTTAGGGAAGTGTGAAGTGTGTGTGTGTTCTCTCACCGGTTTTGCACCATGATCATTGTTACCCAGTCAGATGGGTAGACGTGTTTACCAATCAGATCCTTAAACAATAGAAACGTCTCCATCAGAAAGTCCTGTAAAACACACACAAGAGTTAACGTTTGTAAACGGACACAGAAAGTCTTCATGCAGTCAAACACAGACTTGTGATAAACATTTGAAGAGAACTGTTTGTGTGTTTGTGTGTTACCACTAGGTCAGATGTTCCACTGAAGGTCTCGATGTACAGCGAGTAATGTTTGTCAGTCATCTGACTGAGAATAGCCGTCATACATGCCACCACACGAGACTAGAGAGAAAGAGAGAGAGAGGAAATCAGACAACAAATGGAAAAGTCCTGAAAGTTTAGACGTTCTTCAGCTGATGAGATGAAGGGAACAAAATGATGAATGACACACCTATAGCTCTCTCTCTCTTCAGTGAGAGGATATGAAGATCAGCGGGTGATGAATGATACAGGTGATGGATGACAGATGAATGTTTGTAGACTGAGAGGTGAAACCCATCACTCATAAAGACATAACAGCCCTCACTGTATTCTGCTGATAACAGACGTGTGTGCGCGTGAATCTGAATTAAATAACGTCTCTGATCTCCTGCTTTATTATTTACGTTAGCTAGACGATGCACCACTAACATCACAATGTTACAACAATAATCCTTGGTTTCTGACCTCTCCACCCGTCTCCACTGTTTGAACGAACAGAAGCCGCGGTCACTGTCAGACCTCACCAGACCCACTGCATACACCATGAGATTAAGCCTCTGCCTGCATTTTTCTAAATAAATATCCAGCTTCATGTCAAATGGGATGCGCGGTTTCATGACAAACGTGCAAGAAAACCCTGACACATTTATGAGACTGTGTGCGATAAATCTAGCAGGCAGATGAGCTGTCAGGAAAACAGAGTGTGTCGTGTTCATCAAAAGTGCTGAAGTCTTAAACAATTGTGCTGAGAGAGACGCGTCTGACATTCCCATCAGCTGTTTA
Organism: Triplophysa siluroides; assembly: GCA_006030095.1. Classification (NCBI taxonomy): domain Eukaryota; kingdom Metazoa; phylum Chordata; class Actinopteri; order Cypriniformes; family Nemacheilidae; genus Triplophysa; species Triplophysa siluroides. Next base: position 8,983,653 of record VCII01000624.1, read on the forward strand.
AAGAACTCTGGAAATATGCTGATCATACACAACACTTTACTTTACACTGAGAGAGAGAGAGATACTCGATTTATCTCACTGCTGTTTGTCTGCAGAGTGTAACACAACGAGGGAATGACAATAAAAGACGTCTCTGTCACACACAACACCAACACAACTACTGTAGACGGCACATTAATGATGCCCAAAAATGCGGCGTGCCTCTCTAGACAGCAGTTCTCTGTGGCATCCCTCAGAAAAGAATCACAGCCCCTTCAACACACTTTCAAACACACAAACTCTCTTATACACACATTAATGTATTTTGGAAACAAACGCAAGTCAGATTGAAACATAAGGACAGGGGTCGGCAAACAGTGTTGGTTACTCTGAAGAAGTAATTGATTACTAGTTACTAGTTACATATTCAACAGTGTAATTAGATTACTGTACAAATGACTCTCTCCAAAAAGTGTTTAATTCTTATAACAAATTACTTTCTATATCCTACATCAACCTGGATTAAGTGATTCCAGGATGGACATGAAACGGCTAATTTAATTCATTCGAATACATGATATAAAACTACATAAAGTACTCTTATTAACTGACCAAAGTATTACAAATGTGAGAATTACACATTAAAGAAATATTTTAAAGTTACATATATTACACAAAGTATTTAGTTTAATTACATCAGAAGTAACTGTAATTAAATTACAGAAAAAATAAGAGTAATCCCTTACTTTACCTTTTCAAGGGAAACATAATTAAATTACAGTAACTAGTTACACCCAACACTGTCGCAAGTAAGTTTGGCATCGGGACAAAAAACTAACTCGCCACTAGATGGCGGGCCAGAACATAGTCAAAAGATAATTGAAGAAATGAATTGATGAAAAATGCAACTACATTAGCCAACTTTTAAAAATATAGTTATCATATAATTATATATAATTATTTAACGTAGCCTATTTTTTACACTCCTCGTACTAAACTGCGTTTTATTTGCCTCCTGGGGGAACGCCATTACGTCATGTGCAGAGTGATGTTAACATTTAAGATAGCTAGATGGATGGGGAGAGAAAATGGCACTATTCAAAACGCTAAAGAGGAAAGTTGACAGCGAAAATGGGGCATACAAAGAGGAATGGAAAGACAACTATGCATTCGTCCTACCTAGTTTTGCCTTGTGTCTTATCTGCAACGATGTTGTCGCTGTTTGCAAAGAATATAATATTAGATGGCACTACGAGACGAAGCATGGCACCTTCAAAAAAAGGGAAGCAGAATTTGCTTTGTTATGGTTCACATGTTGGTGCTGAGCAGAGCATGTGAGCGAAGCGGAGCGGCTCAATATTTCGCTCAATGACTGAACGCTTCGCTCAGTGGCTCACGGACCAAGGCAAGCAAACGCTCCGCTCACATCACACTTAGGCGTATTCAGGTTTTATTTCAGAAAAGCAACAATTACATCGGGAAAGTGATACAATGTCTTCTTAAGAGAAATAAATATAAATGTTATGCTCTTTTAACTGAAATGAGCCTGTATCAAACCTCTTATCACCGCAAATGGACGAGGCGTTTGTAGTTGACGCGCATGCCGTTGCCGTTGTGCTATTATTCAGGCATTCCTGCATTAGAGCTATCACAATGTACTGATATTGTCATTAATCATGAAATTAAAAACTTTGATTATCAATATTGTGTTAATTTTACACATCATAATGCCGCAAATAATTCTGTGCCCTTTTAAAGTTTTCCCACAATGATGCAAACTTTGTGTCTGCCTCCGTACACTCGTGTTTTGAGTGTGATTCAATTACCCCCCAAACACAAAATTAACTCAATTAAAGAGGAATTTGTCAGAATTAAATTCATGTTAAATTCTTTTGTCCATGATAATCGTGAAGTGATAATCTGATCAGACCATAATCTGAATCATATTCCACCAACTTCTGACCACCACAGAGTAACTTGATTTCCGTTTTGAAAAATATACAGTAGGAGAAAAAACTAGGAGACCATTCCATGGTTTTATTGAATAAACATTTGTAGATGTATTGTGGTCCGGTCCAACGTCTGTTGAATTTCAACAAAATCAATAATTAATAGCTTTCCTGTAGCTCAGTGGTAAGAGCATTGTTGTGGGTTGGATCCCAGGGGATTGCAAATACCTATGTGTAAATGTATAGGATAATGCAATGTAAGTCGCTTTGCATAAAAGCGTCTGCCAAATGCGTAAATGTAAATGTAAATGTAAATGTAATAATTTTGAAATGGTCTTTCCAAGGCTTTATATCTATTTTATTTAATAAATGAACAGCTAATAAATCAGGTTTTGTGCAAACAGTTTAGCCCGAAAGGTGTGCCAGTGCTTACACCACTGTTATATTTACTTTTGTCACGTTACATTAAAAAAACTTTAATACTGTTTTAGGAAATGTACACAGATGCACAACTTATGTTTATAGTAAGACAGCAGACAAAATATCAAGCGAGTGCAAATTACTAGAGATAGATCTTAAAATAAAAGTTTGCAGGTTTATAATGCAGTTCATAAGCATTTACAGGCAAAAAGGAACCAGACACACACACACGCACACACACACACGCACACACGCATGCACAGGGCATCAGTGCAAATGTAATCTGTGTTATGTAATAAATCTAATTAAATAGAGCAGTGTCATCTATGAGGACAGATGAGTCACTCTGCCAAATGAAAATAAACCCCCCAACGCGCACGCACACACACATGTCCATACACATGCACACAGACGCACACACACACACACACACACACACACAGATCCCATCACTGCACCTGTTCAGGTGTCTTTTATCTCTCTGTATCACTTTCTGTCTCTATTCACAGAGAATAATCCCAACACATTTAACACATCTCATATCTCCACTCAAACATTCACTTTCATCAGAAGAGAACAGAAACAGATCTGCAATTTCACACAAATGATAATTAAACCACAACTGAAACTCAAATTCGATCTACAATCAGAGATTTCCTCGGCCTTGGTGCATGAACAAGATGTAAATGTCTTAAAGAAGTTGTGACGGAGTGTCTGAAAACCTCTGAACGTCCTTTCTCTCTCATCTCTTGCTCAATTCCCGTCAGATCATAATTTTTGTCAACATGCTCATAGTTCACGGTGCTGTACTTCTACAGTAAATAATGATCATGGAAAGGTGCTACATCTCACCGCCGGAGCTGAGAGGAGTTGTTTGTTTTTGTGAGAGTCGAGTTTGATGGAGTTTATGAGGTGTGGGAGATGATGAGAGAGATGCGTGTTGATGGAATTGTTTGCGCACACAATGAAGAAGCGTCAGTCAACAGAAACTACAGACCGTGGTGAGAAGGGAAGAACAAGCGCCATGTGTCCTGATGAAACGAGAGGAGGGTGAACTTCAGAAGCCAAGAGAAAGTTGAAGATAAAGTCAACCTCACATTCAGACAGGTGCGTGAATTAAACTTTATTAGGTGACAAAACTCCACGTCTGTGTCAGTCATATTAATATAAAGTCACTGGATGCAAAATGTTCGAGGCACATCCGATCAAACTTGTGAGCTCTGAGTACTAACGCAATTTTCCAACACAATTACAGTCTTGATGTGTGACACGTGCTGTTAGTGAATACACAAATAATGAAAAATATATGATGATATATACAGTAAAAACAGGTTTGCCAGGTTGAGATTAAGGTTGAAAACAGCATGGCAACAACAACATCAGGATAAGAGGTTTTATTCTCAGAAACCTTATAAATGCAGTGTGAGACGGTAAGGTGTGTGTGAGGTGTGTGTGAAGTGTGTGAGGTGTGTGTGAGGTGTGTTTATCACAGTGTGTGTGTTCTGTGCATGAATGTGAAAGTGCGTGTTGTTTGTGTTTTGTCCTAGTTCTTCTCTCTTGTGATTTGTGACATCATCTTCATCTCTCTTATTCTTTCTCCTTCATTCATTCTGATTCACCGCTGCCCCCCAAAGACCTTCACTGTTGCCCATTATCATCACATCTCTTTCTCTCTCTCTCTCGTTCTTTCTCTAAACTGATGATATGAGATTCCAGCTGCACTTCAAATCAAATTAAAATGAGCTTTACAGGGAACAAAACACACATGTTGTGTGTTTAATATGACACGCACATACACCTGCCCTTAACACACACACTGACGTACACACACAGACACCTACACCTGCTTTTAACACACACACACGACTGTCTCCTTCACCTCAGATGCTAGTTAAATTGGACACAAGGTGAACACTAAAACTTCAGAGGCAAACGTACGTATTTCTTATATACCTTTGCATGTTTCATTTAAATATAAAGTAAAGTGTCCAGACCTCAGCGCTCTAATGTGACCGAGCAGGAGAGAGAAACCAGGACACACAGCAGGATTAACACACACACACAGAGAGAGAGAGAGAGAGAGAGAGAGAGAGAGAGAGAGAGACAGAGAGAGAGAGAGAGAGAGAGAGAGAGAGTCAGAGGGAAGAGGTATGAGGTATGAGTGGCTCAGTTCACCAGCAGATGGAGAGAGAGACAGATGTGCTCATAAGAGAAAGAGTGAGAGATCATCAAATATCAAGGAGAAAAATCACACAGACGGAATGTAAGCCAGAAGAAAGACACGCGTCTGATATCACAGAGGAATATATAAGAACATGAGAGAAAGAGATGATGAAGAGCGCTCGTTCACCGACAGCAGACTCTCGGATGAAGGTCAGTACTATAGTGAAACATCTACTCAAATACTAACTTACTGTTTAATATCCGAAATGAACAAACAGTAGATTCTATTCAAACTTGAAGACAATTGATTTCCCCTGTGCTTTGCCCTTTATTATTCGCTATCAAAAAAAGTACCACAAAGTATCACGGTACTGCCAGAGGTTTTCAGATGCGTATGGAGTCGTTTATTTATAAGATACCACGGTAATACTGTGTTTTTAGGACATGTACCATGGTACTTTGACAGCGATCTTGAAGTACAGTAGCAGGTAACCTGAATATGGGTATCATTCAACATGTACACCGAAACACCGTGATATAACCGTGATATCATCGTTGTACCATGGTACCTCCACAGCACTTGTGCATTCAGGTCGTCAAATGAAAATCTCTCATGTTGTGTGTGACAATGTGCGTCAATCCTTTTAAACTCAAAAACTTTCAATCGCAGCACAAGTTTCCATTCACTGTGTGTGTGTGCATTTTTAGAATTTATTTAAATTTAGTGCAGTTTAATATGCGTATTTATTGTGTTGGTAAATATAGAAATGTTTGTGGACCACACAAAATTCTTTGTGAACGGACCTCTATGTGTGTGTTTTGTATGTGGTGTTATTTAAGAACAGGTATATAATATGTCACAGGATGCTCTATCATTTGTGTGCGTTTCACATTTAAATATGTTTGTGAATACATGTTGGCGTGTGTATCTGGATTGTGTGTATGTACATATGTGCTAGTGTATTTTTATTGTGTATGCATATGGTATTGTGTGTTTTTGAGTGTGTGTGTGTGTGAGTGTGTAAATGTGTGGTACTGTCAAACACACACACACACACACACACACACACACCAGGGATGAGTCTGGTCACTGTGTACGCGAGAGATCTCCAGGGAACACCAGTGTAGCTGCTGGCAGACAGCAGGGGGCGCTCACCCTGTGTGTGTGACAGACAGATGAACGGATGCTTAAAGTGTGAGAAAAGCATACAAACATGTTCTGTATAAACGTAAAAACTCAACACACAAGCTGGGAGTCCGGTGTATTTCAGAGGAAGTGTGTCCAAGTGATCGCACACTGGAGAAATCAGAGAACAGATGAAAACTATACAGACACAGCAGGACCGTTTAAACCACACACACATAGCCGGGGAGGACAAAGAGAGGGAGCGAGTTCTCTTCTTTATATTTTGGGTGATAAAACATGACCCGGATGTTTTTAGTGAGAATGAAAGCGCGTGTGTGTACATGACAAACCATCCGTGGCTCTCACAGCGAGAGGAACGCAAACATCTGAGCGTCTCACGGGCCCGCTGTCTCCTCTTTAAGCTGTCATGTTTTTAAGCGGATACATATACAAGCTATAAGACTCACCACACTACACTGCACACAACATACAATCACACAATTGCACACACAGTAATACAAACACACAAATCACATCGAAACCTAATCACAGAGCTACTGGTAAAAACACACACAAACCGCTGCGGAAAGTGTGTGTGTGTGCACACGTGTGTGTGTGTGTGTGAGTGAGTTATGTTTGTAATATAACTCTTGCTGTTTTGTCTCAGCGGTGCTTTAGAGTTCGGTTAGTTAATGCTGTATATCACACCCTGAAACTTTCATGTGTGTGTGTGTGTGTGTGTGCGTGTGTGCGTGAGTGCGTGTGCATGTGCACACGTGTGTGTGTGTGTGTGTGTGTGAGTTGTGTTTGTAATATAACTCTTGCTGTTTTGTCTCAGTGGTGCTTTAGAGTTCGGTTAGTTAATGCTGTATATCACACCCTGAAACTGCGTGCGTGTTTGTATGTGTACGTGTGTTTGTGTTTGTGTGTGAAAGCACATCTTAAATCTCTGTATGCTTTGTTCAATTTTATGCTTGTTAGCACTGAAGCTCTAAATCACGTCACAGCTCTGCGGACCGTGTCTCTCGCCAAACCAATGAAATCAAAACTAACAGAAAACTGAAAAAACTGAATTTGCCGTAACAGTTGTTACTAGAATATTAAAGAAGGCAGTTTTCTTAAAATCCCATCAGAGCCGTTGAAAGCAGTTAGAGAGAGCTCACGAACACAGGCTGTGGAAACACTGAGGAAACGGACTGTAGGTTTTAGAAACACTAGAACTTGAATCCAATCATCTCATATTCATCTCTCACACTCATCTCGGGGTTCAAAACCACCTCTCGCATACATCAGAGGGGCGGATGATTATTTGAATAATAATGTACGATTTCACTCGCAACGAAAATATTCAAGTGATAGAGATGATCTACTAAACAAAAGCTCATGACAGGCACATGTTTCTAACAACTAGGAAGACTATAAAACATTTAAAAATGCAACTTGTTTGACATTTATGTTGCTCATAACTTAAAAATGTCACCTTGCAACACAATTTGTTTTTTTTACAAATATGCGATGAATAATGATGAGTTTCTAAAAGAACTCCTAAATACACTGCGGTCTAAAAAACTGAAACAATGCATTTTTATAATTGAATACACTTTGTAATATTATACAGTAGATAATAATATCATCATAACATTTTGACTGAAATGTTTTTTTTCTCAGTTGTTACGTTTTTTTTGTTATTTAGTCGTTTGTTATTTTGCGTTATTGAGAGAGTTTTAATATGATCTCAGATTTTGGACCCACTGTACAAGAAATATTCACGGCTTGTCTATATGTGAATCTGTCTGTGAAAACCAGGCTAATGTCTCAGAATCTATTTTTGAGATGACAAGCATCCACGTTTGATTTCAATATGATTTCAATCTTTGACGTTGCATATTAGCGATATCAGTGTTTTATTATGTTATTTATAATATGTAAAACAATTTTATGTAGAAAAATGACTTAAGCTGGGTTGTTACAGGCAGGGTCACATTTTCTAATTGACTGGCCCTGAATAATGATCGCTGACCCTTAGACTTCATTCACACAGACACCTAAATGTATTAGATAATGTGTGTGTGTGTGTGAGAAGGGCACAAAAGAGGCACAGAAAGACAAAATCAAAGTCAAGAGTAACGGAGTGTGAAAGAGAAGAGAGAGAGGAAGAAAACGAGGCTAATGGTGAGATCAACACAGACTCTGTGTGTGTGTGTGCGCGTGTGTGTAATCTAAGTGTGTGGTGATGAATCCAAGTACAGATCAACCAGACACAAGAATAAAGGAGTGTGGCGCACGCACATGTGTGTGCGTGAATACAAAGTGTCCTCACAGAAAATTGTAAACTAATGATATCTGATAGTGATGCTATTGTCCTTTAATATATGATGTCATTAAACCATTTACGGAATAATTACCAAATGTCCAATGATATTCCAAAGCCTTCAAACAAGTGGTTCTCAAACTGGGGGCCCAAGATGTATCCGGCGGGCGGCACAGATTTAGTTTCATTTATGAAATATAGAAATGTATCATAGATTTTATACAAGCAAACATCAGAAAAATAAAACCTCCAACCAAAAGAATCGATGTTCCAGCATTTTATAACTGAATATGTTATTGGTTTTAATAAAATTCCAAGTTTAAGATTATACATGTTTATTTGGGGGGCCACAGAGCGATGCACTCTTCACAAAGAGGGCCTTACAACGAAAACGTTTGTTTGAAATTTTTATAGCACATGCCCATAAAAAGTAAAAAAAAGTTTGAACTCAAACAGCATTGTCCACAAATCACGGTACGTATCTAAATAAACACGGTAACACCACGGTACATTAGCTTTGGAAAAGAACAAGTGAGCGTGTCGGTTTGTGTGTCTGTGTTTAGGCCAAGGTGAAAATTTGTCATATAAATGAAGGTACATTCAATGAAACGCATCACGGGGCAAACGGTGGTCTGCTAACCCAGATTTCTCTCTCTGGGGGCTTCTGAGACTACAGATGTAAGCGCAGATCTGGAGTCAGTGCGTTTCCTCATTTTGTGCAAATGGAAATAATGTTGTTTAATGAATGCAAATATTCACATCCAATATTCAACAGCCAGATCACTTACTCCTCTCCAGATCTCCCTCTCGCCTAATAAAACAGACACAAGAGGCCTTGTTACTCATTAGGTCTGTTTTGTGTGTGTGTGTGTGTGTGTGTGTGTGTGTGTGCGCGTGGAATAAATGAGTTGTGTATGATAATGTCTGTCTGTGAGAGGCTAATGGGGGTCATTAGGATTTTCCACCAACAATCCCATTATACACACACACACACAGGTTTGTTTCACTATATTACATCTCATTGGACATCTCATTCACTCGCAATGTTTCATACCCGATAAAAATTGTTTTCCTAACCCTGTCACAAACCTGTGGACTTCAATAGATTTAAGGTTTTCACTCGTGAGAAGCACACACACATCTAAAACAATATTTTCCTCCCCGGATGAACAAACAACATTTTCTAAAGGTTAAGCAACTCCTTAACCCTTCGCTGAAAAACTGTTCATAGAAAGCCGCGACACAATGCGTTTTGGTCAGAGGTGCCGGACGCCTTTGAGTCCATCCCAGACGAGAAAAGAAGCTTAACTGAGAACAAGATATGAAGTATAAGAGACACAAAGAACAGAACACACACTCTCGTCTTAATGTTGGAGGAGTTAGAGAGAGGCAGGAGATTACAGAAGAATAAAGTGATAATTATAGACCCTACAGGAGGAGAATGAGAGACTTCAATCTGCTGGATGAGACATATGGGGGATTTAGTTAAACCCTCATTAATGTTTTGTTATTCTCCTGGTGGGTTATTAGAGTCTGAGTGTACAGTATTATGGAGGTGTAAGGTAGTGTAAGAAAAATCCACACTCCATCTGCACACTGCAGAAAATGTCAAATCAAATTGGCTTTACAGGTCACTTGAACTTTTATTTATATTATACTATTATATTTAATAATATTAATGATATTATAGTGACTTGTAAAGCCAATTTGATTTAAGGTAAAAATTTAAAGGGATAATTAATTCTGTCCAAACCTGTATACATTTCTATGTTCGATGGAAGGAAGATATTTGGAAGAATGTCAGTAACCAAACATCCCAATTCACATCCCCAATTTACTGCCATAGTAGGAAAAATAAATAGAGTGAATGGGAGATCTGTCCTGTTACTGACATTATTCCAAATATCTTCCTCTGTGTAAAAAATAACAGGTTTGGAAAAATCTGAGGGCGAGTAAATTTTGGGGTGAACTATCCCTTTAAGTCAGCTTTTAAACAGATGTTTTTAAGAGGAATTTGGTTAATTCTTAGTTTCATTTAAAGCGATAGATCTCCCAAAAATGAAAATTCTTTTACACACCCTCTTGTCATTTCAAAGTGTTGGTTTCAAAGTTGGTAACCGAACAGCACTGGACCCCATTCACTTCTATTGTATGGACACAAAACCAATGCAAGTGAATGGGGGCCATTTAACAACATTCTTCAAAATAGCTTCTATTGTGTTCTGCGGAAATAAAGAAAGTCAAACAGGTTTATAATGACATGAGAGGGAGTAACAATTTTGGTTTTTAGGTGAAATATCACTTCAAGTTTCAACTCTGTCTCAAATGTTTCTTCTAAGATTGCATAGGTGAACTAAAAAAAGAAAATGAGATAATTGATTGATTACTGTACATTTTAAATATGGAGGTGTAAAAAAGAATTTCACTGCATGTCGTACTATGTATGGTTGTGTATGCGATGAATAAACTTTGAACTGAACTAGTTCTCAAACTTTTCAAATGAATGTAGATTGTAGAAGTAAAATAATCTGGATTTGGGTCAATTTGATAAAAAAAGTCATATTGAGATCTGAATAATATTTCATTTGATTGCAAACTTGACGAATCCGAGCTCAGTGTGACACATTGTTGAGATCTCTTCTAAATCTCATCCTCTTGTTCTCAAGAGAAATATTCGAGACCCAGATGAGAGTTATGCAAAAGTTAAAATTTGATTTATACATACTGTACATCATATCATCGCTGTCCTTCCAAGACCTTGTATGTCCAAATAAGTTTTTCAGGAAACGGGAAAAAACCTTTGCAAGATATTTGCAAAACCCAGTAACAAACAGAAAGGGTGACTTATAATAATGATTTATGGCAAACAATAAAAATCACAAAATATGGAGATCCAAGGTTTCAGAAGGCCAGCAGCGATTTATAATATCAATACTCTGTATATTTGACATAGGATATACATAACTAATCCATGCATACATAATCCATAGTTTTTCATAACTAATTATATTATATTATATTATATTATATTATATTATATTATATTATATTATATTATATTATATTATATTATATTATATTATATTATATTTGTGGACACAACCTTTCAATTGGGTTAGTTGTCACGAATCTGAAATCGGCTCCGGTGTAGCAGAACCAGAGCGACCTGCACAAATCAAGACCTGAACCCCGAGCAACACGTTTGGGATGAACTGAAACGCAGATTTCAAGCCAAACCCCATGACAAACATTCAGCGGCTGACCTCATTCATGCTAGTTTCAAATCCCTGCAGCCATGTTCCAACATCTAGCAGAAATCCTTCCCAGAAGAGTGCAAGCTGCTATGGCACCAAAGGGAGGATTAATAATCTTTTCCAAATGAAACGTCCACATACTTTTGCCAAACAGTGTAGCACCCCACATCCTCTTTCTAACGCAACATTTTATCTGTTTAGACCGGTGAACAAGACAACAGGAGACTCTGAAGCGGACAGCATGACACTGAACTACATTTAGACGAGCGACGGCGACCAGGAGCATTTCTGACAGATGAGATCTCCGCTTACACGCTGGAGTTCCCAAAACACACAAGCCTCCCGTCTGGTTTCTGTAAGGAATAATTATCTCTGGTTTAGATAGTATGCTTCAAAACCGAGACCCCACCCCCTCCAGCTCCTCCTCTGGGGGTTGAGCCAATCAGCAGAGGTCATGGGCAGACGGGCAGCTGACGCATCAAATGCTGTGCCAGCATTAGAGGTGCCTCTGGCTGGAGGTCGGGCCATGCTCTCTCAGAAATGGGGTCCGCTGTGCAGCGTCGGCGTGCAAACGTCGCCGGGACTCCGCTCTCTTCCATCATTAAAGAAGAGGACTCAAACCGTCACCACCACCAACGGGCCGACGACGGAGACCATGTCTCTGGATCGGGTGAGGCGCTGCGACGTCAACGGCAAGCCAAAGAACGCCACCAACCATGTGACGCAGCAGAATGAAGTGTACTGTCAAATCAAAAATAACCCCAACCAATTAGGAACAACAGGGAGTATAAAGCGATCCTCCCGGTACACTAATGGAAGTGTGGTTGCACCTGAGGTGGTGGGCGGGGTCTGTAGCGAGGGGGCTGAGACAGATGAAGCGAGACGCCAACCAATCACACGAGACTGCAGGCGGGGTCAGTCGCTGAAAGGCGAGAGATCCAGGCCGGTCGTGCACTGCCCCGGCTCATGCGCCACCACCCCTCGTCCATGTAGGATTATGGCATCATCGCCCAGACTGTGTACCGCCTGTGGGCGGAGACAATCTCAAGTCCCGCCCTGCATGGCGGCCGCCTGTCGAAAACGCGCAGTCAGTCAGGTGCAAGCGAGCGCGACGCTTCCGAACCCACCGCGGAAAAGTTCTTCACCCGGACTGCGGAAACGGAATTCCACTGTGGCGCAACCAACGTACGCCCAAATTCCCAACACACACAATCGCCAAACGCAAAGTGTGACACCCCCCCCCTCGGAAACCAACAAAAAAGATCTGCAGAGAAAAACAGAAGCATCTGAAAAACCCAAAACATGCCCGGACGACAAGACACGCAAAACCCAACACACACAAACACACACACAAGAAATGACAGCACAACCCACACAAGACAAACGCACAACCACAGAAACACACAGACCACTTGTATCTCCAGCATTTGTATCTACACCCAAACCCACGCCCCCCTCACTTTCCACTGGCTGCGAGGTAAAAGCCACGCCCACTCTCCCACCCAAAAATGTATCCAACTCAAAACAGACACATGTCAAGTCCAAACCGGCCCCTCCGGAACTTCTCATAGGCTCAGGGATGAAGCCAAAGTCCCAAACTCCACCTCCAGAGCCCAAACCCAAACCTGAGAGAGACACAAACGAAAGGCCATCGCAAACGGATGAAGTCCCACAATGCAACGGGGCACCTGGTGTTCTGCATGGACTGCTGCAGAATGTTGAGGAGAACCTGCTGTACAATCAAGAGAAGATCAAAGTTCTGCTCAACGTCATCCAGGATTTAGAGAGGAACAAGGCAATGAGTGAAGGGTGAGCGAAAGAGAGAAAGATTAAGCCTGTTTGATGTGTGATTCCACTCTTTCAACATCCCATAATTCCCATGGCAAATGACACGTCCTGCGGCAAGCCATCAGAAATCTTGATCATCAAGGATAGACTGACCCCCTACCTCCCTCTCTCTCCTCTCATCTTTACCCCAAACCCATTCTCTCTCTCTCTCTCGCTCTCTGTCAGAATCCATCAGTGAAATGAACGTGTTGATACATGTTTGTGAAGTTTTAAAGTATTCACATTCTTTACCCCTTCAAGGGCATTTAGTGCTCTGTGTGTAAGTGTAATTGTGTTGTGCGTTTGCTTCAGGCGATGTTCATACAGAACAGGTCAAGACCTCAACAACTGCTCCACATGTCAGAAGACGGCCTGCATAATATACAGGTACCCAACAAACCAAAACATGTGAGCCGCCTAAAAAATACTTGAATGTCAACATACATCAGATTTTTTGAAGTCGACTATTGTGTGATAAAAGTTGTGTCGACTAGTCAATGACGTCATTATTGCTTCTGTTGTTTACCTCATTTGTAAGTCTCTTTGGATAAATGCTCAATGACTAAATGTAGATGTAAATGTAAAGTAATTTGATTTGTTACAGAATGTTTTGCAACAAGATTTGATGGATGTGAGCAGTAAGACTCTCGTGTGCCCTGTTGAAAAAACCAGTATATGCTGGTTTGGTATGTTTTGATGCTGGTTTGTGCTGGTTTAAGATGGTCATGTGCTGGTTTAAGCTCATCCTTAGCTGGTCATGTGATGGTCCATAGCTGGTCAAACCAGCATCAAAACATACCTTACCCAGCATATGCTGGTTTTTTCAACAGGGTGTGCGTGAGGGCTGTGGGAGAATGGCCTCTAAATATCCAAATACAAATACTGTGGTTCTTTGCATTTACAACAAGTCAACTGAAAGTGTCATGACACATTTTTCTGATGTTTCATCATTAGTGCACAAGTTTGTTTGTGACGGCCTATGAGAACAACGTCAATATATTTATCAGCTAACGCTAAGCTAAGGCTTAGGCATTATCTTCGAGCTTTTGCGGCGTCAGAACAAATTGTGAATGTTGCGGATGAAAGCAGGACAAGAGAACATATATTATTGTCGGGAGTAGAATTTTGACAGAATTTTGCTGAAGCGGGTGGGAATGACATCCGTCCCGCACGCAGCTCTCTAGTTGGTCAGTCAGCCTCTTCTTAAAGGTACAGTGTCAAAATCACATGACCCGTGACTATTCGACAAGTTCGTGCAACCCCTAATACACAATCCTGTTATTTTATAGTTTTGAAATGCTCTGCTATTTTAAAACCGCAGAGACAGGTCAAGACGTAGATACACAGTGCTTAACAAATTTATTAGAGCATCTTTCCTAATAAAGAGGAAACAAATATTTTAAGAATCTGTCAAAAACGTGTTTTAAACAAAACATTTTACTGAAATAACTAAAAAGTCATTATTCACATTTTTATACCCAATATCCAAGTTTGAGCCCGTCAGAAATGATTCAAGCAAACATTCAACAATTAAAACACACAATGCAACAAATGACATTCTTACAAAGCAATTTTGTCTTGTTTTTAGTAAAAATATCTGAAACTTCTTCAATCAATATACAATTGCTTGACAAGAAAAGTGACCTAAGATATTTACTCTTGTTTTGTTAAAATTAATATAAGAATTAAGAAAGTTTGTGGTAAAATCAAGCTAAAAAATCTGCCAATGGGGTATGAAACATAAACTTGAATTTAGTTTGACCTTTTTCTCAAGTATCTAATTCTCTCACCCCATTGGCAGATTGTTTTGCTTGTTTTGACCATAAACTTACTTAATTCTTATATTTTTCTTCTTAAAAGAGACTAAACATCTTGGGTCGATTTTCTTGTCAAGAATGTGCATCTTGATTTAAGAATGTTTAGATATTTGTACTACAAAAAAGACAAAAACAGTTTGAATGTCGATTTTGCAGTGTACGTTTCTATTAAGACCTGCAAGTAAATAGCTGTAACTGGGCACTTGAATCAAACATGTATCTTTCTATTACTTTCTGCCTTTCCTTGTAAAACAGTAAATTGGAAAATGGATGAAATGAATAAAAACACGTTGCACTTTTTACACCTTACATTTGTTGGTGATGTTCTAATAATGTTCTTGAAGTGCTTGAAACCCCCGGTTCTCTGACACGTTTCTGATTGTATAATCTAGATGCGACACTGCGGGTTCTTCTGCCTCCGGGAGCAGAAACAGCCAGAATACACCATTAGGATGTTTTGAGCATTAGGATGAAATGAGCAAACTCATGATGATATATCACATTGTGTGCTTCGTCGAGGAGAGCCGTGCTATAACTTTTCTAAGAAATCGGGCTGAGAAATCCCTTAAACTTACATCTGAGCCGTATCTGTGACCAGAATTTAATAGGGACCTGGGGAACCACCCAGCCACCCAAGGAACCACAATTCAACATTGTAAAAAAAACATGTATTATTACATTAGCCTTGGCGATCGCCCACAGCAACCGAGCATCTGGAGGAGCGTTGTGCATGCATGAGCGCCAGTCAGTTTCTTCCAAAGCGTTTGTGTGCGTCTCCATTTTACAATCTGGGTTTATAATGGAGGAACATGGAGCTCAAACTCCCAATCAGAAGTGATGAAGTCCTGTGGGACATACGCGCACACACACACACACACACGCAGACACACAACTTTACAACATAAAGCCCAGAGAAAACAGTAAAACGGTAACCGCTGGAATACATTTCTATGACACACACATTTAAAGTGCTGTTAGATATTCCCTCCCCTCCCTTATCACCGTTTCTCTCTTTTCCTCTCAAGATAAACACGGTCATTATTCCAGCATTATAAAGAGCTCACACTAATACATGTTTCCAGCACACACTGAGGTAAACCCAGCCCCGGGAATCAATTAAAAGAGATGGATTTCCTATTAAACTTTAATCTCACCACAATACCGCTACACACACTAAATCTTAAGGGACACACACACTTATGTCTCTACCCATGAGGAACGGCAATGCACAAAACAGTCACAGGATCAAATATTTACACCTCGAATAAGAACACAGACAAATGTTTAATGTGTTTCTTGCAAAGACTACTGGTTTTTACTATATCATTTGTTCAAATTGCCCTCAAACTTGCCATGACACCAGAGTTAGAGATCTTAAAGGTGTAGTTCACTTCAAATCCGTCCCCATTGACTTTCCACAGTAGGAATAAAATTGACTATGGAAAGTGAATTGAGGGCCAATTTTGAACGACTCCTTTGATAAAAGCTCGAACGACTCATTAAATGTACCCAAAGCAAATGATGTGAGCCATGTTATCCACATTACAGCTCTACACTCCGACTGACTCATTTATGTCTGTAATGATTTCTCGTAAACTTGATACATTGATGCAATACAAGATCCATTAACGGCGCATTTACTTCCTTATTAAAAATGTTAACACACACACACACACACAAAAGATTTTACATCAAGAAATATTCGAATACAGACGGATTTATGTGAAACTGCAACGGGACGCCATGTTTACAGCAAAAATTACTTTAGTATAAATGCCAAAAAATTGAATCAAGATCCATTTTCTTGATAAGCAAAATGTCCTATGAAAATAAATCTTGTTTTTAGTAAAAAAAAAATGGAAATTTCAGTGAATTTGTGCTTAAAAAAGCAACAAAAATCTGCCAACGGGGTCAGAAAAATAATCTTGAATTAAGGTTGACAATTTCTGTCCCCATTGGCAGATTCTTTTGCTCGTTTTAGGCACAAATTCATTGAGATTGTATGACTTATTTTCTTAGGTCAGTTTGGTCATCAAGAAATCATCTTGATCCAATTTTTTAGACATTTTTACTGGAAAGCAAGACAAAAATACTAAGTAAGAGAGTCATTTTTTGCAGTGTTGAGATCACATGATCAGCCTATCCCAGAGTGCACCTTTAATAAGTCATCTGAGCTATAAAAGAGCAATATTTTATACATTTACTCTCACACAAACACATACACGGTGTGATTTATAGCGCTAGATTTACTTGGGCTCATGATTTCTGCAATATAATAGTGATGATTAAGGTTTTCCACATCTGAAAGTGCATCTACTGCGGCTCTGTGAGCTTTCTGAGCAGATAAACTCTCAGCCGATGATTTCATCAGAAATTCTGCCTCTATACTGTAATTCGTCATCCCCTCTTTCTCCATCCTCTCCTCCTCTAGGGGCCAAGAGATGGCTTCAGAAATATGGCTCAAATAAAACATAATGTGCACTCAAGCCGGATTCATTTGAAGTCAAACTTCACTATAAAATGAGGTTTTCACATGTTCGGAAGAAATGCGAGCAGGGGGGATCGCTTACAGAAAGTATTGCGACTCATTCCACGGGTTGTGTGATTTGAGGATCATTCATGTCAGTGGTAAAGCGGTGCAGGACGAACGCTGAAGTTTGGTGATATGATGAGCTCATAACACATAGCGTATAGACACGAGGCTCACAAAACTCTTAAGTGCTGATGGTTTTGCAGGATCAGCGAGTCGCGTGCATGTAAATGAGTCATTTGGATATGCAGATTAGGTGGAGACATCTAGCAATTTCTCATGACAAATGACGCTCTTTCATAAACATTTCAGTACCGCTGACCGCAGACGCACAGCCGTTAAACCTTTGAAGAAAAACGTGATTATGACACAACTACATTTGAGTTTTCAGAAAAAGTATCAGTGAAGAGAGTTGACAAAAGTCAATAAAAGTCAAACTATCCTATAAGAAAGAAGAATGAATGAAATCAAATGGAAACTTTGGCTCAAGTCTCATCTGCGTCTCAGATATTTCGTCCAGAGATCATCAGAGTTTGAGAAGAGATGTCAACAATGTGTCAAACTGAGCTCAGATTTGTCAAGTCTGCGATCAAAAGTCAATATTAGTGAAGATCTCAATATGAACTCAAACATTTCTCATCAAAACATTTACCCAAATCCAGATTATTTGACCTCTACAATCTACATCTCATGATTTCACCCCTCCAGACTCTCCATGCGTTTAAACAGTCGTTTCATAGGGCTGACACACGATTAATCGTGACTAATCGTTTGCAAAATAAAAGTTTTGTTTACATAAAATATGTGTGTGTACTGTATATAATGATTATGAATATATAAATACATACACATACATGTATATATTTAATTAATATTTACACATGTATATACATTTTTTAATTTATATATAATTTATATTGTATATAAATATAAATATTTAATATATACAAATATATTTTTTCTTAAAATTATACATGGATGTGTGTGTATTTATATATACATAATTATTATATACAGTACACACACATATTTTATGTAAACAAAAACTTTTATTATGCAAACGATTAGTCACGATTAATCGTGTGACAGCCCTCGATTAAGAAGCCATTTAAGGAGAAACATCCGAGACATCAGAGCTATCATAGACTTTCAGCAAAAAAATATCTCTGGGGTCACCAAAAGGTTTCATTTTTAGTGCCAAGCAAGTGTCTACATCACTGACACTTCACGTGACCAACAGCAACAGAGATGTTTTCTTAGTACTATAAAGAGCACTATATCACAGGTGTCAATGAGACAAACTCATCCTCTGTTCGCTATATACTGAAACACATCTCTGTCCGTCATTATGAGCCTTGTTAACCTTTGATGGATTCTCTGTCAGTGTGTTACCTTCTCACCACTTTATCTCTCGTCTTTTGCTCTTTTCATTACGTCTGGTATCACGCTCGCTCTCTTGCTCGTTCTCTCTCACCTCACCTCACCTGCTTGCAAGTAGGATTGTGGCAATACTGTAAATAGAGGGCATCACCTCTCTCTATCTCTGTCACGCACGCACGCATGCACACACACACACACACACACACACACACACTCACATATTGGTTCCAGTGAGATAAATGGTCAGAATCTGTGTGTTTGACTCTGCCGAGACAATAGCTTTGATTTCAAATGTATTTTTCCTGCTTCCTGATTTTCTCCGCACAGATAAAATAAGCGGTAAACGAAAGCACCAACTTTACCCAGAGACGCACAATCGCACAAACTTCATTCTGAAGCTAAAAGCTATTTGTAAACCTTAGAAAAACCCAGAAGAAGGCTGTTTGCTTATCATCTTTAATGACTCGAACTATATTAAAAACCTCACAAGCAGACTGAATGACTCCGCAGAAGCTCGTGTCGTCACCTCGGTCTTGAAAGCTTTTTACATTATCCTTCAAATAAAAAAATCGATGGGGTTTATACTATTGGAATCAGACTGTCGCGCTCGATTGAATGAGAAAATCAAGACGTGAAACTTTGAAAGAAAGTGAGATGAACGTCTGACTGAGAGATGGCCAGATATTAACTTCTTTCTCATGGTTTTATCTTTCTAGTGTGGAGCATGACTTCCGTGTCCAGGAGGGACGATTTGAAAGCGTTCTTGAAGTGTTGGAGGCGGAGTATGATGTCCCCGCCCCGTCCCAAAGCCCGCCCACATACGACCACGGACTAAGAGCCGCGTCAAGAAACTGCGGAAGAAATGCTTCTGGTGGCTGTAGCCGCAGCGCTGGTTACCATGGAAACCTAGAACTACGTTTGTTTGCTTTCGTGGAAAATGTCAGTGCTCGACCTCCCCGATGAGGAGTTCACCAGCATCGCTGTTGTCATGGAGATATGGGATGTACATTTACGATTATTATGACAGGAACCACAAACGCGAGGATGACAAACAACTCATCGCACCGAAAGATCAACCGATTCAGACCAATTTAGTCCATTGAGACCCGCGAGAACCTGCGACCGACCCGTCAATACATCCCTCACACCCTGTCTGTCATAGCTGTGACTCGGTCGATATGTGCGGACAGATAATGAATGTCTAAAGCTCTGTCCCAAAACCCAGCGAGACGGCATCACGCGCACGCGAAACACAGGCAACAACATTCACATTGCACGCACGCCTGCCAGAGACGGCAATCCCAGAATGCATAGCACTCAACACTGACAAGCTCCGATAAAAGGAATCAAATGAAATACAATTAAGAAAAGTGGACAATGTGATAAAAACGGACGGCGGCCTGCTGATGTCAGACTCGATCCAAGGGTTTTGGAACAGAGCTTAAATACATCAAGAGTTAAAGAACTGAAGCTCTTACGTCCTTTTGATTCTGCAAGCAGAAAAACTTTCATTTGATGTGAATGTTGCTCTTGAAAACCAGATTTCATGTAGGGTAATGAAACTGCGAACTTCCACACTCACACATTGGACTGAATTTAATGTGTATCTGTTTGATATTAACAAACATACAGCCGTAGCTTAAGTGAGAGATGAAAATATTTTCCTCGTATTCTCATTCATTCAAACGTCTTCCAGTCTATACGTCTCCATATCCAGAGTTGAAAACACACAGTATATATAAAGAACAATAATCAATGTATTTTTATATGCTGGTAAGCTAAGACTACATTTCCCACAATGCTCTCTTCCTCCGTCTCCTGTTTGTAAATAATATATTTAGGACAACGCTACTAAAATTGTGTATTTTACTGCAGTTAAGCTTTCAAAAATAAGCTATGTTTTCTATATTAAATGATACCAAAACTGCCACATTTGTCATTTGAAAGCACTCGCCTAAAAACATTTATTCCTTAAAGGTTCTTGACAGACTATAGAAAGCTCATATAAATATGGTTCTCTGAATCATCGACTCAAAACCTGTTTTGTAAAACCAAAGATGCTATTTGAGGCATAGAACCCTTTTAGCACCTTGTGTGATTTGGATACAAGCGCTGTATATTCGACATGTCTGTTGATGTTTTCTTATCACAGAAGTGTGTAAACAAGAACACAAAGTCATTTCGGACAGATGTAGAGTGGTGTGTTATGGATTGAGACAAATAACAGAAGGATGCTGGCCTGTACAAACTTCACTACTATGATGAAGACACAGCATTGTGGATGGTTGCCAGGATGTTGCCAAACGGTTGCTAGGGGTTCTGAGCGTTATTTATCGGGTTGCTATGCGGTTGCATCCGATGTTTCAGGTGATTGCAAGAGGAGGCTTTAGACTCACAATGAGAGAGTGTTCTCGACCCATCGTGATGACCGTGCAGTTAATTGTCCTCAGAAGAGACGACACAATGTCCCGAATGTGCTGAAATGTGTCTCCCTGAGAGAGAGAGAGAGAGAGAGAGAGAGAGAAAAGAGAGAAGAGAGAGAGAGATTGTATTTTTATTTTCACAAATACAATTTACATACTAATAATACTAATAATAATAATAATTAGTAATTAAAAAGGAAAATTCAACTCTTCTTCAACAATTTCATAAAGAGTCCTGTTTAAACACCTTTAAAACTTTAAAAGATCATGCATTCATTTATAATAACGCAAGTCAATCAAAGTCCTTGATTTCACAAGTTTCAGGACAACCGCCACTAAATTGCTGTGAGTATCTTTCTCAATTTTCTCTTTCCTTGTGACAAAAACTGCCATCTTTGCTTGACCAAGTAAAAAATCAGCAATTGAGACTTCTCTTTTCACATATTTAAAACCCCAGATAAACTATAAACTGACATTAAAGAAAGTAAAACAAAACAATTTTACAATAAGGTGTTATTAGTTAACGGTAGTAAATGCATTAGCTAACATTAACTAACAATGAACACTTAGTTTTTCAGTATTTATTATTCCCTGTTAATGTTGTTTAATGTCAATACAGTTATTCATGCTAATTCAGGGGGCATTAACTAATGTTAACAGTGACAACGTTTGATTTTAATAATGTATCAGTAAATGCTAAAATTAACATAAACTAACATTAATAAATGCTGTATTGGTATTGTTCATTGTTAGTTCATTTTAGCTAATGCATCAACTCATTTTTAACAATAAAAGTAAAAGCCTCTTACGCATGAGAGGAGAGTGTGAACCTCCCCAGATACTCGTTGTTATGAGCAGAGATAGTCTTTCTTAGGTCTATAAGCGTCTCGCCGATCGGGAGACACTCGGCTCGGGTTCTGGTTGATCTCCGTCGCCTTAAACAGATATTTCCGGCCTTGTTTTCGACGGCCTGGACTTTTGTGCCTATCTATAATAAAATCTTTTTTATTTGTTTTTATATCCCATTTTTTTGATTTGTTAAAAAAGTCTGCTTGTGAATTGTATTGAATCTCTGAAATCTCTGGATACAGATCTGATGCTGGGAAGATCCAGAGCGCGTCCAACCTTGAATAAATCAATAAAACACAAAACCCAAAATGTGAAAATTTGAACATGAACAGAAAATGTGAGATCATGTAGATCTCACATGCTAAACCATCTCAGAAAGAGATGAGAGATCTGTCGCACTGAACGGATTCCAAAAAAACACAGATGATTCACTCGTGCGTGCGTCTGGTCTATCCGGCTCCTTCACACTAATTTATTGCTTAAGTGTATCGATCGGCCTGAAGAGCTTTTGACCTGCGTGGACGAGACTGTGTGTGATCTCCACTACAGCTTTATATTTCTTTTTCTATTCCATTTCTTTATTGATTTGAGCGTGTGTGTGTCTTTAAAACTGTCTGTTCTTGAATGTGAAGTTCTGTGAGAAAACAGTGGAACAGATCTGATGCTGGTGAAGATCCAGCGCGTCACACAGCCTCCAGCGATTAGATAACAAATCACCGTCAGATGAAACATTAGTGTGAAGAAACACACAGAGAGAGATGTGAGAGGAATCACAATGCTAAACCATCTCAGAAATATGGTCTGTCGAGAACGGTCTCCGCGACAGCATATGGATGAACATCTTCACACCATAGAATAGTCACTTTGTAACCCTGGTTTAAGGAACCTTTACACTTTTATTTTCCAAAGGGGTTTATAGCACAAAAGGTGATGTCATGTATAAGAGTTCACCCAAAAATAAAAATTCTTTCATCTATTTCTTTTATTTATGCTTAGGACCTGTATGTGACTCTTTCTTCAGTGAAAACACAAAAGAAGATATTTTGAGAAATGTCTCGGTGGTTTTGTGTTCATACAATGGAAGCCAATGGGGTTCAATGTTGTTTGGCTATCAACGTTCTTTAAAATATATTTTTTTGTATTCCGCAGAAGAAAGAAACTCATACAGGTTTGGAATGACATGAGGATGATGAAATGATGAAAGAATCTCGCTTTGGGGTGAATTATCTTGTCAATGATGAATTCTTTATGTATTAAGAGTCTAAATAAGCACAAAATCATTAACATTTGCCCAGGGTTAAAATGACACGGGTTGACAAATTGAAACAAAGATATGAAATGATAAAATTGTGCACTTGGTTGATGTGGACAGAACAACGAATCAGGAAAGTGTGTGTGGACTTGGTTTTTATATGTTAGTGGGGACTTAAACTTGAATGCACACCAACTCATGGGGACTCGTGTTACAGAACGATCATTTTGAAAATGTAAAAATGCAAAAGGTTTTCTATGATCTTTAAGTTTAGGGGTTGGGTTAGGGGATAAAACATACAGTTTGTACAGTATATAACTCATAACACCTATGGACTGTCCCCACGGAGATAATAAAACATACATGTGTGTGTGTTTCGTGACGCAGGATAAAGTGAGGGATTGCCAGAAACATCTGTTCATCTGTCCATGAACTATTTCAATTTTATATTGAGTTTCATATTGTTTTTCTCAACATCAACGGCTCTTCAAAATTCAGCTGCACCCCAACAAACTGTCTCTCACTGTCTGCTTTATGTGAAAGTCTTTCTTTCATCTGTCTCTATCTCTCTCTATCTCTTTCTCTCTCTCATGCTCAGCAGTCTGTGGTGTGATGGCTTAATCAGATACACCTACAGTATAATCTTCACGATGAACTCAGTGTGTGTGTGTGTGTGTGTGTGTGTGTGTGTCTGCAGTGTTGGGTGGACGGAGGCCGCGGTTTTCAGCCTTATCGTTTTATCCAGCGCCGCATGTATTTCAGTGACAGTCCTCGCTATTTACTTTAACACACGTCTCAAACTTCTCTGCCTGCCTTTAACTTCCTTCTGAACACATTTGCACATTTACCATCACAGTATCACTTTCATCCGTGTGTGTGTGTGCGTCGCTGTTCAGTTTCACAGCTGGTCTGTGATCAGTATTTTTAGAAGAATCGTTTGAGGTGAGCAATATTTTGAAGCGTCTCGGAGAGCTTAATTCAAACCGCAGCGTGAAACATGCCCTCGGAGAGTGAAAGAGAGAGAGAGAGCAATTCACACGCCCCTCTTCATCTCTGTGTATATTTGAACTGTGAAACGCTCACAGAATCCTGTTAAAGGAGGAGAGAAGGTAAGAGAGGAGAGGAGAGGAGGGGTCGTGACCCTGTCACATCTCCATTTTGCTTCCTCCTCGACACTCTTTCATTCTCATCACACCGAGTCATGAGTCTGATCATCACACAGCTCTGACCTCCGCTTCACTCATTCTCTCCTCTTCTCATCCTTCTCTCCTTTCATTTTCTCTCACTCTCTTCTTTCCCTTTCATTCTCTCCTCATCACATATGCTGTTTGGTCTAGAACACAAACAGCTCTTGAAGGAAAAAACTCTTGAAACTTCCTAACGTGTGAAAGAAGTGTAGCAACTCCCTAATATGAAATGTTTATGTTTTTTTCTTACAGTTTTGAATCGCTTTGGATGAAAGCATCGATCCGGGAAATGCCGAAATGTGAATGTGAAAATGTTATGATGCTCAAATACTTAATATTTCAGTCCGCATTTCAACTACAAAAGACATCAGAAGCCTGACTCCCCCATCACTAATAAAGTGTAAATAATTGAAAGTTGAAACGTTGCTCTATCTGAAAAGCTCAACATTGTCCTATGTTGTCTGGTAAACAAAAAACAAAATAATGTTGGTCC
Organism: Triplophysa siluroides; assembly: GCA_006030095.1. NCBI lineage: Eukaryota > Metazoa > Chordata > Actinopteri > Cypriniformes > Nemacheilidae > Triplophysa > Triplophysa siluroides. The sequence goes on from VCII01000624.1 coordinate 9,008,613, forward strand.
GGTGTTTCATACATTAAACAAGCAGTGCTGACGATTCTCTCCCGTTTCTCTCTCTGTTTCTCTATGCGTGGCTTCAGGAGGTTTATATTCTAAATGCATCACAGTTCAGAAAGTGAGATTAGTGCATTAGACTTCAAAGAATGTGAGTGTACCCAAAAATACAAACGTAACAATGTCTGCATTTATTAAAGAAATGTATGTGAAAAAAGTTCACTTCCATAATTTAATTCAAGTGTTCTAGTTTTGCGCACGAATATTGTAGTTAATACACTTAACATGTATGCTTTACTTAAGATGATCTAAGTGTACTCAACTGTGCTATTTTGAGACACCATGAATATGCACTAAAATGTGCTTTTAACAAACTATCTTTGTTTAAAAAAATGTATTACATCAAAGCACATTTACACTGCATTTAGTCATTTAGCCGTCATTTCGAAGGTCAATGTGAGAAACGAACAGGAACTAAATGAATGCATTTTGGTGTGAGAAACTTTATCACGCATCATAGGTGCTAGAAACGGCTAGAGAAGTAGCTGAATGTTGCCCTCTAGAAAATAACCTGAATGTGTTATTTAATTCGGCTTTTTAATGCTGTTATCTGATATACAGAGAGAATCAGCCGGGACCGTCTGATGCAGGCGGGTTGTGTGTTTTGCTCAAGGACACAACGCCTGTGTTCAGGAAAAGTTAATCTTCACATTTCATTCTGAATGATAAATTTGTTCTAATAAAGAGAACAATTTTAGTTCATGCCTGACTTTTATCCTTCTTTTTATACTTAAAATCAACAGACCCTTTACTTTTATGTAAAAAATAAGACATCGCTCTTTCTACTCTCTTCAACATGAGCGGTCACGCCCCTTGCTGCTGATTGGCTAAAAGTTTGTTGTGGTACTCGGCCCGACTTTTCTAAAGCATTTTTGGAAAAATGCTAACCGGGGCTTTAATTACATTATGGAAGTGCACTTTTCTCACCTAGATCACAAAACACAAAAGATATTTTGAGAAATGTCTCAGTGGTTTTGTGTCCATACAAAGAAAGTCAGTCACGTGTGGTTGTCAATGTTCTTTAGCATATTTTTGATTTAACTACCCCTTTAATAAGTTCCTATGTTATACAAAAAATGTTTTTCTGTGTAAAATACTGTCAATAATCGGTCAACATACAGTACATCTGCAAGAGAGCATTAGCTCTGAAATATGCCATTTGATTTCAGTGTTGACAGCTGATGAGCTGTAAATCTAATGCTTCTGCTGCAATGTTATTCCTCTATGTGTCGTTTTCGAAACTGCAGACAATTTTCCACATTTGACTCTGGAAGAAGTCCAGCATTAGATGCTTTGGTCCACTGTCTACACAGCCTGTCTACACTGGACTTACAATCAAGATGTAAGTGGATTACAGACACTTTTGCGTCTCAGTTTCCTGATTGACCATCACATGGACATGAGCAGTAATTCATATCGAGTGAATTATTGAGTCTCTTACCACATCATCACGGCTCAGGACCTCCAGGATGTTGTTCAGAAGTTCAACACTGTTCCTCTTCTCGTCCTGACCCTCCCCTACACAAGCCAACGCGCCGCTCAGCTCCCGGAGCATCATGGGTAACAAGATGTCCCGGCAATCTGGAAATGACATCATTCCTCGGTTTGGTGAAAATATTTTTAAAATCTTTAAACCAGCAAAATTCTCTCCGGTCAACTTAGAACAATGTGTTCACAAATCAATATATAATACCGCCCACATTCACATGTCAACGGCCATTTTACATTTAGAAACTTGGCAGGAATCTTTGATATTTAGCTGATACTCAACAAAGTAAATATGGGAATTCTTGTAGGTATAAAACCATTCATTTATTTTCAATGTGAAAAATGAACAGGAACTAAATTAATGCATTTTGCTGTAAGAAACTTTAATAATAGGTGAACTCAAGAGAAAAATAAACTGCTAGAAAATAATTTAAATTGTTTTTTTAATGCTGTTATCTGATATACAGAGAGAATCAGCCGGGACCGTCGGATGCAGGCGGGTTGTGTGTTTTGCTCAAAGACACAACGCCTGTGTTCAGGAAAAGTTAATCTTTACATTTCATTTTGAATGGTTAATTTATTCTAATAAAGAGAACAATTAAAGACATGTCAATATGAAAGTTGACTTTAAATTATGGATTCAATTGAAAAGGAAAGAGAAGGTATGTAAGATAAGAATATGGGTTTATAACTACATGTCTATTACTGTCACTTTAAATTCCCCAGACCATTTGTGCACATTTTATTTACTCACTAAAGCCAATTTGAAATCACATTTGGAGCTTGACAAGTGTCCGTGTTGAATTCTCATCAGAAAGCCACCGCAGGGCCGAGAGAGACGGATGCTGTGCTGCGGTTTGCTCAAGGTGCCATTTAAAGGGGTCATATGGCGCGAACACGTGTCTTTATGTGTCTTTCTGTGTGTTATAAGTTGCTCGTGCATGTATAAGACACGTAAAATTGCAAACATTAAAGTGTCAGAACAAAAGATTCATTCTATCTAAAAGCGAATGCTCAACCAGACCTACCAGATTTGACTAAGACCACCCAAATATATACGCAAGTAAGGTGAGCGTACCTGTCAGAACAATTGCTTTGGAACCTGATGTTCCAAATATGGTCAAGAGGCGTTACATTTCCATCACACGCTTGCAGTATTCGACTAATCACTACGCACTGGTCAACTGGCCAATCATTGCACACCTCGCGTACAGAGAGGCGGGGCAAAGAGGAGATACAAACATTCACGGTATATGGAAAATACAGCGTGTTTGAACCTTAAATTGTGTATACACTTTGCATTCCTAAAACAAACCATAATATTCATTTTAGCCGTGTCACATGACCCCTTTAAAACAAGCAGATAGCCGCTGCGTCCGTCTGACGGCTCTATTCAAAAGAGTCTTTCTCACCGAACCACAAACTCTCACTCACTTCTATCTCATCTTTGTCCTACATTCAGAGTTTTAAAGCTTTCGGTTACTATTCATCACAAAAACAGACTGAACCAGCTGCAAATGTGTATTTGTGCAAGTGTGGCAGTGTTTGTATATTTCTGTGTGTGTGTGTGTGTGTGTGTATGTGTCTGCATACAGCTGTGGAAAAAGATGAGATCACTTAAGTTTTGCCTGTATTGTGGTGATTCCAGTCCAGCGTGTGTTAAATTTACAGAAAGGGAGGAATGACCGAGTCACCCAACAGAAATGTGAAAGATGCATGAAAGTTGTAAAAAAAGACTTATTCCATCATATATTCATTTTTGATACTTGTAAAAACATTATTATTGTGTTGTTTAGACATGAATATGAACTGTTTACTCTTTTCTTTGTAGTGTTTACGATTTTTGTTATTTTGACCAATTTGTCCCATTTACAAATAAATACAAAAAAAAAATTTTCACAGGGAATTTGTGAGGAATTTTTTCACTAGTTTGAAGAATTAAAGAAAGTATAGAAAATGTTTTGTGTGTGTGTGTGTGTGAATCTTTGTGTGTATTTGTCTGTTTGAAGTGTGTGTGTGTGTTGAAGCAAATCTTTGTGTGCATGTATTTGTGTGTCTGTATACAGTATGTGTGTACTATATGTGTTTCTCTATACAGAGTGTGCATCTTTTAGTGTGTTTGCATGTTTGTGTTTATTTGTGCATGTGTATCATTTGTGTCTTTTTCAAGTGCATGTGAGTGTGTTTGTTTTTAAGATGAGGTAACACACATCTCATATTAATCCTGAGTACTATACAGTAGTTTTGCATACTGTGTATCTTCGAAAAGTATTTAGTTTGATCAAATTTATAAAAGACCGATACAGCTGCACGATTACTTCCGGAAATAGACGAGCTGCTGGAGGCGGTCGCGGGGGGACGGAACTACAGCACGAGCTCACAACACATCATCGCATTATCCCTGGGTGTTGTTTACATTATGCACATATGCGACGATTGCCAACAAAACAAAGAAATCCAGCGTTATATCCACCGTTTCTATAACATCCATCACTGAAATGCCGTGAACAAACAGACACACCTAAACTTCACTATCGCAAGAGCTGCAGCGCTGCCCGTCTTGACGCAGCGCAGATAATCTCAGTGGTAAGCGGGTCTCGCTCGTCGATTGGCTTGTGGGCGGACTCTTTCTTTCGCTTTGCCGTGCTTTACCGGGAGAATGGACAATAAAAGGAATAGGATCCCTTTGACGACACAGGGATCCAGAATTATAAAAAAACGTGTGCTGGGGGAGTGTATCGAGTACAGAAATACTACATCATACATCCAACTCGTTTTTGTGGTTCTTGTGTTTAACATGGGAAGCCAGCACGTTTAACAGTGTGTAGAAGTCAGAGGCATGAAATAGCATGATACTCCATCTTTAACAGACATGAATGATAAGACTGTGAGCCTGAACACACACACACACACATAAAACACAATGTCACAACCTTCAACAGAACTTGTGTGACAGTCTCAGGTATATGCAGGTATCAAACCATTGAGAGTCGAGGTTTGCCAGAACACATTACAGTATCACACATCAGCGTTCTCTGACTGACACATACTATCTGCTTTACCCAAAGGTAAAAGGAACGCATCTATCTTACAGTGCTCCAAATGAGTCTCTGTGGGCGAGTCTCTCTCTCTCTCCCCGGGGAGTAAAACGCATCAGGAAAAGCAGTTACAATAAAACCGATGGCCTTTCTGTAACTCCACTTACAGTTATTGAGTGCTGTACATCATTACAGTGTGAACCACCGTCTCTCTCTCTCTCATTTTATACAAGCGTTTAGAGGTACTCAACACTGCCGAGCCGTTTCAATGAGAACAGGCGGTTCAGCGTATGGCGGCATGATTGTTTTATCCTTCAGCATCACAAATAAACCACCATCGTAAACATAGGCGCTAATGCTAATTAGTGAAGCTAATGGCCAGGACTCCCTGCAGGAAGAGATTTCTCAAGATCTCAATGAGACTTTCCTGGGAAAATAAAGAATAAATAAAAACGATAATTGGATTCGTCACACTTAGGGCCCTATCGTACACCCGGAGCAATGCGTACACCAATGCGCTCCCAATCAAATCCTGCAAATAGCATTTGCGCCCATTTGTGTGCCCATGGGCGTGCTGGTCTAAAAAGAGGTGTGTTCAGGCTCATTGTTGGCGCGTTGCTATTTTGAGGAACTGAAAATAAACTGCTCCGTAGACCAACTCGGAGTCTAAAGTCAATATTTTTTTTGTTATTTAAAGAGCGCGTTAGGAATATGCGTCTATAGGCGGGTGCACAGCGCTCGTACATTCTGCTTATTACACACAGGGACGCGCAGCAGCACACAATAATGCCAAATATTACAAATAAATATATTACGATGTAAAAAGATTATTATTGTGGACATAAAGATAAAAATCCGGCTTGTCCTGTAGATGGTCGAGCAGACGCGTTTCTGTTTGCTCTTCCGAATTCCGACGTGTAAATAGCGAATCCGCCATATGGCGCGAGCGCAACTGTCTCTTAAGAGGAATGGTTTACTGCATGTTTTGCCCATATTCATCAATAAGAGCATCAGGACAACCCGTTCAGACCATGCGCCTGGGCGCGCCGACCGGTTTCCAGTCGTTAAACTAGCAAAGGTGGATTCGGACACGCCCTGAGTGCACCTGCGCCGTGCACTTTAGACCGTGCGCCTGGATCCTTAAAATAGGGCCCTTAATGTTCCCATGAGATGAAGAGCAATTGAAAGCGAGAACGTTCAGATAAATGCTGAGTCCCTGAGGGAGAGAATATTGAGTGATCTGATGGTGTTAGAGTTCACTGGGATCTCTGTTTATAGACTGCCCCCTCTTCATGGTGAAAATGTGCCGTCAAGCGTTTTCTCAAGGCCAAACTGACCCGTCTGTGTGCCAGCGTCTTTATCATCAAACACCCGATAAAACACTGTTTCATTCATCATTTACAATACGCATGTACACAAAACCCTCAAATTCAGCCGTTCACATTTAATATAAGTTTGTCTTCTTAAACTGCCCCGCTCCTCTCGAGCCCGATACGCTCTCGTCTAACGCGCAAAAACACTTACTCAACAGATTTCACATTACAGTCGACTGAAATCTGGCCCGGAGCCTCACTGCCAGACAGCCAAAGTACTTCATGTATCACTTAGATGACTTTCCCAAATAATGCACTGAAAAATTTGAGGAACAAAATGGTAAACAGAAAGAGACCAGCGGTAAATATTGTACTTCTTCCAGGTACATTTCTCAGAAGCCTTGTCAAATACATCACCATGCGTTCAGTCTGATAGACCGAGAGACTCTAGATTTAAACGAAATAATGACACATCCTCACCAGCGCTACCTGTAGAAGAAGCACACCTGTGTCTCTCTACGTCTGCGTGTGTGTTAGAAAGAATATCAAAGGAGGAAAAGAGCTTCTGTTCCCTTAAGAATCATTACTTAGCCCAGCAATCCTTCATTCATTTTTCATCCGTGGCTCTATCCTGGGAGCTCACAATAAACTATTTCACATGGTAATAAGATGCCATTTCAATTACCCAGCTGGTTTAAATCAGACACACCCGCCACACCACGCCGCCACGGAGAGAGCAGAAAACCAAGGCTACTTCAAATGGAAAGCAAAGTTGAATTGATCTTGCTCTCTTCACGCCAAAGTCTAATTCAATCTGATGTCTATTACTGAGATTCTTGAGGTTTTCTTGTTCCTTTTAATACATACAATACACCTCCGCTGAAAAATCCACCTCTAATTCTTTATAAGAAAGGGGAACGGATCTGAAGCTTTAAATTGGATTTGGGGGTTTCTAAAATGTTGTTTACAGAGAGCTGCGATGGAGGGGTGGCGGCGTTGGTGACAAATCTTCTTCCAATGTTTTTAATTTTTAAAGAGTGGAAGTGTCAGAGCAATAGCAATGACAGTCGGTCCAGCTAACAGATATACGTTTATAAACCGAGCGCTTTTGAAATGAGATACGACGCTCGTGCTGTCGGCAGATAAACACTGAATTCCGGATGTATGTTTATGGTTTGATGGGACATCCAGATGAAGCGTTCAATTCCAGAACAAAACACATAATCCACAGTCTGACGCGTCGGACTAATAGTCTGACATCGGTGTTAAAAACTCAAATCTCATCTGATGAACACAGCAAGAAAGGAGATTTGACGGAGTTTTCAGTCGTGTCTCATTTAAGTTTCAACCTAAAACAGCTCAGGAAAGAAAAACAGAAACAAACGAGACAATTCTTGAAATGCACGTAGAGACAAAATAATCTGGATTTGGGTAAATTTAATGAGAAATGTTGGAGTTCATATTGAGATCTTTAATAATATTGTTTTTTGATCGCAGACTTGACAAATCTGAGCTCAGTTTGACACATTGACATCTCTTCTGGAAGACATTTCTGGATCTGAGATGCAAGAGAAAGTTCCCATTGACGTCTAGGAGAAATAACTGAGAGATTAAAGAGATCTGTGTGTTTTTCATTTCTTTGCCTCGCTTTCGACTTGGCCAAATAAACGAACAAAACTACCAAAACACCACACAAACACCCCAGAGCAATGCCCTAGCACCACCAACAAAATGTACAAATCTACTTGACAGATGTTCCCCAATCACTGAATCTTCAATTAGACCGAGACGAGTTCCTCTGCCAGATATTGACTGTACTATCCATTCTGTGTGAGCCAAGAGTTTGAGCTCAAATACCCCGTAAAGTCTGGCATGAATATTAATACCATCATCAACTCAAAAAAAAAAGATATTCAAAGGCACTCTGTGACAGCCCAGTAATAACTGAAGTCATTCTGCCCACAAACACTCGAATGAGACACTTGCACACATCAACAGATGGTAAGACAGAAAAAGCCCTTGAATATCTAAAAGAACAGTAAATAAATTAACAAACAAGAGTGAAAAGCACTTTTGCTGTTGTAATGCTTTTGAACCCAGCAGGATAAACAGTCGAAAAGCCCCCGGCATCCGTAACCATAACAACGGCCACATAAAGGCTTGGCTGGAACGAAAGACCACTTTAATTCACTTTCAGTGCATTGGAATTAGTAAGATGAGAAGTGTGTGTGTGTGTGTGTGTGTGTGTGTGTGTGTGTCAACGCTCTTCATCATTTTAATGCATCAGGCAGAGAGAAAGTGAATTACAGACGAATTTGTATATTACTCAGGCCGTGTGTGTGTGCGTGTGATATTTCTATATTACTCTGTTATGTAACGTAAATTTCATTGAACCTTTTCTCATTAAGATCATCACGTCTAGATATTAATTCATCATTACACTGTAAAGAAATGTTGATGCCTTAAAGGGATAGTTCACACAAAAATGAAAATTCTGTCACAATTTATTCACCCTCATAAATTTAATTAAAAAATAAAATAGGGTTATGATATTGAATGTTTAGTCAACAACGTTATAGGTTTGGCCAATCATTTCGTACATAAAAGCAGATTTTTTAGAATCCCCTCATGCTCTCTGTTTTTCTAAAGGATTTGATTGTATTCTATAAATCTTTGTTATATGAACAACAAAAATTTGAACAACAAAAGCTGTTAGAGGTCTATTTTCTGGAGTAAACCCCTATTTTTTATTTGTCTTCATGTATTTATTTTATTTTGTTTCATTGTATCGTACTTTAGTTTTGTGCTGCTACACTGTTGTATTGATTTGAGATGTTTAATGTGCTGTATTATATGGTATTTTGTTTTTTTGTCTTGATTTAAGCATCAATAAAAACCATCATGTCATTATTTTGGACCTGTGTGATTTCTTTCATCTGCAGAACACAAAAGAAGATATTTTGAAGGATGGTGATAACCAAACAACACTGAACTCCATTCACTTCCATTGTATGAACAAAAAACCACCGAGACATTTCTCAAAATATCTTATTTTGTGTTTCACTGCAGAAAGACACGCATGCACAACCTCAAGAGGAAGAATAAATGATGACCGAATTTTTATTTTGGGGTGAACTATCCCTTTGAATATTTATGTATCAAAGTGGCTGTACAAGTCATTTCGACTTGATCTTCACAGGTAATGGTTTGCTGTAACTTAAAAATGTATTATTAAATAATGTCTTTTAAAATGTGCAATTTGATGAAACTCATTTTATAAAAACATCCCATCATATAATCTAAAGGAAATGTATGTGATGTGTTAGTCATGTAAAAACATGTTGCCACATCATTTATGTACAGTGATAGTCACACGCACTTTAAGATCTGAAACAAAACACACACACAGAACAATTGTGATTCAATTGACAAAAAATGACGAAGGCAATTTAAACAGAACTACACGACTGTTTTAACTTAGACAAAACGATCATCAAAACTAAAATCACATCTAAGACTGGTAGAGATTTTAAGACAAATAATGTTATGAAACAAAAGTGAGAGAGAGCTCGAAAACTCTATCAAACTATTTTAACGAGGAAATCTAACTGAAAACTATAGGCAATATTTTCCTTTATAAAAACACTGCATTCATCATCCAACACACGCAGGACTCAGCTGCACTGTTCAGAGATCAGATACTCTCTTTGTTTTCATTCTGATCTCAGAATATCAAACAGATCTCTCGTCAGAAGAGTTTTCAGAAGCAGGTTTGAAACACCACAGGTTATTAAAAACTACCAGCAGACTCACGTCAGTTCTTCAGGATGGCAAATGAGATGAGAGATATCAGTAATAAACTCATTATTTCCATTTTTTAACGATTCAATAGTTTCAGTCTGTCAGGTTTCAGAGTGTAACGGCGGAATAATGCGAGCTAACTGCCCTCAGATTATTATTCATGAATCTAATTTCACCTCAAGTGGAAATGAAATGTGTCAAATGCGTTTCCACATTTGCACATGTTTTCCATCCTGATGCCTAAAGCTGCACATCATCACGAGTGAATCGTGAACCTTCATGAACCGTCCAGGCTCTAAAGACAAACACAGAGGACCGTGTAAACATTTTCTTCGACCCAAAAACACACACCAGACTCAACGATTTAAATGCATTTGAATATGTTCAAGTAAACCTTTATCATAGCTTTTAAAACGGACTGATGGAATCAAGGGATCGTGGAGATCTTTCTCTGTATCTTGGATCTCTGTAAACCCAAATGCTCAAAAAAACAAACAGAATAAGTAATGTAAACTTCTTCTAAGTAAGTTCTACTTACTTAAATATTTTAAGTTCCTGAAACACCTTTTTACTTTTTGAGTAAAGTATAATGATTATTTTTTATTCACTTATAGTTTTAACTAAAACTTAAACAAAATTAATTTGCTTCTTGTTCAATTTACTTATTTTAAAGGTGTAAATCAAACAACCTCAAACTAAAAATGCATCTTTGTGAACTTGTTTTTTAGGTTCTGTCTACTAAATTTGATGAGAATAATGAATGAAATATTTAAGTCACACTTACTAAGTCTTTTAAAGAACTTTAATTTAAAATTAATCAAAAGTTGAAAGTTCTGCGTACTTAAACCAACAACCTCTAAAACTTTAAAAATGATAGGCAACGAGTTACCTTAATATTTTTGAGTATTGGCAACTTATCCGGGTTTACAGTGAAGACATTATAACGCAATCTGTTTAAATCATAACTTCCTGACTAGTAAAAGATTCCACAAAACACCAGACGAAAAATCACCTGTAAGAGATCTCAATTATTGCTCCTAGACATCGATGACAATAAATTGAGCGCAAATGGAAACTTGCTTAAGTCTCATCTGCGTCTCAGATATTTCTCCTGAGATGAAGAGTCAGATATTTCACAAATGTCTCTGAGTTCTGTTTTCATTTCCACCCAAATCAGGATACACCCCTCTGCGTGCTCTCAGTCACCTGTCAATGTTTCCCATCATGCCTTGCTCCTCTGTCGGCAGGTGAGGGCCGGACGCTCACAGATGAGACTAACACCGCTGAGGTGATTTTACAGCATCTCAATATTTCTCAATTCCTCTCTGCTCGTTTCAGAGTGACACTTCACAAAATGGCACCTCGGCCGGCCGGATAAATTTCAATTAAAATGCCTGTCAGGACGGCTTACGGGCTACACGGTAATTCAGAAATAAATAAAATGACACATGAATACACGAATGAATAAACAGCTCTTGGCATCACGGGGACAAGAGAGGAATCCTCGCGTTGTGATGTCAAGTCGCCCGGGGCCAATCACCGGAGGCCGGGGAGCGTGCTCATGAATATTTACGACAGAAAACACGGGTTACATGTGAAACGGCCTGTCCGTGATTTTGCTCCTAAAACACCTCAATTTCATTCAGCTGGAACAGACAACAGACGTGTCGTGCACACTAAGAGGACGCGGACTGTGGCGGAAATCACAAAATGATCATTAGAGGAAACTGAAATGGCTCTGTGCCTATGAAGCAGCCCATCGCACAGCCTGCAAACACAGATTTTTGTCATGTAACAGGCAAAATCATGAAATCTATCTACATTAGACAAAGAATTAGTCATTAATAATGGAAAAAGTAAACGATAATTAAACACCTACAGATCATAGCGTTTCTAATCAACTAGTCTTTTGGAAAGATGGTTGCCGGCGAGTGAATCTTCACGTAAAGAACTCAACAGCATCAACGGTCCAACAACCTGCTAGTCAACACTGAACCAAAGGAGTGACTATTAGACTAGTTGGTACAGCCTTACAGAAGAACATACACGTATGTGTTCATCTTTAGAATCATAAACAATCCCAGGTCTAGAGAGAGAGAGAGAGAGAGAGCAGAACCAAAATCATCAGACCCTTTAGTAAAACACACACACATTCATCAACACTGCCGGCATCTCATTGACGTTAAAGAGCACACACACACACACACACACATATCATTCATCACTTCTTAGCATCTAGTTAACGGCTGTTTGGCAGGAGTAGACCAGAGGCTATCAAATACAGAGAGAGAGAGAGAGAGAGAGAGAAATATAAACTACATTATGGGGACAAAGTAATTTTTTACCTTGTAGGACAATTGAAAAATATGTTTTAATGTAGAAATGCAGAAAGGTTTTTATAGGTCCAGTGAAGGAAATTTAGCGGCATCTAGTGGTGAGATTGCGAATTGCAACCAACGTCTCACTCCACCCCTCCCTTTCAAAGCACTACGGTGACGGACACAGAACTAAGATGTCGTCACGTTTTCGCTTCTTTGCCGAAGGAAATGACGTATTTACGAAATGCTGTGTAGAGCAGTTTTTTCGTTTAGAGCTAATGTAGAAACAACATGTTTGTAAAGCCTGTGGCATACTTCCATTTTTTACGCGTGGCGAGTGTACAGCCGAATGCACAGCCTTGCAAAGTATACTGCTTTCGACTCACACGCGTACACATGGGTTTTGAGGCATGCGCATTACGACATATTGCAATACCTCTCCGGGCCTTCAGGGGTCAGGTTTTCTTCTACTTCCTTGAATCGATGCTGCCAGGACACGGGCGCCACCTTGAGGTTAAACTAATTACTGCAAGGAATAGAATGCGTCAGCGCGACCTGTGCGTACTTTGTACCCGAGGTAACAAAATTCTGGCGGTGCGAGTACTATTCTGATGACGAAAATTGTCGTCATGTGCACTGTATTCTGTCCCTCGCGTACAGGTAAAAAGGGAACTATACTTCGGCCTTAACGGTGTATGTAGAAAGAAATAGCTCATTCAAAGGTGATAAAAACATTATGTCAAGTGTTTATACACCTCTGAACACAAAATCACACACTGGACATTTAAATCAGTCTGTGGCAAGTCCTCATACAACATGGAAAAGTGTTTGTGTGTAACTTACCTTGTCTATGAAGAGTTTGCTGCCCACTATCTCCGTCATAGATCCCACTTTGTGCTTCTGCAGTCGATCAGGTGGAATGCAGATGTAGAAATCATACAACAGCTTACTACATACAGACAGAGAGAAAACAGGATCATTAACTCATTTAAGAATGAACTCTCTCGTCTGATTTACCTCCTTATGTACTCTGACATACCATCTCATATTGTTTCATATTTTCAGGTCAATACCAAGTAGATGTTGATCTACATTCTCTAATAAAAGATAAAAATAGAAGAAATGACGCTATAAATAAATGCTGCGGGCAGAGAAATTGACCTGCGTTATATTGACCGACTCTGAACACTGTCTAAGAGAAAATACTGTATCATATCGACCCGCTGGAAGCCGCTGGAAGCAGCTTGTGTTTGTGTACAGTGATGAATTGGACGGCACCTGCTGTGCCAAACACACACACAAACACACAACCAGGTCTCACTACATTATTTAACAATATAAGTGCGCTTCAAACGCACAGCCTCCTCAAACCTTTACAAAATCACATCTGAGCTTAAAACCAGATGCATTAAAATTCCGTCTGCGTGCGCTTGAAGAAATAAAAAACCATTAGAGTTCAAGAAAAGCTCAGATAAATACGGAAAGATGAATGATTTCACAGGCATCAACTTAACAACGTGTATTAGAAATGACAGCAAATTCTGTTTCTTTCCGTTGATGTCGTCAAGTTTGCAAACTCTGTGGAATCCAGTGGCGAGTACTTCCCGGGGAAGTTCATTACAGCTGCCCGAGAACTCATGAATATGACTGGAAATTGCATAAATCCAAACAAATGAGAGAAAAGGGATGTGCGCCGTATGCATTAGGAGGTCCATTAGCAGTCGACTGAAGCTGTGCCTGAGGCGCAGACTGCAGAGGAGCACGGGAGGGGTCACAGGTCACGAGATGAGACTCACCTGAGAAGTTTGGCATTGAACACGGTCTCCACATCATGCAGGACTGTGGGCAGGTACTTCAGAGCGGCCACCTACAAACACACACACCTGAACTTTACTTTTGAACATTTAATAACAGTCATTCGTGTTTTATTATGTTTAGGGATGTAACAATATCAAAATCTCACTGTACGATAACACCTCGGTACAACGTCTACGGTACGATATTTATCGCAACATTTAAAATGACAAATGATGATTTGGAAGCGTGCCATAAGTGTCCTCTTTTCTTTATCCACGAAACATAACTGTTGCTTCGAGGTATGAGTTATAGCAAGAGATGGGTCAAATGACCAACAAATCCCTTTTATAAAATAATATAATTGTACCAGATGGACCTTGACAAAGGTAACATCTATTATTTTTATGTTAGGCCCGGAAGACCTATCGTTTCATACAGTCATGTGACCACCATAATATTGAGACAATTTTGCTACTGCGATAACACGACATCGATAATATTGTTACATCCCTAAGTATTCAAAAAATGTAAGAATATTTATTATTGAAATTCAATATTTTTTGTGGGCACACACCTGCAGCAGTAGAGTGGTGGTGAAATCACTTTTCATCAGTTTATTGATAGAATCAAATAAACTTTTCAGAGATTCTTCAAACTCGGCCTGTTCTTTCCTTTCATATAATCTAGACAGAAAAAAAGCAACAGAAACAAATGTGTAAAGTACCTAAAAGCAATACTTGAGTAGAAGTACAAATATCTACCAGAAAATTACTTTGGTCGAAGTGAAAGTAACCTTTTAGAATATAACTTGTGTAAAAGTCTTAAAGTACTTTTTATATTAAATCTTAAGCATTTGTAAGAATGTCAGCCATTTTCTGTTCTGTGACACCATCCACTACCATAGTAGGAAAAAATAGTGTATTTTTTGTTCTGTTGTACACAAAGTGAGATAATTGGAAGGATTAAGGAACAGTACCTTAGACCATTCATTTTTCCAACTATGGCAGTCACAGAATTAAAAATTGCTAACATTCTTCCCAATATCTTTCTCTGTGTCTATGTCTAATTTATACAGGTATGACATGACATGAGGGTGAGGAAATGATGACATCATTTTTTTGGGGAGGGGTGAACTATCACTTTAATAAAAAAAATGAAATTTACAACTTTGAAAAAGCTCTGTCTCAAGCGCAGTAGTTTTATCTTGAATGTGCCAAAATGCTAAACTATCAAAATACAATTTCAGAAACCACATCTTTAATAAATGATAACATTATTGAAGGACAATTTCCTCCCGTCCTCTAAGAGAACAACCTGGAACAAAATCAGCAAATCTGTCCCTTACCTCTTTCTTTCCTTGCACTTCCCTTACAGTAAACCCAGTCATTTAATAATTCATTGAAACCGAAAAATGAGCTGTTTATCTTTAAAGAAGCATCACATTAAAACCTTGTGTTGAAATTCACCGCAGAGAGCAGCTTTTTGGACTTGCACATTGAGCTTTAACCAATGATTGGTTCAACATTGTGATTGGAAGCATCAGGTCAGGGCAGATTCATTGGTTTCTCTTTTGTTGTGACAGGCAGACACACACTGTGCAGCTAACACACAGCCGTCTCTCTCTCTCATGTCATCTGTGCTGATCTTTCTATCTGTCTGTCTATCACGAGTAACTCAGCACAGATGTTACAGATGTGGGCTTTCTGAAGAGAGAGATTATACTGTAACACACAACAGTATTTACCGCGGTACGGCTGACGTGATTACAGAGGCATTGTTTCTCTAATCCACAAGAGAGCCACAGTAATACACCACTTCTGACCCCCTCCCCGCACACACAAACAACACAACACATGACGCTACACACAGGTCAATATATTGTATACTGGACAAACAACAATCTAATACACACCACAGCACACAATAATACAGTTAAACACAATTCAACACAATACGGATGCTCGCACAACCACACACACATTCTGACACGCAACACAAAGACAACCTCAGACACACAAAACATCCCCGTACCAATTAAATACATTTCTAGAATTATTCTATCCAACCAGAACAAAATATCAACCACACACACACCTCACACATATGTGTGACTCTAAGGAAAAAAAGAGCCGTCACATACACAGCGACATAAGATATTTATAAAACATATGACAAGTACATCCATACATACGCACACATACACGCACGCACACACACACACAGAGCGTGTGTTGATCCTCACGGTTGATATGAAATGAGGCATTAATGTTCCTCTCTGACTGACTGCAGAGATCAAACACACACACATTCAGTGATAAAACATGAACAGTGTTTATAGAGACTCGGTGCTCAGATGAGTGCAGTGAGTTTGTGAGACTGATGAATACACAACAGTCAGTAATGTGTGCACTGATGTGTGTATTAACTACAGCGTGTTTATAATGATCGTATGCTGTTTACAGTGAGACTGATGTGTCGCTCTCTCCTGTCCTTCATCTGCTCTGATACACACACACACGCACGTACGCACACACTGATCATCATTAAGATTCATTTAGAAGTAGTTTAGGCACCAATGACAATTAGGCAAATTAATGCTGCAATCGACTGCTACACAAACCTGATACTTAACACACTGTACAACACACACATGGTACATGGTACACACATGTACACACACACACACATGCGCACACATACTGTGCAACACACACAGAGACTTTAAAACACACACACACTGTACTAGAATCACTGTGCAATGGACATACACACAGACGGTAAACACACACATTATACAAAACACACACAAAACACACACACACACTGTGCAAAATGCACTTAGTCAACTTAAAACACTCAAACTGTACACTGCACAATGCACATATACACACATTGTAAAGCATACACTATTCAACACACGGTACAACATACACAAGCATTAACAAGCACTGTACAACCTACACACACTGTACAATTAAAAACACACACCCACACAGAGTACAACATACACACAATCATAAACACACATTGTACAATACACATACATACACACACACTGTACAACACACATACATACACACGCGCACACATACTGTACAACACACACACACGCACACACTGTACTAGAATCACTGTGCAATGGACATACACACAGACTGTAAACACACACATTATACAATACACAAAACACACACACACACACACACTGTGCAAAATGCACTTAGTCAACTTAAAACACTCAAACTGTACATTGCACAATGCACATATACACACATTGTGAAGCATACACTATTCAACACACTATAAAACACACACACGGTACAACATACACAAGCATCAACAAACACTATACAACATACACACACTGTACAATTAAACACACACAGTACAACATACACAATTATAAACACACACTGTACAACACACATACATACACACGCGCACACATACTGTACAACACACACAGAGAGACTTTAAAACACACACGCACACACTATACAAGAATCACAGTGCAATGGACATACACACAGACTGTAAACACACACATTGTACAATACACACACAAAACACACACACACTGTGCAAAATGCACTTAGTCAACTTAAAACACTCAAACTGTACAGTGCACAATGCACATATACACACATTGTGAAGCATACACTATTCAACACACAGACACATGAATTCAGTCCAAAACACACACACTATATAGTACAACATTCACACACGCTCTTTAAAACACACAGACTGTAGAATGCACATATGCACACTGTACAACACACACACACACATTCAGTACAAAACATACACTCATGACAACACACACCTTTTAAAACCCACACACGTGCACAAATTAATCAAACCTCTTTTGACTTTTTACATTTTCTTTTATTTATTTAATATGTTCACGTTACTTCCTGCTGTTGGCTGTTATATGTCCCATTTGGTCCCCACAATATTGTTAAAAACCTTACACACGGCCTAGGACATACAGCATACAACATACAATTAAGACACAATCTCATTAACACAACATCACTCGGTCTTGATGTCACAGGAATTAGTGGTGTTAAATGTTCAAATGTGAGCGGTGTGCACTTGTGTTCAGAGGAGGCATACAGGAACCCTGCAGGCCGAACGATAAATCACATCTCGACACGGACCCTTAATGACCGGCAGACCCCGCTGTTCCACTCCTCTACTAAACACCACATACAGATTCTGCTGCAGGCTGACGGAGAACATGTGACGAATATGCCGCCTTAAAAATGTCCGCTTGATTTCCAGCCAAAAGCAGCCGGCTCTTTATTTTCTGCTGTACTTTCTGTCCGATACCCTGTGATGAATGAGAACCTTAACAGGCTACGGTCAAACCAGCGCACAATACCATTTCAGTGTGTATACTAGGGATGCGGTCGATACCAAGGTCATGTACTCGTATTCGCAATGACACACCGATACCAAAGACCGTCACCTGACATACATAGAGCCCTATGATTTTCCACAACGCTGAAAACGCGGACGGAATCCAGGCATTAAAAACTGAATTTGCTGTATAACATAAATTGGCACGGAATCTGGCAAATGTTTTTTTCCTAATAAGATATTAGCGCTGAACAGCTGACGTTAAACGTAACAGCTAACGAAATATTCAGATACTGTTTAAATATGTATTCTGTGTGTGAAAGAGTGTAAATGTACTAGTAAATTTGTGCTACTTATTATAAAAAAATAGAACTTAATTAAAAAATAGTACTTAAATTTAAGTAGACCTAAAAAAAAAATGAAAAAAGAAAATGTACCAGTAAGATCCTGGTTTATTAACATAATTGTACATTATACAGGCATCGGTATTCGGCGAGTACCAGAAAAAAAATATCGGTACTCGTACTCGGTCTTAAAAAAATGGTATTGGTGCATCCCTAGTGTACCGAGTGCACGTTGTGTATGAACTGTGTGTGTGTGTGTGTGCACTAGATGTTGCACGAACTACATTAATGCTCTGGTGCGACATTTAAAGCTTGATGTCGACTAGTCGCGGGTCATGTGATTTTTTTGACATTGTACCTTTAAGAAGACAGCTGACTGTTTCAAGGACCAGGTGAATGAACTGATTGACGCAGGTCACATGACACCACACCACTCTTACCATTGGCCAGAACGCGTCTTGATATTCCGCCTGATGATTGTAAAAGTCCCTGTGAAGCTGAAGTTGCGATCATTTTTACTTCAGTATTTTGACGCATTTCCGAGTGAAATTGAATTTTTTTATGAGAAAAATAGTGGGCGTGGCTATCGACTAACTCTGCGATTTGATTGGATGTATAAAAAGAGCCATTGCATTTTGAAATGGAACTGGCAGCAGTTGAAGGGGAGGAGTTAACGGATGCTCCGCCCAAGCCGTCTAACATACGTCATTTAAGATGGTTAGTCATCACAGGAAGGAAGTGCATTTTCAGATTTTAACTAGTTTATGAGGGCACACTAAGTTTAAAAAGAGAATGACACACATTGATAAACTATTTACAATAAACGCTGCAATATTTCATGAAAAAATAAGATTTGTCATTTTTTATTTCACTGGGACTTTAACACAGCTGTGCACTTTTCTACTTTTCTTTGTGGAAACGTCTTGCTTTTAACATCGATCACACACTTACTGTGAGTAGAGCATTCGGGAGCGCACGACAAATTTGAAGATGTACTCGAGAGCTTTGAGGGTCCGCAGGATGGGCTCACAGACCTCCCCTCGACTCGACACGTCCAGATACTTCTTCAACACAGACATCAACTTCCTACAGGGAGACAGAAAGAGTGTGTGCCAACATACAAAATACTGTGGTATACTTCAGTGCTTACTATAAACTGTAGTCAAATTTCAAGATACTCTACTGTAGGGTCTTTGAGTGGAAATAATAAAGTACACTTACTGTACTGCAGTTTATCAGTTTAAAACAGTTAATACTGCGTAGTGTTGAAGCATAGTTTTAAAAGTGTAAAACATACTACAGTATACTACGGTAGTTGCGTTTGTTATCGATGTTCACACACGTACTGCCATCTAGTGGTTTGATGCGCTCATATTTAGTCACAATCACGTATGAAATGTTTCACTCACTTGTAGGCCAGAGTTGCACTGAAGTGTTGTTTGATGTACGCCTCAAGCACCGTGTTAAAATGCTGAAACTTTCGATCAGCGATAAGACCTATGATATAAATCTGAAAAGAGAGAGAGAGGTCACTTAACAACACCGTGTTGTGTGTTTGTGTACTGGAGGACTGAACGCTGCTTACCAAAGCATCAAACACCAGAATATCATAGTCATCGGTCTGAGAATGTTCCATCATGATGTTAAACAGGGCATCCAAGGTGTCCTGAAGAAACTACACACACACACACACGCACACGTGAGAGTCTCAGAAAGCTACACACTCTCATGGGTCTTTTAAATATGAATCAGGAACAAACCTTCACAACTTCCTCTCCATCGATGAGTTTGAGCTCTTGTAGGTTTTGTTTCAGCATTTCAGGACGAGTTCTCCATTTCAGCAAACCCAGTAAACCAACTGAGAGAGAGAGTGACAGTAAATCCTCAGCTGACCCTTAATTAAGCATCGGTTTATTTCACACGTTTAACCGTAAATGTGTGTGTGTGTGTGTGCGTGTGTGTGCGTGTGTGTGTGCGTCTCCATCGGGGTTGCAGTGTAAGTAATGTCTCCAGAAGATTCATTAGTGTGATTAACAAGCTTTCTCAAGAACAGCTGTTGTGGCGCACCTGCGTCTGTGTGTCCTTATAGGAGGTTAAAGATGAAAGTGAACCATTGAAGAAGCATAAGTCTTAGATATTAAACTCAACACGAAATTAAATATGTACCCTATTAAATACACGTTTCTGTTCTCATTAATGAACATCATCCCAAATGAACACGTTGAAATGTAATTTAAACAAGTTCCTTTTTGACTGACATCACCCAGCCCCTCCCCTCCAACCACCTGCCGCATAGAGATGCCATTCTCCATCCGAATGGACTGTGAATGGCGTTTCAGGATGACATTCGAAGCACAAACAAACACAAACCGTTCTGTGTGAGTTTGGTGGAGCAGACGAGGGTAGAGATGGTGAAACAGTCTCTGGAGCTCACAGAAAGACCCCCGACACTGCTGGAGCTGCGCATCAGTGTCGCCCCCTTGTGGCTGTCAGGGTGACTGCGCTCCGCCGGCAGTGAGAGATAAGAGCTGACATCCTCCATACGCTTACTGTCACCCTGAAGAGAGAGAGAGAGACATAAAGACAGACAGAGGGGTTATATTTCCATGTTGAGTAAGCTTAATCTTTAAAAGCCTTTTTTGGTTTTCAGCTCAAATGTAATAATAGTTTGTATGTAAACGTGTGTTAAATTCAAACCTTAAAAACAGTGAGCTCATGTATTCCATCTTTCAGAACGGTCCCATCATCCTTCATCAGACGCACAAACGCCATCGCAAAATTTCTCTCACTCTTGTCCTTTGCTAAAGAACATAAATGATACAGATGTGACATTAAACGCCAGACTCCATCCGTCATAGACATTGGGAAATTGCGCGCAGCACTTACACCAAGCTTAATTAAAAAAGATATTTGACTTAAGGGTCACAAACATCTGTAAAGTCTCAAATTCACTTCCTAAAAAAGCCTTTGATGAGGTGCGGTATTTACTCTCTCGTTTTGTTAAATCGATGGCAGAGAGCCTACGGCGGTGAAACGTACACTCCTGTGAGGATCGATGTCGGAACATGAAGCGCAGGTGGACCCGGGGCATCTCCTCCAGAGGGATCGCAACCTACAGCAACATCAAAGCACACAGACTGTAAACAAGGTCACGTACGAGATTCAATCAATATTTATGTCACTATAAAATTTGACCCTATTTGCATTCCTCAAAGTGTAAAATAACGTTCGTCTTTGTAATATCTTGTTTTTCAAACCGTTCCAACCTGCTTTACTGTGGTCAGGGCATTTTTTACAATCCAACCGATCATGATGGATAATCTAACATTTGGCATCTTTATTTGGAAATTCATTCGATTGTCAACGTAAAATGAGGTTTTGTGTTGACTGTAACACACTTTACACCATTCTCTCTCTCTCTCTCTCACCTTAAAGGTTTCCATCCAGCGGGGTTGTTTGATCTGATAGTAAATCACTGATCTATATTCATTTACAGGTCGATCTCCAGCGCCCAGACAGATCGAGTTCTGAATGATAAGAGCACAGGGGAGCTGTCAATCATCCCAGAAATCCCAGACCACAAATCTGAATATGTTTACCTGGCTATGTGTACTATTTACTGAAAACAGCACTTAATACACTACTGTATATACACTGCTTAATATTCTTAAAGAAATAAGCAAAACAGTATACATTTATACACATGAAAGGATTTAAACAGAAAAATGCATGGTTACACTTTATATTAAGGTACACAAATTCATCATTAACAACTTGCTTATTTACATGCATATCGGTTGTATATTAGTATGTTTAAAGCGCATATTAATGCCTTATTCTGCATTTCTTAATCCTACCCAATACATAAACCTAAAAACGACCTTATAAGCAGTAATTAGGAGTTTATTGAGGTCGTAGTAAACAGTTAGTTAATAGTGAGTATTGGTCCCTATTCTAAAGTGTGACCGGACATCTTTACACTGCATGTAAGTGACATATTACCATCAAAATAAAATGTTGTATATTTTTGGTTGAATAAAACTCACGGGCACGATCTTCCCCTCCTCATCACACACCAGCATGATGACCTCCACGTTCTTCTGTGTGGTTTTGTTGTACTTGTCAAAGTCTCCGGAGTGTAGAGTCAGATAGATGTCATTACGGATGTCCCCCGGCATTATAATCTCAGGAAAGCCCAGTTTCCGTGCGACCACGGTGCTCCGGTCCACCAGGTGAGGATATTCCTTTCTGATCTGGACGATATCACCCACCAGAGCTT
The DNA here is from genome assembly GCA_006030095.1 of Triplophysa siluroides. Classification (NCBI taxonomy): domain Eukaryota; kingdom Metazoa; phylum Chordata; class Actinopteri; order Cypriniformes; family Nemacheilidae; genus Triplophysa; species Triplophysa siluroides. The sequence continues at coordinate 9,031,407 of VCII01000624.1, forward strand.
TCATGGTGACCCACAGGCCTGCGTGACAGAAGACACACATTCATTCATCTCTGTATTGTATACAGTACTCACTGCCCATAATTCAAAGAGATACTTTGTGGCTCAAGAAGTGACAAAACGTATCACTTCACCCTCAGGTCGTTCCAAACCTGTATAAATTTCTTAAACACAAAGGAAGATGTGACCAAACAGATCTCATCCCACATTTACTGCCATAGTGGGGAAAATAAATACTATGGGAGTCAATCTGGGATGAGATCTGTTTGGTTACTGACATTCTTCCTAATATCCTCCTTTGCGTTGAGCTGTTTTTTACAGGTTTGAAACAATGATGACAGAAAAATGGCATTCTTAATAAGCATTTTGTCTTGTTTTTAGTGAAAATTTCTGAAACTTCTTAAATCAATATACAATGACTTGACAAGAAAAGTGACCTAAGATATTTACTCTTGTTTTATGAAAAAGAATGTAAGAAATAAGTAAGTGTACTTATCTGTCTATGGGGTGGGAAAAAGAAACTTGAATTTAGTTTGACCTTTTTCTCAAGTACCTAATTCAGGTTTATTTTTCCCACCCCATAGACAGATTTTTTTGCTTGTTTTTACCCTACACTTACTTATTTCTTACATTCTTTTTCATAAAACAAGACTAAATATCTTAGATCACTTTTCTTGTCAAGTAATTGTATTTTGATATAAGACTGTTTAGATATTTGTACTACCAAACAAGACAAAGACACTTTGTAAGAATGTCATTTTTCACAGTGTGTCAATTCTGCACCACCTGCACCACTGCTTCAGACAAAAGTCAAATCACACCCAAAACTAAAAACTAAATACTTTTAAGTTTCCATTAAGGTTCATTTCAGTGCTGTATGGTTTCCATAAAGAACCTTTAATATCCGCAAGCCATTTCTGTCGCACAAAAGGTGCCTTGCAGTAAAAAGAAAAGTTCTTCAGACTATAAAAAGGTAAGAAAGGATTGGTACTTTTAAGAATCATTGACTGAAATAGTTTTTTTGTGAACTACAAATGGTTGTTTTATGGCATCATTACAATTTATATATTATATACAGTATAAAACAAATATATTGTAACAGAGTGTTTTCAGTACATGAATCGCCATGAAGAACCCTTTAGCACCTACTGTAGTACAAAACATGCACATCACGATTTACTAACTTTGCTAACTTTAGTTCAGACTGAAAAACAACTTGATCTGATCTTCAAACAACGTATTCAGCGTGTCACATAGGCTGTTGTTCGTAACAGATTAACACACAACTGTCTGAGAAACTGTGAAACCTTGTGAAAGTGAAAACTGAAAGCTTGAGTTTTGATTTGTCACAAGATCACAACATACTACTAGTAAGTACTAGTGAGCAATTCAATCATTTATTAAGTAAACTAATATGTTATTTAATAATCTATAGTACAAATCTATATCACAACAGAGCTGTTTAAAAATCTATTAGTGATAAATAGTTTATAATGTACATCAGCAATAAAAACACACAAATGAAGTAAAAGAAAATCTGTGACTGTTTTTCCTGACAGCTGAAATTTACTTCCATTCTCAAATGTCTTTCTCTCATTGTCATTGTGAAGATGACCGCCATAAAGCATTTTGTCTCTCTCGATTCAATCACCTCTGTCCTGATGGCATTGTCTGTGTGTGCGCGCGCCTGTGTGTGTGTGTGTGTGTGTGCAGACAGGATTATTGCGATCAGTGGAGTATTAAAGCATTAGCCGCTGATGGTATTTCAGTGTTCAGCAGTCGTACCTTGACCTCCGCTGTCTCCTCGAGATGTCGTCAGTTTGTTCAGAAGAGTGTGAAGGAAATCATGTTCAGCTATGACCCTACACACACACACAAAAAGGTCACTTTCTAACAACTTTAAAAAAACATATACGTTGATTGAGATTATATTTTATTCTAACATTCACATAATGTCAACCAATGAAAAAAAATAGAATACATTAAAACAGTTGTTCTCATACTGGGGGCACCCTGATGGATCCAGGGGGGCCACAGATGTTGTGGCATTATGTGGAATATAGAAATTTATCATAAATTATATCCAATCAAACATAAAAGAAAAATAAGACCACAAACCAAAAGTATTTATGTTCCAACATTGTATAACAGAATTGGGTTTCGGTTTAATTAAAATGATAAGATTATAAGTATTTATATGGGGGGCCGCAAAGCAATGCACTCTACACAAAGGGGGCCGTACAACGAAAAAGTTTCCAAGAACCACTGCTTTAAAGTATATACAATTTCAAATCTGTTCATGACTGTAACTCATAAAGTTTAAAAAAAAAGAAGGATGAAAATGAATGGGAACTCGCTCAGGTAAACTCCCTAAAAGGACCGAATGAAAATATAATGAAAAGTGTAACGAAACGAAGCCATTTGACAGCTTAATGTGGGAAACAGATGAACTGAGATCCAAATTGGACCAAAATGTTTACATAATAAAGCTAAAGTTTGGCCTTTTCAACACATCGTGAGAGTTCAGTTGACTTTTAGGATGCTTGTCTCGAGATCGGAGCTCACCTGCCCCAGTTTTTAAAGACACTTGCGTTTAGAATTACACACAAGTGTGAATAAATGACAACAATGTTTTTATTTCTGTCCCTTTACGATCCGAGCGAGAGCGAGAGCGGGGTAGAGAAAGAGACCAGACTCACGGATGAAAAGGAATGAAATATTGCTTCTCCTCATCACACTCCGTCTTTCCCTTGATGATGTCACTGATGTCCATCACTGTCAAGGCAGACAGAAATATCAGCCAATCAGAGCTCATGTGATGATGTCATTGTGTCAAGATCATTTTTCACTGTCAGTGCAGACCAGGGGTCAAGGTTTCGTCAGATAGCATTGACAGTCAACACTTAAATATCGCTCTAAATGTATAAAATATCAATAAATAAAGCCCTTAAACTGCAGAGTTTTCATTTCTTGGCAGTGTTTGTTTTATAAGTGCTTCTTTAAAAGTGTAAAATGGATGTTTTTCCAGTCTGCTGTCTTTGGTGGTTAGCATGATGTATCCCAGCATGCACGTTCTGCTCTTACCAGCAACGCCAAAGGGTCTGCGCAGACCCATCGTACATTTCTTATGATTGGAATCTTTCAGATCCATCCGTCCGACACGGACAATCTGACAGATCAGGTAGATCTTTTCTCGACTCAAGTCCTTATTTCCAAGATCCTGCAAGGAAAGACAAAGAAAGACTTTCGAACACCGGCCCTGAGACACAAAGATACACGAGAGAGCTTCTTTCTCATTTACAGTTAATGGTCACCAATGAATATCGATCTCTGGCGTTTTGGTGGCGAGAAGTGACTTACTGTAAAAACCACCTTCAGACTGTTGAGCATCTCAATGTCCTTTGGCAAACCTTTATCTCCCCAACGCACCAAATAGTTCTCACTGGAGAGAGGCAGAGAGATAAATGAAAAACATCTTTGACAGCACATTATCGCTGACTGTCTCAGTGAAAACATCTTTACCTGATATTTGTCTGTTTGATGGGGTCGTACAGAGACATAAAGAGTTCAGAGTCCTCCCCGATACGACAGACGAAATTCCGCACAAAAACGTAAAGGCTGTGCGTGGGGGAAGACTGGATGCGGGCCGACATTCCGGAATGATCCATCTGAACGTTGGACTGAACAAAGTTAAAAGACACAATTATTCAAACACATCATTTTTTGTAACCAATATTCATTCACTTGAATAGCAAAATGATGTGAGATATGAAGTCTTGGTTTCTCAAAATATAAAAATTGTGTGTTTTTGTATGATGGGTTAATAAAGAAATTCTCCCTTGCAATTGATTTTAGTTCTTACTCTACTGGCCTGTCACGATTATGAAATTTGGCTGATGATTAATTGTCTAATAAATCATTGTGATTTTAAGGGCTTTGACGATTATGGTGATCAATTGTCTATTTTAAGAGCTTTGCCAACTATGCCGATTAATTGTCTGAGGCTTTGTCGATTGTGACGATTGATTGTCTGTTTTATGGCTTTGGGGTTATGTCGATTAATCGCCCGTTTTGGGGCTTGCGATAATTGCCTGTTTTTGGGGCTTTGCCGATTGGTATAATTGCGATTAATTGTCTGTTTTGGGGGGCTTTGGCGATTGTGATGGCTGCCTGTTTTAGGGCTTTGACGATTAATTGTCTGTTTTGGGGCTTTGTCGATTTTAAAATTATGTCGATTGATTGTCTGTTTTGGGGCTTTGCCGATTATGACAATTAATTGTCTGTTTTGGGGCTTTGACATTTAACTCTCACACATTTTTTATTCATCTTTGAAACAACCATATTGTTCTGAATATAAGACTATGCTTTACTTTGTCTTAAAACATGGGGTCATCATATATTCAAGGTCTAGGCTTTTACATGTCAATAATACAGCTGCCAAATACGTGTAAAACGAGTTTGATCAGGAGTGAATTGAAGCCCCCATTAAAATGCTATCAGTCCGTTTCTTCTCACTTGCAAAAGGAAATTTTGGTAGGCTGGTTCTCACATCGAGATTAGCTTAAATAATATTAAATTGTACTACAGATTGTTTATGGTTTATGCTTTAAAGTTTTTTTTAAGTGATTGTTTGATTTAACCAGTATTATCATACTTTGGTTACAATATATACACTAAAATATGCAATATGCAGGCACTACAGCTCCCCCATTGTGTCTTCAATAGAGATGTGCAATAATTGCGATGATCTGAAACCATCGCGATGAGACGATTATTTAATAATTGTGACGGCCCTAGATCGAATAAGGGATGAGAAAGGCTTAGATAAGAATCAGTACCACACATGAAGAGTGATTTTATAAGTCTCTTGATGGAATGTGAAGTGCCGACAGCTTTAGTTTGTAATGCTGAACATCTCATTAAATCGACTCTCTCACATGAGAATATCTTCTGCAGATTAATTCTCCGGGTGAGTCTGTAAACCGTGAAATGAAAGTGAAACGAAACCTGTTCCTCTTTAATTCGCTCTGTGATCTTGGTTGTGGCGTCCTCGTGTGCTCTGAAGAGACTGATGACGCTGGCTCGCTCGGGGTCCAGAATATTCCCATCAATATCTCTGACCACCACATCCAGCTCTAAGATCCTAAACAAAGAGAAAGTGTTCAGAAACAACTAATATTTACATGGTAAATACATCTCTCACCACATCACACGGTATATTTGACTGTTCTTGGCAAGTGGATTTCTTCAGATCTGTGCTAGTTTTATGTATCGATCCGTCATCTCACATAATGGTATTAGTTATGTTCATCAATATTTCATATCCATGTCTTTATTTTTTTGGTACTGTATGTACTCGTGTTATAAGATGATCCGTGTTGACATCATCCTGAGATTAATCCTACAATAAATATATCAGAAAACCTCAGGGTGACATAAATAACTCAATACAAAACACAACATTTGTTCTCGTGCGTGAATGAACAGCATCTAACAGTTTCTGTAGTATTTTTAAGAAGGCTTTTTCCTCAAAGTGAGGGAGCTGTTTTCCTGCAGTCATTTGTTCACATACAGCTGTGAGAAACGTATATCCGTCTCCTCTGGTTTGGTGATTAAGTCTTTAATGATAATGTTGAAATTACTAAAACATTACAGCTGCATCCCAAAGCGGGTGAAGATAAACTACACCAGATCATTTACTCTCGCTAAAAAGAGTATTGTGTGGAACCATGATAGAGAAATGCTATCCAATTATGATATTTATACAGTACCCCCAAGTACTACTTGGTAAAACCCGGTAATACCGCGGTACATGAGAGTCTTCCACAATGCAGACAGACGGCTTTACCGACAAACACATATGGACAGAAATGAAACAGGTACTTGTTTCCGTAGTCGATCTTTGAGGTGACTTTCTGTTTCAGTTCTTTAAACTCGTCGCTCGGTAACGTGCCAGACAGGAGCTGCGACCGCCACTCCATAAGATCCCACATCAGCCTCTGGACCTGACGGAAACGCTCCTTCTTATTGGCCTGTTGGTGCAAAGACAGTACCATACTCAGACTGAGTTGTCTTAAAGTAGGACGGTAGTCCAGTGTGCAATTCTGAACAAATCCATCCATACCACAAAGATCTGCTTCCAGATGCTTCCCCATTCTCTCAGCGTGGTGGTCACCTCCTTCACCAGAGGCATCTCAGCTGAGGTTATGATCTCTTCATCTCTACACACGCAGAAAAATGAGAGTCAAAAAACGAACGGATGTGTCTGGATGGACGTGAATATGGGATGGACTTACTCTCTCTTTTCGATAATGACTTCCTTCAGCTCTATGAAGTTGGCTGGAAATGCCCCCTTACCCGACGAGAGAAGTTTGACATGAGCAGACAGGTATTACAGATGGAGGAAGTTAACGTCAGATAGTCAGGAACCAAACACACTAACACTATGACACTTACCTTTCTATCTTTGTTCTTGGTCAGATAACCTTTGTACCAACCTGGAAGTAACAAAATAATTAGTATCCCAGAGATTTTGTGTTATTAGTTTTCTCATAGCACGGTGCTGTGATATATCTGTGTGCTGGTACCTTCACATGACTCCTGTATGTGCACCGTGTCTCCGATAACCAGAGACAACTGCTTTTCTGCTTTTGCCGTGAAATTCCACTTAACTTCACAGAGAGAGAGAGAGAGAGAGAAAGAGTGAGAGATTTAAACTGTATTGAATCAAAACAAATGCATAAAGTTCAACACACCATTAATAAAATGAATAACATTCAATCCATGTAATATCAAAGCCAGCTCTTCATCCACCACAGTACAAAACAAACATTTGTAACACTACTGTAGCTTAAATGTGCAGAATTATTCATAGCTTTGTAATACTAAAACTCCACAGTTATTCTTTACTTAACAAAAGCTTTCAATGAAGGTATGACCCCTTTTCCATCCCTATTCTCGAATCGGTTTTCCTTGTTTTGTAAAATTATAGCGAGAGAGAGAGAGAGAGAGAGAGAGAGAGAGAGAGAGAGAGAGAGAGAGAGAGAGAGAGAGAGAGAGAGAGAGAGAGAGAAATTGAATGGGTTTCATCAGTTAATTCATTCTGATACATGTTACAGACAGAATATAGAATTGCAGTTAACTTCCGGTCTGTGTTTGGTTAAGGTCTAATAATGTAACTATTTATATTATTTCCTCTACGTTAATAGTAATTTATATTGTTGCTTTATTGTATGATAACTGTGTTAAATTAACGATTTGTTGAATTTTGTCGTATGTTCATTTTATTAAATAAACAATCTGTTGAATGGGTCCTGTAGTTCGGTCACATTTAAACAAACCGTACGCTACATTGACATCTAGCGGTTGAGTTTGGTATCGCAGTCTACATTCAAAATATCGGAGAGAAGTTTAGCGAAGTTACGGCTCTTCTCAGTTTCTTCTGATTGTTTCTTTTGTTTTGTTTGTGAATGTGTACCGGAAGTCGCATTCGCAGTAATTTTGTCACTTAGAAACAATATATAACTTTAAATAGTTGTAAACATCTTTGCACAAGTACAGCTGGTTTTGAGCATAAAGACAAAACAGGTATGTTTCATATTTCTAAGGCAAATCTTTGTTATGTGCAAAACTGTCACAATAGTGCTAAAATCTGACCCCTCCAGAGTGCACTGGTTACGTTCGTTACCTAAAAATTCCCACAATGCACCGCAAAAGAAAGGGTCCCTGGTTGGCTGTGGCCGAAATAGCCCCTGTACCCTAATATAGTGCATTATTTGAGGGGACATCCATTTTTAGTGGTGTCCCAATTCGGGGCTACAACCTTCTTATGTCGCGGACTTAAAAACGAGGACTTTTTCAAAGCACGCAGCCTCAAAAGTCAAAGAACCGAACTGAGACGGTCTAGCCTAGCGGAGGATTCCCTCATTGCGTCACCTGCTCCTTTCTGACTTTTAAACAAATACGGAGAAGTAGTGGACATTATTGAGTGCACTCATTCTATCCCATTATGCATCATAATAACGAGTGTACAACCGATGTACACTCACGGCTAGCTGCTAGCCATCGTGACGCTCGCGCTGAATGAATTCCCGCGCAGCGTTTCCAGTGCAGAGAATGTCCGAATTGACTCACTCGTTTTCACCCGCTGCTTAAAGTGGACTATTTTAGTGAACTAATGTAGGGAATAGTGAATGAGGGTATAGTGTGCGATTTCGGACACAGCCCGTGTTCCTTAAAGTAAACCACGTGAGATTTTTGGAAGCCGTTCAACTGAAATTGCACGAGCCAATACACTTAATGAAACGCTTGACAGGCGGGGAACACAATCTGATTAACAGTTCAATTGTATATTAGACCACATTTGTGCAGGGATATTTTACAACCGTTCTTTTAAAAAAATCAAGATCACAACATACTTAAAGGGATACTCCACCCAAAAATAAACATTCCATCATGTAATCATACCTGTATAAATGACTTTGTTCTGATGAGCACGGAGAAAGATATTTGGAAGAATGTTACTAGTTTTCAGTTCCGGGACATCATTGACTACCAGAGTAGGAAGAATTAAATGGTAGTCAAAGGTGCCCTATACTGTTTGTTTTCCTAAATTCTTCAAAATATAAAAAATGTTGTTCAACAGAACAAAAAAAAAACAATATTTTCTTCCTACTATGGAAGTGGATGATGTCCCAGAACTGAAAATGCTGACATTCTTCCAAATGTCTTTCCAAGTGAATATAGGTTTGAAACAACCTGAGGGTGAGCAAAAACACAGCCCAAGATATTCTGGGCTCAAGACTTTCTCATTTTATTTTTAATACACCAACAAAAAAACACCTTTCACTTCTTAGAGTTATAGGTTTGTTTAAATCACTATCTCCAAATTCTGCATGTGCAACAGTAACGGGGTGTTTGACATAGCAAACAATGATAATTAACACCAAAGACACACACACACACACACAACACACACACACGCACACACACGCGCGTGCACACTTCATTTCTGCAACTACAAATTCGTTGGCCTATTTCCTCTCAGTGACTTCCTGTATAACAGTGTGTACACACACACACACACACACACACACACACTGGTGTTACTGCACTAGAATACATATTCATAAGTTAACATCAGTCAAACACCTTATTTTTAAAGAATGTGTAAAAATAAATGAAAGTGTGATACAACATCCTCATGTCACTAGTGCACAGACGGCACAGTTTATCAACACATCATCTTAAATCACAAAATTAAAGGTTTCAACACAATTCTACACCAGAGTAACTTCGATATTCTACACAACATCAGCTTTTTTTAAAGGTGACAACCAAAATAAAACAAGAAACAGCTATTCTGTTTGCTTTTGTAGATTTGTTAGCATTTGGGTTTTAAATGTGATAAGCATTAGCAGGCGATTGGATCGTTGCTGTTTATCGTTTGTTTCATGGTGTTGTTTCTTTCTATGTTGTAACATGTTGACAAACCATCAGACAGGCCAAAGAAGCAAATTCCCTTCAACCCGAAAAGTGTAAATATGTCCTTACTGTTTGTAAAGGATTTACTTCTACATGAGCAGTCCCTTAACAATCACGTTTTTGTAATGTTGTGGGACAAACTATTCAAGTTGATTCAGACATATAAACCTGTGTATCTTTGACCGGCACATCATGCACTTTTTCTGAGACCTGACAAACATTTCTTAAGCTCATTTTAATGAGGGACTCCTGCAGAAGTGCAGCAGATCTGTCGGCTCCATGACGGTACCATCAAAGTATTCCGGAAAATCTCAAGAAAAAACGAATCGGCACTTTATGATCAAGCAGAAATCTAGAAGGGCCCACTGGCTGTGAGGCTGTTTGATTGATCTGTGTTTGCCCACATCCGGAGATGCAGGAACTGAACCCATCCACCATAGACGGCCCCTGTGAGGACCGCCGGAGACATACACAACTACACAAACATTCGCCAGCATGCGCAGGTGATGCACAAATGAGAAGTGACTCACCGACTCCATATCTCCATGTCGAGTTGGTTTTTGTCCAAGGTGTCATGGTTGGACAAGGAAATGCTCTTTCTCTCTCCGCTCCGTCTTTCTTTCGGAGTAGAAGTTCCTTTCTTTTGCTCTATCACACACTTCTTTTTCAGTTTTTCTGTGGCAGGGGTGTGACAGTGAAACGCTCCTCCTCTCTGTCTGTCTCTTCCTCTTTTTCAATCACTTCTGGCCACAACATTTCAACGTCAGAAGAACATAACACAACAGAAATTCAATGTGTCTGCGCGTCGTTATGACTTTCAATGGCTTTGATTTATTCATGTATTGGGATGACGGGCTTTTTGTTAACCAGACCCGCCGTGTTCTACCGAGATGTGATGGATCACATAAATCATTAGAAGCTCGTGTACGGGAGTCTTAAGATGGGAGGAAACATCTGGTGAGGGCTGAGATCCCCCAAAATGCTTGAAGTAATGCATTCAAGAAATTTCAAAGATGCAGGTGTATACAAACACACACACACCAAACACAAGCAAAATGATTTTCAAACGCAATACCTTTTACAGACAACAGAGGGCAGTAAACACACAGCCAAATACGTTTTGATAGAACTGAAAGATGATCGGGCATAAATAGTGAATCTTGTCCCACTTGTTTTAACAGAATGATGTCTTGAATCTTTCACCAATAACTGTGAAAGAAGAAGCCGAGCCATATCTAGAGCAGAATATTAAAGACACTCTTTTACACCTCGGGGGATTTGATGGAGTTCACAGATGAGTTCGATTTAAGTACCGGCAGAGTCTCAGATGTTTCTCTTAAAACAGCTCAGGAGACATAAAGACAGAAAGAAATAAGACATGAGGTGTAACACGAATGTAGATGTAAAATAGTGTGGATTTGGGTCAATTTGATGAGAAATGTTTGAGTTCATATTGAGATCTTCACTAATGTTGACTTTTGATGGCAGACTTGACAAATCAGATTTCTGACTCTTTATTTTAGGAGAAATATCTGAGGAGACTTGAGCAAACGTTTCCATTTGCTCATCATTCAGTTTCTTTGACATCAAGGAGATATAGGAGATGTTAAAGAGCTCTCATCTGGGATTTTTCTGTGGCTAGAGACACTGTAGGAACGCATTACTAACGCCCTGGTAAACACTCGAAGCACCTTTGCGGCACTTCTCACATTTTCTCCAGCAAATCTAGGTCAATATCTTCTACTTGGGAACAGAATGAAAATCCATCAGTTATCTGCCTGTCAAATGGGGATCCATTGATGAATTCTAACATTTCTACATATGAAAATGTCAACGCTAATACAGTCTGGAGGCAGTTTAATGTTCAGGAGTGTATGTGTTCTTACTGTGATGTTTAAAGAGAAACACAACAGCTTCCCACAGAACTAAAGTCACATCTTCACATGCTTCAATGATTCAATTGGGTCTTCATTTACAAAGATCCATGCAGCTTAACTGATCCTCTCAAGTGGATAATAGTGATGCGTTTTCATTTGGATCAAGGCACATAAAGCTTTCGTTACCACATTAGCGCTATGAATCCTAAATATGCCAATTTGATTAAATATATATTAGATTAAGTCAGTGCTCGATTTTAATCACGTCTGGGGGGGTCCCCACCAAGAGATGCTTTTTACGGGGAACCAAAAATGATTTGAATTATCTTTAAAAAAACTAGTTTTTAATAGAAAGTATTGTAAGACAATACTAAATTATTCGGCATTCAGTTTTATACAACGGAATCAAATGTAACCTTCTTTACCAATCATCCAAATAACAAGCACCCAAAAAATGAGTATGAAACGCTCATCAGAAAGGTGCGAAACAATTATACAACATCACAAGCTTATATCTCTAAAGAGACATGACTCAAAATCGACTTTTTAATTATTGTTAATAATTGTTCACAATATTCATCTCATCTTAGTAAAAATTTCAGTAAAGTACAAATAAATGTATCTGAGGGACCCCCAAACACCCCTTTTTCGAGCACTTGATTTACTCTTCTGGCCGGTAGAATTTATTTTTTATACTACGTTACTCTGCCATGTTAATTATAACAATATTATTTTTATTTGTATTATATCATTTTTTTGTTCATATCATATCACTAAGTTGAAGACATGCAGGCCCTTATTCATACTCACTAGATATATTGTTTTACTGCATCCTTGAAAAAGGGCTGAACACTCACTCACACACACACATTGATTTGTTCAGGAGAGTAAGGTGTTGTCATCCGGCAACTGTTTAATATTTACCTGAGCATCCAGTGCCGGCGGGTGAGTAATGGTTAAAGCCTCGGGCTCATTACACAAACACTGCCGCTTCAATCCAGCACTTCACCCTTGAACAAGACAAAAGCTTTCTTACACAACACTCAGAGCAATTATAAGCATTCTGTTGTGTGAATGACAATCGATCGCTGATTATTAAACATCAAACCAACCGTTCGAATAAGAAGAATTAAAAAACTAATTGGATGGGACAAGCTCAAAGCGAAAAGCCAGAAGCATCAAACATTTATGAATAAACATGCGATGTGTGCAGAATGTGTGAGACTTATGGGAACGTGATCACAGCATCACCTTACATCAAAGATGACTGACAGACTTCTGATTTACATCTGAAATACATAATAGCACAAGAATTTAACTTATACAGAAAACACTACAGAAATTAGCTGTATAATTAATGTGGGTATTGATATCAAATTTATGCCCATCCTAAAATAATATGCTTGTTTATTTTACAGCCAGAAGATTAAGTTAAACTGGTTTAAATTCCGCGAGAGGAAATTCGGAAGACCCTTCCATGTGTATTTTACTGTACAATATCATGCTAAACCTGATGAAAATACGTCATTTAAAATACAGTTATTTAAAATAAGTCAAACATCATCTCAGATTTAATTTATCTTGTTTAGACATTATTTTCTAAATAAATAAATGTAAATAAAAATAATGCACCGAACTAGACCACTGATATTTTCGCAGTCAAATGATATAACATGTCGCTTTATAAACAGTCAAAATGTGCTTGTTTTCTCTCATGACCTTTGAACCCTTTTATTATGTTTTGCTGCAGAACATCTGCTGTGTCTTAACCCGCAAGCTGCTGGCCAGTCCGTCAATGACAACACGCAGAGTGTCTGTTGTTATATAATGTTGTGTATTTTAATAAATAGCTTGTTTCTCAATGCAGTGTCTATGAGGTTTGGTTGCAGTTTAAGCACCATTAAGAAAATATGCATCTAGGAGGTCGTGATCAGTAGATATTAGAGTCGGATGTGTTCTGATGTGTACATAAATACCTCCAGATACAGTCATAACCTCACAGTCATAGACCTGTCATAAGAAACAGAACAGAAATAAAGAGAAGTTTTGCTTTTAGACAAAAAATTTGTAATCTAGACTAACCAAATATTATTCTTTTTGAAAAATTACATTTTTGTTAAAACTACACATGAAACTAGAAATACATGTGAAAATCACCATATTAAATTATAACATGCAACATAAACACATGGTGATATAAATATGCTAATATATCAAATATTTTTATAATAATACATGCGTTCAAAACAAACATCGCAACTGCACCTAAGGATGACGTGTTTGTGACGTGCACAGTTTGACTTGTTTTTACAAAACTCCGTTCATTTCACCTGCAGGTACACACATTCTTCCTGAGGTCACATTGAGCGTGTAAATAATGATAATATAATCAGGTATGACGGAAGTGTGTGTGTGTAGAAGAGAGAGAGAGCAGGTGTATGTGTGGGGAAACTAATCTGTGTGTGCGTAGGTTTGGATTTCTTTTTACGTGCCAAATTTGTGAAAATGTCCTCACAAGTCTAGAAACAGGTCAAACACTGATTTTCAAGGATATTTTTGGTGGTCGTCACTAGTAAAGAGCCTCATACTGTAAATCAGCCAAATCATGTTTGACTTTAAATCGAATGATGTTCACGTGGATATATTTAGGGTCAGAGGACATAAAACATGCTATAAAGCTAATATTATGAAACAAATTTGTGTGCAATGATATCAGGTATGACAGGAAGAGAAAGAGAGTGTACGTGCGGTTATAAACAGAGAAGAGACGTCTGATGGCGTATCAGGTTTCTGGATTTAAGTTGGAGACAAACAAAGCAGTAAATATAATTTCTGTCAGTTGCAAACAAACAACTCCATCTAGAGATGAATCAACACAAACACACATAGAATCCGTTCACCTGTTTCATCCATTCTACTGTGCAAATGCAAAGAGAGAGAAAAGAGAGAGTGTGAGAGACACTTAGAGGTCTCTCGAAGGGAACCTTCTGCAATTTGATTGGCTGAGCACGCCAGCGAGTTATTGAGAGAGAGAGAGAGAGAGAGAGAGAGAGAGAGAAGAGAGAAGCACAAGTGCAGCAGAAGCAGGAAGGTCGTTCAGGGTAAGTTAAGCTTTCGTCAAATTTATTTTAAATCTGACTTAATTTAAAATCTAAATATTCAATATTGTGAGAATAGCAACCCAAACTTTTATTTTTGACTAAATCTGGACAGATGTTTGTATCACATTTAATAAATGAATAACCGAGGTTAATACGCTTTTGGGAATGTTTAATGTTTACAGGATTTCACTGAATACGTCGATGCATGACTGCCCTCGCTGACTTAAAAGTGTGTTTTAAACTTTAGGATGTATGAGAAGTTCAGATACAGTATGTATTTAGAGTAAGAGCTGGACTGAGAACCTTTTTTTGCGTTGTGTGTGCGTGTGCGTGTGTGTGTGTGCGTGTGTGTGTGTAGTGTGCGTGTGTGTTTTAGAGAGAGCCGGGTGTTTAAAGTAGTGAATCATGCTCTTTTTGATTTGAGAGACTATCGAAACGAGTCTTCCGGTCTGGAGTGCATCGATTCATGTGCGTCAAAAGAATCTCAAGAAGAAGCACGTGCGTTTTCACATCACACCTCTTCAGTTTACTTCAAAATTACATATCATCTGAATGTTCAAAAGGATGCGGTTTCCTAGCAACGAAACACCCATGACGACCATGCTTGTCAAAAGAAATCAAAAGATGGGCGACTGTATCCCCAGCAGACTCTCTGACAGCCACCGGAATGAAGAAAAATGCCAATCAACGAGCGACAGACAGAAATGTGATCACATAGATGCCACGTAAAATGTGACCTTTCTCATCCAGGCAAAGCGGATTCAAGAACAAAACAAAATAGAAAGCAAGTCAATGAAATAACCTTGTATAATAATTTTTCTAGGTTAGTACAAGTTAACATCTGTTCTTATGTTTTTGACTATCGCTCTATTCTAAGGTTAGCGATTTGAACAAACTTTTGGGAGTTTGCAAGGATGTTTTCCACCTGCCACATTATGAAACAGGTGAAAAAACCTATAGACCTACATCGAAGACGTGACCCAATTCAAATGAGATTAGAATATAACAGAGACTTTTCAGTTGAACAAATAAGCAACCACCCAGAACACCCTATAGCAACTACATAATGATGCACTAAAAACCAACCAGAATACAGGAACAACCTCCTATAGAAATCCTCCACATCATCACCGCATATAAAAGCAACACTCATCATAAATCCAGTTTTAATGATTTTCTCAAGGTGGAATAAAGTTCGACCGAAAATATTTAAATGCGGATGGAGACGACTAGTCCCAAAACGCATCCTGACTCACTCCGACAACCTAGTAATTGCCGGGGAGAACGTTGAATATTTCATAAAGTTTAAGGTCTTGTTGGAGATTATTTCTGGTGTGGCATAACTGATGAGAAGAGCTCAATGACCTGCAGTCTACATTGAAAGACAGAGAGACTGAAGTTTAAAAACAGTTTTAAATTGAATCTCTGGGATTCGTTTCTATAAGGAATTATAAAGAGAGTTCTTTACTGTCTCTCCTACAGAGCAATGAGACCAAGTCTCTTCTTAATGTTTTTTTTCCATGAGGAATAAAGATCAATAACTTAGTCTCTCCTCAAAAGACTTGGAAGAATTGCCATCATTATCTGAGATGCTTATTCATTCTATAGTGCCATACCATTTTATTTTGCCTAATAAGCTTTGAGAGAAGCAAAAATGCACACATATAGCAGACGAAAGCCTCAACGAGGGTGCTCAAGCCCCCCAAACAATGCCAAAAAAGGAAAGGTTGGCACACCAGACCTCCAAATGTACAAAAATATTGATTACATTTATTGCAAGAATATGTATTAAATATTTTTTTTAGACCCGTGCGTGCGGTTCAACATTTCTTTTAAGAATCAAAATGTTAATTTAAGTTATTATTCACACAATCGAGGGCAAAACGTGAATTTTAAACCTGAAGCTTCTACATGTGCAAAAACTAAATACACAAGCTTCTACGGGGGCAAAATAAGTGAAAAATTAGATTTTAATGACTTTGTTTTCATTTGATTAATCTATTCTGTCTAACATCTCACTTTGTGTTCCACAGAAGAAAGAAATCCATACACATCTTGAAGCAAAATGAAGGTGAGTACTCTAAATGATGGATTGCGATTTTTACTTCCATATTTTGACGCATTTCCCAGTGGATTAAAATTCCTAATGAGAAAAATAGTGGGCGTGGCTTTTGTCTTTCTCTGCGATTTGATTGGATCTATAAAACCAGCCATGGCATTTTGACATGGAACTGGCAGCAGACTGACAGTTGAAGGGGAGGAGTTAACGGATGCTCCGCCCAAGCCGTCTAACATACCTCATTTCAGATGGATAGTCACTACAGGGAGGAAGTGCATGTTCAGATTTTAACTAAAGATTGTGAGGGCACACGAACTTTAAAAAGAGAATGACCCACATTGATCAACTATTTACAATAAACGCTGCAAAATTTCATGAAAAAATAGGCATCGTCTTTTTTTTATTTCACTGGGACTTTAACTCTCCTTATGTCTACTAAACCATTGACTGTTTAGTTTGCAGGTACAGACATTCAAACATAAAGATGAATTTACCCGTATACGCCCTTTAATAACTGTCAGAGAAGCACCTCAGGAAAAACAACAAGATTACGAGAGAACAACATTACCCATAATGCTATGATGCTGTGCTCTGATTGGTCGATGTGACAGGCGAGAAGAACAGAAAGCAGAACACTGCATGTTCACTGTGTGAGAAAAAAAGAGATTTGTGTTTATATTTCACACATTTTTGAAGTCTCACAAATGTGTGTGTGATAGAGTTTGAGAAGAGATGTCAATGTGTCAAACTGAGCTCAGATTCGTCTCGTCTGCATCAAAAGTCAATATTAGTGAAGATCTCAATATCAACTCAAACATTTCTCATGAAATTTACTCAAATCCTGATTATTTTACCTCTACATTCGTGTTACACCTCCGGTCTCATTTCTTTCTGTCTTTATGTCTCCTGAGCCGTTTTAGGAGAAACGTCTGAGACTCTGTCGGTACTTAAATCGAAACTCATCTGTGAACTCCATCAAATCCCCTGAGGTGTAAAAGAGTGTCTTTAATATTCTGCTCTAGATATGGCTCGGCTTCTTCTTTCACAGTTATTGGTGCAAGATTCAAGACATCATTCTGTTAAAACAAGTGGGACAAGATTCACTATTTATGGCTTTTTTTAGAAAGCTCTGTCGGTCGTCTTTCAGTGAATGAAACTCAACGGAGAACTCTGTTGTAACCTTCTGAGCCATGAAAGACAAACAATAAGTTGGGTTTCATTTCAGTTTCATACAAATGCAAACAAAATGATCCGTCTGTCTAATCCCATCATCGGGAGAAGATATTAATATCTTCGGCGTAACGGAGCATGAGAAATGTTGGGATGCAGGGGACGGGATGAGAGAGAGTCTGCCCACATATGGACTGAGCTTCTGGAAAGGGCCAACAGCCAAGCCTATGCGTGTGTGTTTGTGGGATACATCGGCTCATACAGAATATTAATGCCTGTCCAAGAATGCGCGGACAACAACTACTTGCAAAGTCTTATCTTAGTCTGAAAGGAAAAGTGTGTGTTTTCTTTGAACACCGAACAAAGCTAATGTGTGTAGATATGACATTATCACTGCTGGGCCTTTGATCATGTGATGTGTGTGTTACAAGACTGACACGAGTGTTCGCCCTTTGTTTTCTCTTTCATCATAATGTGCTGTGTGGGTGTCTGCCAGAGCGCTCGCTTACTCTGCAATTATTTGTCTTTAACAATATTAACTTCCATTTATACACAGAGAGCAAACAATCACAATTACGCAGCACACGCAGATTTTTCTTTCTTTTCCATCTCACAATTTGACTTGTGTACACACAGACACGCACTTTAAAAGAGACGTGTACAGTATCTACACAGAGCTTGACTACAAACAACCTTAATGTGGTCAGACTACAGTCAAGCGTTTTATTGCTCAGATGTTGCTCTTTCAGAGCTCAGGAGATTTGACAGAGTTCTCGTTGCATCTCATTTGAGTAACTTAGTTACAGATGTTTTTTATAAACACAATAAAAACTGAATCAAATGTGTAATTGTTGAAACGGGTGTAATTGAATGTAGATTGTGGGGGTCGAATAATCTGGATGTGGGTAAAGTCGATGAGAAAGAGTTCATATCGAGTGAAACTTTTTATTGCACATTTGACAAATCTGAGCTCAGTTTGAGACATTGATGAGATTCGGGCCAAAAAAAAAATTGCTTTAAGAGAAATCTCATTGATACAAGTTGTAGGAGGGGATCTGTCGCTGTACTGGGAATCTGTCGGTTGCTTGTCTGACACAATTTTACATAAGTTAAAACTCTGTGCATGAAATTGAAAGCCTGTGCTTGAGAAAACAGGAATAAAATACTGTCATTCATGTCCGTGACTATTGGTGCATGAATGTTTTAACTGCAGGCTTTCAAAGCCATATAGCTTCTATTTATGTTATGTTTTTTCTATGTGAGCTCATGGCTTTATTTAAGGGCGGCTGTGTTTTATTATTCTAGCACTGGAAATGCAAAACTACTGACCGATTTAAAACAGGTTATCTAAATATATCTCTGTTCCATTCAGACAGGAGGAACAGGGCAGATATCATGCATCATCCCAATATGACCTGTAGAGGGCGACACACTTCTGTCTGACTGAGGTCTGCAGCTGACCACACACATACAGACTGATAGAAGAATCTTTGAATCTAGAAGAGAGCAAATGAAGAGACAGATGGATCACTCACGGCAGATTCTGGAGACCGGACGCTTGTTTCTAAAGTACTGAAGTACACACTTTATCAGTATGTGCTTTCCCCGGGAATCGAACCCATGATCCTGGAATAACCAAATCCACACTCAAACACACACTCACGCACACTCACACACACATCTGTAGGGACACACACATACACTCACAAACACACCTGTGGATACACACACACGAACACACCAGTGGATACACACAAACACACACATATTCACCCGGGGACACATACAAACACATCTGTGGACACACACACTCACACACACACACTCACGAACACACACTCACAAAAACACACCTTGGGACACACACAAACACATATGTAAACACACACACCTGTGATCAGACAAACACACGCACATGTGGACACACACTCACAAACACACTCGGGGACACACACAAGCACATTTGTTGACACACGCACTCAAACACACACCTGTGGAGACACACACTCACACACACCTGTGGGGACACACACAAACACATATGTAAACACACACACCTGTGGTCAGACAAACACACACACCTGTGGACACACACTCATGAACACACCTGTGGATACACAAACACACACACTCACTTACACATCTGTGGACACACACACACACCTGTGGACACACACTCACGAATACACATGTGGACACACACACACACATATGTAAACACGCACACCTGTGGTCAGACAAACACACACTGCGTTTTGTCTGTGCGCAAGTCCACAGAATGACATCACAGGTGGCACTAGCCGTGACTCTCTCTGTTCTGATTCTCCTCACCATCTGTGGAAACATCTTGGTTTGTCTGGCCGTGTATGTGACCAGACGTTTGCGTAACGTCACAAACTGCTTCATCGTGTCGCTCGCGGTTACCGACTTTCTTCTGGGCGCACTGGTGCTCCCGTTCTCCACCCTCTACCAGGTGACGGGTGACTGGCCGCTGGGCCCACACTTCTGCAACATTTATGTCTCTCTGGACGTCATGCTGTGCACCGCCTCCATCCTCAATCTCTTCGCCATCAGCCTGGACCGCTACTTCGCGGTCACCTCCCCTCTACGCTACCCAATGCTGGTGCTCCCGTGGCGCGTGGCTGCCATTTTAGCGGCCATCTGGTTAGTTTCAGTGGGCGTGTCCTTTGTGCCCATTCACCTGGGCTGGAATACGAGGGACTTGAGCGTGCAAAATATACGAGAAGGCGACCCTGCACGAGACTGCCGTTTCGAGCTCAACCCGACGTACGCGGTGGTCGACGCCTTCGCTACGTTTTATCTCCCCCTAGTGGCCATGTGCTGGAGTTACTACAGAGTGTTTCGCATTGCGAGGGCGCAGGCGAAACGGATCATCTCGACCCGACGCGGGCCGAAAACGGGCGTGACGATGTTAGCCCTGCGCGAGCACAAAGCCACTGTGACCCTGGCGGCAGTGCTCGGTGCTTTTGTCGTGTGCTGGTTCCCGTATTTTACATTTTTTACCGTCATGGGCATACGGAAAGAGGAGAACCCGCCACGGACGGCGCAGTCGGTGGTGCTTTGGTTAGGATACGCAAACTCAGCGTTAAACCCCGTGCTGTACGCCACACTCAACAGAGACTTCAGGTCGGCCTACGGCAAGCTGCTGTGTGGAGGACGAAGCTGTAAAATCGGGACCAAAAGTATTGTGACTACTATGGAGGAGGGGCTGAGGAGTAGACACGCCCATCCTTCGAACAAGGTGGGGCTTCTGCCTAGAACCTGCGTGCTGCTGCAGGAGATTGACAACGGACAGACGGTAAACAACAGCACGAGCGCCTCTACGGTCACCATCGTAGCCAACGGCAATAAAAGGTATAAGAAAGACAACAATCATCACAGAAACCTGTAGTTTACTCACCTTTATGATGTTTCTAAATAATCTGCCCTTCTTTCTTCTTTGTTTCTTCCTGTGAAAGCTGTAAAGGCTGTTTGCATAGCCCTAAACGAAACAACAATGTGTTTTAATTTACAACAAGGCCAAAAAAAGCACAATGAAAGGACCACAAACCTTTTTTTTATATAGTTAGTAACTTGAACTGCACATCACCTTCAGTTACAGGTGCGATAACAAGTGCCCTTTTGACAATAAAGAAGGTAATAAATAATGTGAATTTGTTCTATTTTAAATCTGAAAGTGATTTCTTACAAACAATAAAATGATCAAGGTATTATTTATTAATTATAATATTTATCAATCATTTCCGTCTCACCTACAAATTTTGTTCCTCAAAGTTATTGTTCGGCTTCACAAGACCCAAGATGGATTATTACTGCATTTCAAAGGCTTTTAAATGTCATTAAAAATAAAAAAGGATTAAAAAGGTATCAAATATATAATTTTTAGTGATCCTTTCATTTAAATGCACTTAAATGCATTGTTTACCTCATTTGTAAGTCGCTTTGGATAAAAGCGTCTGCTAAATGACTGAATGTAAATATAAATAGAAAATTCTGAAGGTGCTCTGAACGGGATTCTCTCGTCTAACAAGTATATTTCTCTCTCTCTCTCTCTCTCTCTCTCTCTCTCTCAGTGGACCATAACATCTTCATTAAGCTTATCATCACTGCTACCTCAAAACTGCTTCTAAGTGAACATTCATTGCAAGAAGATCAATGGCCATAGCCTAAAGGTAAGAAAATCAGATGCTAATCTAACAGATCAGATCTAAAATACAGATTACACAACACAGATCTCTCTTATTGCAGGTAAAGGAGATAGCCTACATGTAGCTTTTCATGAACAACTCAAATCTTACACGGCCATTCTGCATCCGGGACGCTTCAAAACCTCAGTCCAAAGTTGAGTGGCCAGTTTCTTTGTGTTCCTCTGAACTGGAAAAGCTTCTGGAAAAAAAAAGAGAACAAATCTCTAAATTCAAGTGAGCAGACCAACGAGAAAGATGTAGCACAGTCCTTTATTTTCAGATTTGACAGAACACTGTGTAACCACACGCAGAAAAGTGCAGATGCACGCACGAGCCCTTAAAACGTCTTATTGGCGCCCTCTGGTGGTCACGGTGTGTAACACGAACATAATGTGAAACCGTCCAATTACCTCAGATTTAAAAGCAAGGACACACAGGAGCACCTGAGGACTGCAGAATTCATATCTTCCTATTACATTTTGGGTTTCCCCCCACCGTGGATTTACAAATTTAGATATTATGCCGTCTGATTCCAGCAGGGGTCTCAAACTCAAATTACAGGGACCACTAGCCAGTTGGTGTTTTCCATCGAGGCCCATCGAACAGCTGCAACAAATAAAAGTTTGTTTTATCAAATATGACTCTATATAAATTGATATAATTATTGGCAGAGGTATACAGATGGCATACAACTTAGCGAACATAACCAAACTTTTATGGTTTGTTGTCAACAACTAGATACATGTTTGAGGCCTTTGATGTGGAATATACATTATACGTTCCTTTATTTAACGCCCAAAGCCAAAACAAATTTTTTGATTGTGAACATTGATTTGCAGGCTGGAATAAACTATTAAAGTTCAAAGCCGTATGAAAGAATCGTGGGCTGGTAGCCTGAGACCCCCAGTCAAACATGTGTAGGCTTTACAGAAGAAACTTAAACGAAACTAAATAAAGGAACAAACAATATGTGCTATTTGCTGTTTTCTTTGGCCAAGCATTTGAGTTCTTCTCAAAAAGAGTTTACTATCTATTGTTTGTTTCTCAGTATATCTGTGCTGTTATTTGACATCAGATATTGACGTCTAACTTAACATTATTTCTTTCTCTCTTCTCGCTCAGTCGTCTGACCAACTATTCATTAAAAACATTCATCACTGCCTGTTTAACACTGTTATCAACCCGCAGTACCTGCATACACACGCGCACACACACATTTCATATAGGCTTTCAATGAGTTATCCATCATCCTGGTTTGTCATCAAAATATCAAGAAATAAATGGGCCAAAAGCAAGCGTACGCACCCACAGTAATTCAGTAGATTTCTGACCTCAGGAGATAAAGTAAGGAGGACGAGGAGGGGAATTACGGGAAGGCATGAACAGAAAATACTGGAAGGTGGTGATGAATTTAATACCATAAAATATGAAAATAATAATGGTAATAAAGGAGATTAGAAAATAGAGAGAGGGGGAGAGAAGAAAGACAATCGTAAAATGAAGAATTAGAGCAAAAATATTTCAGACCAGGGAAGACTCCTGAGACACTGATTGGTCACATTCAGGCCGGTAAAGATGATTGACAGGTCAGCAGCATAAACCCTTCACAGAAATGAATGACACCATTACAGACCGGATACAGACGTAAAGCCTTGGTCCAGCAACACCAGAATAATCTACAGTGCAAACAAACAAAGAGAATGTAAAACAATCTAATAAATTATGATTATTTCACAGACAGAAAATCACAGTTCTGCTTTAACTGCTTCAAATAAAGCTCTCAATACCTTGATTTAATGCCACAAACCTTCTGCAGATTTCCTTGTTAAGACAAAGTCTCCTGTTAAACAAAGTAGTTATTCAGCAATTAACTCTAATGAAGCAATTTAGAGGAGATTTTAAAAAATAACAACATCAGTTTAACAAACAATTCCTCGTTGCAATAATTATTCCTAAAAACATGACTAATTGATACAGCATTTATTTTAAACATTTGATATGAGACGCACATTTGACAGACTTATTGAATATCTCAGCATCTGTTCTGCCATTGGATTTGCATATTAATGTGAGAGAATCACATCTACACCACCATACACTAAAGATAAATAATTAAGTAAATTAACCCACGGACACAATTTCCAGCAATGCTCGAGATATTCTGATCCGCTTCACAGTAATTTCCCAGAATATCACAGTCCTTACAGACATTCAAACGAGAAAAACAAAACTCTCTCTCTCTCTCTGGTCCTTTATCCCACACTGGTTAGTGTGGTGGAATTTAATATGCGACTTTTGTTATTGGGAAAGTGGCGCATGTGTCTGGGTGCATGCTGGTCGCAATATCTCTGTTAGTGTAGCTAATGCAATAAAGAAGGCAGGAGGCTATTCATCACCTTGGCCGCTCCCAATGCGCTTTATTATTTTAATGCATTTCACAGCGATTAAAAATGATCTATCACCACACATGCATGCGCGTGCGTGCGTGCGTGCGTGGCTGAGGTGAAGAAGTGTGTGTGTGTGTGTGTGTGCGTGCGTGCGTGCGTGCGTGCGGTCACTTAAAACGCCAATTACTGCTGCCGGTGCATAAAGAGACGACGCCAAAACTTCTGGGGTGTCTCTATTCCCCATCATGAAGTAAAATCATTTCCCCCTCCAGTTTCTTCCCCACGCCGTCTCTCGCACCTGCAGTCGTTAGAGCACTAATGTTAATTTCATCACTACTAATTAGTGCACTTAATGAGCAGTGTGTTAAAGGCGATGGCAATTAATCTGCGATTAGTCCAGATGAGTCCAGGGATACATCAGCACACAGCTGCCTTTCACATCTCGTCCTCACTTCCGCCTGATCCGGGGACAGTTTCACCTGTCTGAAACATAACCACCCACATTGCAAGCGGTTTAAAAAGGTGTTGAACATATCAAGTTCTCACACATTTACAAGAAAAACATCTTAAATTGTTTTGTTATAATTTTTTAAAATGGCTGTTATTGTAACTCATTACTGGAACATTATTGACCGTTAGGAAACAGCGACATCTTGCAGCGAGTGCGTTCACGCGCACAGTCTTACTCCGATTATGCTTAATAAACTGATAACTAGTTTATTAACGGGTAACGGGTTTATTTTATCAAGAAAGCTCATAAACAGCGTAAGCAAAACCCGTTCTGCAGAGGTTATTTGTGCCCATTACTCCCGATTTCGCGCTTCAGCGGTTTTCTCTCAGTGTTGTTTATGTGCGCATGTCTGACAGCGCAACAGTAAAAGTCCCAAACCGACGTCATTGTAAAATAACGCATAAAAGTCCGCTCTCGAATCATGCAGTTGCTGTAGAAACGTCAAAACGAAGAACTATTGCTGCATATGCAGACACTGCAGACATGAGAAGAGATATAAAAATACATCTTCTGACCGTTTTCCCGCTGCGTTTTTAATTACTAAACAGACTATCGACGATGACGTCACTGCACGTGAGAAACCCGGCGAGTCTCAAACTTCCGGTTTATTACTTTGTGTGAGTGATTTTTAATAGATATCCGTTTATTTTGTGCATGTAAACGCACTGTTATCGTATGTGATGTAATTATGGGGCTTTTAACGTGTTCTATGTGGTTTACTGTATAAAATGTACAAATAAAAATACGCAAACTGATGAAGACACGTGCAGTCACACATCACACCCCCTCACCATCAGCAATCTGCTCCGAGTGCGTGTCTGTGCCAACATCCGCTTTCAACTTGATCGTGTGTGTGTGTGTGCGTGCGCGCGCGCGTGTGTGCGTGCGTGCGTGTGTTTGCATCTGTTTGGTTCGAGTCTGTCTGTGCTTCTGTTTGTATTTATATGTGAGAAACAGACACAGACCGACAGCAAGAATGTTTTCCGGGTGTTATATGGCATTGGGGTCTTCGGGGTAGTTGCTTTCTGGCCTATCTCAAAGGTTTCTGAAGCTCAGAAAAGCAAGATCACCTTTACTCAACGCACCGCATGGATTGAGGATCTTTGGTCTTGTACGAGTTAAACGATCGTTGTGAGGGGTTTGATCAAAACACTGCACCTTTATCTGATTTGTGTCTTTTATGTGTTTTGAAAATCTAAAGCAATACATTGATCACTGTATATGACCAACAGTCACGCTTGCTTTTGTAATCACTATTAGCTAGTGAGAAAGACAGAGAGACCGGGAGGAAAAAAAGAATGAGATGGTCAAAGTGAGAGAGAGAGGGCAGCTGCAGTCTGTCCCCGCCCCCAGGGGGCCTCTCACCAATCAACACAACTCTCCATGAATCAATTATCACCAGAGGAAGGGGGCGGAAACACCGGTGTCCTGTACTGGAGACCGTCTTTGACAATAAACATTACACACATACCCACACAACAACACACAAACTGTACACATACTATACACGCAGCTAGATGAAAATCACTGTAACTTTAACCATTTAACTGTTGCTCATACAGTACACCCCGTCTGTGATGTTTATTCAAACTCATTAAACGCCATTAAAAAAAACATTTTGTTTGGTACCACAAAGAACCTTTAATATCCGAGGAAGCTTTCTGTTTCACAAAAGGTTCTTTTAGTTGAAAAGGTTCTTTAGATTATAAAAAGTTGAGCAGAAATGGTTCTTCTTAGGCATCACTGCAGAAGCACCTTATTTATTTTATAAACACACAAAGGAAGTGTTATTATTAACACATTTTTTGTGTTATGCTATTTAACACGCTTTTTGTTGATTTTGAATGAAATAAACAAAAGAGGAAACACAAGGTGGGTTAAAAGTAACACAAAATGTGTTGTCTCAGAAATAACACAAGAGATGTGTTCGGCGCCCAACGTGACGCCTTCAGTTTTGCGTGTTGTCCTTAACTGAACACAAAATGTGTTGTCCAAGAGTGTAATCAGCACTTTTATCTTGTAAAAATAAACACGCATTCTTAAAACAACTTATACCATGGTCTGTTTGAATACTGCGTTCTGATTGGCTGTAAGGTGTGCATTAAAAGCCTTTAACGCACGGGTAGCTCCAGTCAGTGTGATTACACAATTAACTGACAAAATAATCGTCATTCTCACCCGTTTGATCTAAAATGACACTGTAAACATCAATCAAAGTTTTAACTTGGCAAATAACCATGGTATAAGTGGATAATCCACGGCTAGGCGTGCATTAAAGGATTTTAATCGGGTGGTTCATCGCCCCCATGTCGTGCATTAAAATCCTTTAATGCTCTGCTTGCCGTGGATTATCCCTTACATGTTCAACAAAAATAATGTCAAAAATCTTGAATATTGTTTCGTGTTTTCATTTCACTGGCAAATGTTCTTTGTTTTCTTGTTCCAAACTAATCCAACAAAAGAGTCTCACATTTATATTTATAACAAGACAAACAAAATGGCATTTTTTCTTCTTTTCTTTTGGTGCTAAAAAATTTAATAAAATGTATTTTGTTGTATTATTGAGTTATTTACTGTATTATTTACCGCTCGATCTATCAGCTACCCAAACTCTGTCTACTCCGCAATAACTTCAAATAGCTAATCTAGACATCTCAGAGACTCTCATTATGGCATTATATTCAGGAAAAGAGAGAGAGAGGGCGAGAGAGATACAAACATGTGAGGACATTTGAAGTGCTTCTCACTATCTGAAAGGGTCATAAATCCACAAATCATGTTTTGCCTTTAAATCTGAAAATGTCAACAGGTGTGTGTGTGCGTGTTGGTGTGTGTGGCCTTGTTTTTATATCCAGCTGGGGACCTAAACCTGAATACATACCAACTCATGGGGACTCGTGTAACCGTGCGGACCAAATTTAAGGTCCCCATTGGCAAGAAAGCTTATAAATCGTACAAAACAATATTTTTTGAAAATCTAAAAATGCAAAAAGTTTTCTATGATCGGTGTGTTTCGTGTGTGTGTCCGTGTGTGTGTGTGCAAGGGCTAGGGGTGAGTATTAAAAAATGTCATTATGTTATGAAAATGACTGTGTCTAGAAAACACTGTAGACATACTGTATATAGCGTACAAGGTCTGTGTCTGTTTGTGACAGGTGGGTGTTCAGCAGGAGGGGCCGGTCAGGGTCACCCCCCATCTGGGGTGAACAGCCACAAAGACAAACCCACACCCATCCAAACACACACACCCATCCAAACGCAAAGCAAAAGACAGCAGCAGCTCCCCCTCTCCTGCTGAAGAGAGCGAGCGAGCGAGAGAGAGAGAGAGAGCGAGCGAGAGAGAGAGCGAGAGAGAGCGAGCGAGAGAGAGCGAGAGAGAGCGAGCGAGAGAGAGAGGGAGTTTCGTAGTTAATAATGTTTTGTGAGATGGTCAAATTGAGTTGTGTGGGCCGAGCTGGAGGGCTTTATACAAGAACAGCTTGAGCAAGATAAATGACCCTCATTCACACACACACACACGTAAGAATGCCACATGGAAACCAGCACGCCGTCATCTTAAAAGCTGAGGAATGTGTGTGTGTGTGCAACAGGGAAAATATTCAATAATGACATTTTCAACATCTAATCATCAAAGTCACGCCTCCTGTGCATGTGCTCTCTCTTTCTCTGTCTGTCTTATTGTCGTTCCGTCTGCTTGTTTCTCTCTTTGAGATATAAATCTGGTATGAAATCCAAGTTTTAAAGTACTGGTTATAGTAAGTAATAATTTACTCACCTTTATGTTGTTTAAGTCTCACCTGCGTTTCCCTCCTCTGCGAAACACGAATAAAGAAGTTTAGCAGGTTAAGATATCCAAATGCATACCTGTAACGTGGAGTTTTTGTTTATCAGCCGCCGCTCACCATCTACATCCAGTCTTGCTAAACAAATGCTAAATGTCTTTTCACGCCCATGAAGGACATGACATGGGTCAAGTGAATGTCAGAATTTACATTTTATGGTGAATTATTGCTTAATGGTTTTCGCTCTCTTTTAATGTCCCATTGTGATGCTTTTTAATAAAACCCACACATGACAAAGAGAGACCTGGCGTGTGCGCGTGTATCTGGCCTGAGGCAGGGCAGGTGGGAAGTGCTGCTTGACTGCTTGGCTGGTGTCGGGGGCAGACAGCTTCAGGTCCGAGGCCCAGCAGGCCGTGGGAAGCAGGGGGCTCGAGTAGGAACGCTGCCAGGGCCGGGCGCAGCGAGGCTGGTGGCAGCTGCCGGCGTCAACCCCTCCCTCCCTCCCGACTGCCCGCAGTCAGCCCACAGGAGGGGTGAGGAGGTTAACAGCCAACAGTGACACACACCGGATAATCGGCTTTCATTAAGTGACCTACGCTCCACGCACACAGAGGTACATCACACTGTATAAAACAAACACACACGCACACATGTAGGCGCACACACGCATGCACACACAGGAAATGTGTTTAAGAGCGTTGTGTACTGAAGCGTACTCTCACACTCTTAATGCTTCACGATGCCGGTAAGAACATCCAAAGTTGTGGCTTGAAAGGTTCTAAAAAGGTAAGAAAGAGATGGTTCTTTAAAGAACCTTGGACTGAAAAAGTAATTGATTACTAGTTACTAGTTACATATTCAACAGTGTTATTCGATTACTGTACAAATGACTCTCTCCAAAAAGTATTGAATTACTTATAACTAATTACTTTCTGTATCCTACATCAACCTCGATTAGAATTGATTCAAGGATAGAAATGAAACGGCTCATTTAATTCATTCAAATAAATAATAAATAACTACCTAAATTATTCTAATTATCTGACCAAAGTATGCAAATGTGAGAAGGATACATTAAACATACATTTTAAAGTTAAACTTATAATTTTGATGTCGTTTCCACTATTGAATATATTACACCGGTTTTCGTTTTAATACTTCAGAAGTAACTGTAATTACATTACAGAAAAAATAAGAGTAATCCCTTACTTTACTTTTTCAAGGGAGAGTTATTCAATGAATTACTTAGTAACTAGTTACCAGTGTTGGGTGTAACTATAGTTACTAAGTAACTAGTTACTGTAATTTAATTACTTTTCCCTTAAAAAAAGTAAAGTAAGGGATTACTCTTGATTTTCTGTAATTTAATTACAATTACTTCTAATGGAAAGTAGAAATGACATACAAATGATAAGTCTAACTTTAAAATGTATGCTTTAATGTATCCTTCTCACATTTGTATACTTTGGTCAATTAATTAGAATAATTTATGTATTTATTTGAATGAAATAAATAAGCCACTATCCTTGAATCACTTAAGTAATCAAGGTTGATGTAGGATATCGAAAGTAATTAGTACTAAGTAAGTTTTTTGTAAAGTAATCTAATTACGCTATTGAATATGTAATTTGTAACTAGTCATTCATTACTTCTTCAGAGTAACTTACCCAACACTGCTAGTTACACCCCTGTACAGAAACTTGGGCTCTTTTAAAGACAGAACAGTTATGGCAGCCATGAGTCACTCCCAAACAAAACTACTAACACTAGCCACTTCAAAACATGCCTCATGTATCTTAAACTTAAATGAAACCAGCTGTAAGTGAACTTGAGTTCTGTAAACTACTGACTGCAAACTTGATCTATGTCTTTTACTTAAACCTTTCGTTGTTATTATTAATAATTTAGGAACTTTTTGTTGGCTTAAATTACACAAAAAATATTATATATTATAATGCTGGGTTTTTTAACCCATGGTTGAAAAAAATCATAACTGTACTGGATGTTTCAGTGGAGCACAAAACCAGTCACGGGTATATTTGCAGCAAAAGCCAACAATACACTGTATGAGTCAAAATTATCCTTTTTTCTTTTATGCCAAAAATCATTAAGTAAAGATCATGTTCCATAAAGATATTTTGTGCATTTCGTATATCAAAACTTTATTTTTGTAAAGACGGAAAACCTGAAAAGCCCCTTCAAGTTTGGTATCCACGTCAAGCTTGGAATTTTAGCTTTCGGGTTGATCTACTCTCCTCAAGAGAGAGCGTTAAAACAAATCTGTTTTTTCTTAGCAGTGCCTCTGATGAGCACCTTTAAAGGCCATTCTCTCAATATTTGGATTTTCTTGCACCCCCAGATTCCAAATTTTCAAATAGTTTCCAATTCTAACAATCCATACATCAATGGAAAGTTTGTTCATTTAGAGTCCAGGGTTACAAATATGAACATTTTGAGGGTTAAAACAGTTGAGTTTGTGCCTTTCTGACCCAACACGGTCTACTGTAGTTCGCATTAGTGATTAGTAAGGAAGAGTCACGTGTCAAGATGTCATGTCAGAGCTATTTAGCATTAGTCATTAAGTGATGCTAACACTCACACTTTGGCCTCTTAAGTCTTGTTCTCAAAACAATCCAGCATTTTGTACTTTCTTTAGAAGAATGACTTCTGAAAGAAACTCACAGACCTGTCTGGCTAAAACTGCATCTACAGAGACAGAGAGGATTTTGTTTTAAAGGCATTTCTTTCGCAATTTCTATCTCGAAATGGAAACTTGTTTTTAAAACAATGATGTTATATTCTATTCTTTATGTCATCGTGTCTGTGTTGTCTTTCATCTTCAGCACCTCACGGCTCCTCCAGTGTTTCCATCACAGAGGTTCTGCTCTCTAAACATTTCTCCTCTGATGATCTTCATTACTCATGCAGATTGCCAGGACATGCATTCACATTCTCTCGTCTTCTCCGCCGTTCTCTTTATTCAGCAGTGCGGTTTCTTTCTGGTCGAACCAGCCGAGCGCTCAACCATCACACCAGCGAGCTGCACATCCTCTCATTTCATCTCCGTCCGTCTCTGTTCGCTCTGTCCCATTTCTCAGTTCAGTGCAAAGCCCTCGAGGTGTCTGGAAGCAACGTGAAGTGAATTATTGTCTTTAAAACGTCTCGTGTTACATCAAACTAACAGTTTTCTTTCATTAGATGCTCTGTTCCTGATGTTGGGCTGGTAACAACCACTAAACCCTTCCTCTGATGATGGAAATGATCATTTCTGATGTAACGCAGAGAAACAGTTCATACCTTCAGATCACCTGACTCCAGGACAACAGGTACCCCGACACATCCCTCCTTAAACCGAGAAATCACTGACATGCACTCTTAAAAATAATGGTGCTACACGATGCCATCCAAGAACCCTTTCTGTCTAAATGGTACAATAAAGAACCGTGTTTCACAAAAGATTTTGTGGCAAAAAAAGGTTCTTTGAATTATTAAAAGGTAAGAAACAGATGGTTCTTTGTGTTCTAGCATCGCTGTGAAGAACCTTACAAGCACCTTTATTTTTAAGAGTGCAGAATCTGTCCATGTGTCACACACATTTAACTCAAGACAGACCTCATGAATGATTCTCATCTCGGAAAGAAACTAGAAAACAGTTGAGAAAATCAAGAAAATGGATGGAAATCAAGTTGAAGGTCAGCTATGAAGTAAAAATGACCAACAATTCCCTCAAACCTGTTATCTTAATGTCATAGATACAAAACTCTTTTCTGTTTCATCATAACCGTGAGTTTCCCAGCCAAATCTAATTCATGAGCAATAACCCCAAAACAATCTGATTCAGACACTTATGAAAGTTACTAAAGGCAAGAAATAAAAACCTTTTCAGGTTCCAGCGAGTGTCATGTGATCCCAGAATCTTCAGTTTATATTCTTACAATCCCAAATCTATCAAAAACATCAGTCATCCGAGGCTCAACAGCTGTGCGCAGACATATTAATACATTTTAAAAAGCCCTCCAGTGTTTCAATCAGCTGTCTGATCCATGCATCATAATTTCACCCTAATACAAATCTGAATGCTGGAAATAAATCCACATTTGGAAACGTTCATTTCGGAGAAACGGCGAGAGATGAATATATCGAATGCTTATAAAAGATTTACACAGCCCGAGGACTCGGTACAGGGAAATTCTGCTGAAACCGCCCTCCTTACTTCCAACATTACCACGGTACTGTTTCTCTAGTGCAAAATCGGCATAGTTTGAGCAATTGTGTGTTGTTGCTCCAAGAAGCTGTCCAAGAGACAATAATCTCTGATTGTTGTGCAAACAAGTAAACTTTTCTATGCTTAACCTGCACTCTCTGAAGAACATATAGGCCTACACCATGATCTCAAAACATGAATGAGATGACAAAAAAATCTAATAAACAAAGTGTTTAGATGCTGTGGAATTGTCGTTGTCTAGGACACGTGTGCAAGCTTCAGACATCCACCATGCAGTCACCCCGAGAACGCGGGATGTCTTGCAGAAGCTGCTTGGTTTGATTTTGTTATCAAGTGCAATTCATGTAAATCATGTTTGAGTGATTTTGGGGGGTCACTGTGAAACCATCTGCCAAACCACAGTGTTTGAAACGTTGAAGTGTTATATCAATGCATTGAGTCTTGTGTGCATGAGCAACAGATATTCAACAATATCATCTAGACAAAATGCGTTACATTATTCTGTTTAATTTAATATTTAATGTAACAAAATGTAAGAGATATGAAACATAGCGTGTCGGTGTGGCTTTAGGACAGTAAAGATTTTACCCCGTGGCCTTATAACGCACTGCAGTGCAGAGCAATCCCAGACGCATCTTCATATTTCTCTGTCTGTGGTGCTATGCTTTAGCACAGATCATAATAAAAAACATAGTAGGTGTTTTTAAATGCTCTATTACTTACATGCGTCAATTCACATTCCGCCATCGCCGGTTCTTTGGAGATAAAACTCTCTTATTTATTATTCAAAAGCATACGACCCCTTATATCACTTAATTCAACTTTCCTCCTTTATATGTATCTTTTCTTCTCTCTGGATCCCACGCTCGTGACAGGTCTCGCTCTTTGCTGAAGTTGGGAAATTGATTACGCGGCGGAGACGCGCAATAAAAACGGCGCCGGCGGGCGCGACACCCGGATCCCCTATTATGCAAATCCGAGGGTAATTTTAAAGACAAATCGTTGCCTTTTATCCCCTTATATTTCTGTTTTATACGTCTCAGTTTCTCGGGAGGATGAAACATTTAATGTGTCGACCCCAATGATGGATTCGATTTTAAATAATTCCCAGCGAATGGGGGGCCTTTGACTATATCAGGGAAAGGAAGCAAAAGCCAAAGGGTTTCTGGATCAATATTGATAAAGTTTTGCGAAGGCAAATTGTGAAAAATATCGGCAATAAAACTGTAAGAGGGAAGCTGAGCGGAAGGCGCTTATTAATAGTGGAGCAATAAAAACATCATGGTGAAGCTTCCTAGGTTAAAAATTAAGAGTTGTGTGCACGTTTATGTATGTGTGTATTTTAATGGTCAGTACAGAAGCCTTTTATCTCAAGTCTTTCGTTAAGAGCTTTGATGTTTTAAATCGAATTCAAATTTACGAAACAGATTAATTTTTTGGGGGTTTCAAAAGCCATTTTCTCAAGCTTCCAAAAATATATAAAAATACGCAATATAGGATCAAACAGGAAGACAGGATCTGATGTTTTATGAATTAAATAGAAATTGTAGAATTGTGTACTATATAGAATTTTACATCGGTAAGTATACTCTGATGCCATCATGTACAACTAATCCAATCATTGTTTTTGGAAATAGTTGTAATGCTTAAGAACAGCGTCAGTCGTAGTCGTAGCTGATGTACTTTTTAATATTTTTCTGTATTTTCAGACACAACGCTGTCCCTGTCTCACAAATTATTCATATGAATGATTTGATTGGTCGGATTAAAACAATAAAAACAAGGGTAAAAATAAGCATTCTTTTTCTACATAACGTTTTTATGCATTTAAATTCATATTATAATTTTAACAAATGCAATTCAATTATTGTACAAAAGAGTTGACAGTTATAAACGAAATATCCTCGAGCTGTCTTTGGACCGAACCTCACGGGACATCCGGAGCAACAAGATGACAAATGTGCGCGTTCACGAGCAGAATACACGACGGTGAAGACCTCAGAGCTCTCAATCAATTCAGTGTGTGTGTGATGAGGGAGAGAGCGGTGTCCATTGCGCAGAAAACAGGAAAAAAAACTATCTAATACTAAAAAATGTATCTGGGTGTATAATTATGAGCTTTACCAGGCTAATTGCTACTTGGTCTCAATTTAGGTTTCTTTCTTATTAATAAGAACAAAAATACCAAAAGAGAAGCAAATGTCAAACAATTTATAGGCTACTTATCACAAGTGTAACAGTAAACATGCAGGCCAAATATCTCGGCAAGAGCGCGCTCTCCGTGTGTAGCCTACATATGGCACGGAAAGAGCGCCAGAAGCACGTTTAGGGGAGTCAAGCGTTTCTGCCAGAAATGTCCGAATGCATTCACGGGGTGGTTTTTAAAAAATCATTCATGTGTCAACTATAGACTGTAACAACCGTCAAAGGCTCCGTGGTGTTGTCACATGTTTCGGAGATCGTGTCCATTTCGCTGGGAAAAGTGAAGATGAAAATTGCACAAGTGAAAATAATACATGAATAGTCTGGGAAACCAAATTACACAAATACATCTTTTGGTGCGTCGAACCCCGGGTCACAATTTCGTGCGCAGCCTCGTGCTGCCTAGAGAGATTTAAGTGTACATATTGTGTTTATTTAAATCAATTCAGCAGGTGTCAAATTAAACCAAACTTCAAAGTGCCCTTAGGAACAAATACAAAAACATATATGCAGCTATCCATTTAAAAAACGTAAGTGTATTATTACAAAATTGCGGAGAAATTAGGCTTTTAAAACATGAAATACAAATCTATCTATTTGTCGGGTCCTAAACGGAATTTCTAAACCTGGACAGGTATGTGCGTAAAGAGGAGGTCATTAATATAGAAATAATAATAAAAAACAATATTCACACGGGCTATAAAAGCCAATAAACAACAATCTGCGGGGGCTTACTTTTCATATAAAGTCTGCCTTGTCATGTTCTTTATGGTAAAGATGATCCAGCCAATTGTGTCTGTGGGGCCCGGGGCCGCTCATGTCCATTTCACCTGCGCAGAGGCTTGTAAACTGCATTATCGAGTCAATCTTCACGGCTCTTTCATTGCGCCCGTCCTGCCAGCAGACTGCCCACGGCAAACACTCTATTTCCTGGTGAGAGGACAAGAATTTGGCCGTCAATTTACAAGTCTTTGCGCGCGCACACAACAGTAGAAGAAAATGCCCCCTTCCTTCCCAGATATAACGAATGGTGTTGGATATTTTTGGTAAAATTTGTGCGATGAAATATAATTGGTCTGTTGTGAAATGATGCAGGACAGTTTTACTAAAGGCAATTACGCATAATAGAGAGCATTTGGCAAGAGTGGTTCAAGCATTTGTCAACGCCGTGGCACAAATCGATGGTGTACATTTCAGCAGAGGGCTCTTTGGAGATGACGAACACATGTTTAACGGAGATATTCTCCGATTACTACCGAACGATCGATAACAGAATGAACCCGTCACGTTAATCAAAGTGAATCCCTTCTGTAGATAAACATTTACTTTCAACTGACGGAACACAAACAGATTACTTAGACTAATATAAAACACAAAAAACGTTAAAAATGTCAACATTAGTATTAGTTTAAAAAAAACTTTCTTTAAAATGTGGGCCCTGACATGTTAATGTAATTTAAAATAATGAGAAATGCTGAAAATAAATAAATTATGTCGTGTTCAGATAAACAGCAATTAAACAAAATGCATTTCAGAAACGCATGTGATGACATTATTGCAGGTTTATATTAGATAATTAACGGGACTCCTGGTTCTTTTTTTCTGAGTCTAAATGTCAGCCAATAGACAGAGATAATGACGATTCGGTAGAGCCGACCAATAAAAACTTGCGCAGACGAGTTTGGCAAGAGCGCAGAGTATACAAACGCTACAGTTTGACGCTAGACGCAACGGTAGGCACATCAGACCTATGGAAGTTCACAGAAGGAAAAGAAAAGAGGACAGCCATAGAGACCATGGACAAAGTAGCTGTTAAATTGAAAACATGCTCGCCACATCTAACGTGATTCACTTGTCTTGATCTGTTATAATCTGCTGCGCAACGGATTTGGTTTGTCACAGGGGAACCATGGAGCGCGGAGACCGAACCCCAGAGGCCAGCGAACCAAAACCTCCATCCAAAGCCAATCAGGAACCCATACGATTCGGTATCGACCGGATCCTGGGCTCTTTGGATTCGGAAAGCAGTCGCGCGCACTGCGGTAACACTGTGGATAACAGTCGTTTGGGGAGCCCGAACAAAGCGAGCGTTGCGCCTCATGCCGCGTTGCCCGTCTCTCTCTCCGGGATCACGGGCTTACTGGAGGACACCTCGCGGATGTACGGAA
This sequence comes from Triplophysa siluroides, assembly GCA_006030095.1. NCBI lineage: Eukaryota > Metazoa > Chordata > Actinopteri > Cypriniformes > Nemacheilidae > Triplophysa > Triplophysa siluroides. The sequence continues at coordinate 9,068,577 of VCII01000624.1, forward strand.
TGAGCGGAACTTTGGTGCCCAATGGGGTGATTCGGGTTCCGGCGCACAGACCTCTGGCCGCCGCGGTACCGCCGTCCATGGTGAGCGCAGTACCCACGCTGGGGAGTCTGTGTTTTCCTTGGATGGACAATAACCGCAGGTTCTCCAAAGAAAGATTGCCAGGTAAAGGGCAAGAAAAGATTTTGGAATCACGATTCACAGAACAATGTTGGCTGTCTAACTGTCGCAGTAATGCATTTCAGACACGTTATACAAGTAATATTTAACAAGTAATTGATCATTTTAAAATTGTCTTCCCTACTTAACAATTTGTTGTTTATGAAGTAATTTAAAATTATTAAACATAACAGTAGCTGTACACCAGACCTTAAATATTACAAATAAATTATTGTAAATACGCCAAGAAAGCAGCAATTATTTGCATGCTATTGCATATTTGTTTATTTTTATCCTACAAAACCACGCTTAAATATGTAACGACATTTAACAACAAATCAAATAATTATCGAATAACAATTACAACTACTACTGTGCCTAGAACATTTATATAATACTATACATATTATAAATATTATACACTTTATATATATAAGTGTATTGAGTATTTTCCGTTTCACACGTGTGATAAATTGTAAATGCAGTATATCAGAATGCACTCCATGATTTGTTTTGTCATCATTTGATAAATATAAGCCCTGGGCATATTTTAAATTAGTTTAACAAACAATTAAAAATACGCAATCACGTTTTTTTTTGTTTCACAATCATAATTTCTGTTTTAAAACCGTCTTATTCGTTTTCTGAATTAAAAATGAATCCCTGTTTATCACTACAGCCGAGCATTGGGCTTTACATTTAGAAATTTGACAGAAACTTGTATCCAAAGCGATTTATAGCCCGTTCAAGATTTACATTTCATCCCTATGTGTCCCTTGGCCATCGAATCTGAGACCCTTTGCGTTGCGTACGCAATGCTTTACCAATTGAGCTACAGGAGTCAATAATTGTCGTTTTTCGAAATGGGGATCTTCACTTTTGCTCTCTTTTTTCTCAGCACTAATTCCATTCACGGTGACCCGGCGGATCGGTCACCCGTATCAGAACCGAACTCCCCCAAAACGGAAAAAGCCCCGCACGTCGTTTTCTCGCGTTCAGATCTGTGAGTTGGAGAAGCGCTTTCACCGGCAGAAATATCTCGCGAGCGCGGAACGCGCCTCTCTCGCCAAGAGCCTGAAGATGACGGACGCGCAGGTGAAAACCTGGTTCCAAAACCGCCGGACCAAGTGGAGGTGAGACACACGAGCCTGTACACCAGACACATCTTCAGAGGATGCTCTTTATTTCATTAATGTTGCTCTTTGTCTAATAACTATCATGTCCTCAGGACATCTTTTCTTTTGTCATTTTTGTTGTGTTTTCACAACTAGTGTAAGCAACAAAACAGGCACAGAAAAAACATCAGGACAGAAGCATAACACAATGACACAAATAAACATCCAAGTGTATAACAATACTCAATGAAAGTCCAACAAAAATGACAAACACCTCCTGAGGATGCAACAATAACCACAATGTTGTATACCTTGCTGCTAAATACAGAAATACACACTCTTTTTTCTGGTCTGTGTGTATGTTCCATAAAATACTTGAAGATCTAGAGAAACTTACTGTAACACAAAATGTTTTTTGTAGAGGAAATGGGTTCTATTGACTATAAAAACATGAGAAAGTGACAATTCTTTTAAACTTAAATTTTTAAGAGCGAGAAGTTTAACCTCATGCTAAACGCATCTAGATTTAGAACTTCGTTTGCTTTATTTAAGATAATAACATTTCATCATTAATTACAATTCTTGTTATACAGGCTAATTGTTTGCTTTATTTAATGGTCTTTCTTACCTTCCTTAAAATTTCCCCAATTGTCTAGAAGGCAAACAGCAGAGGAAAGAGAGGCAGGCCGCCAGCAGGCCAATCGGATGCTGCTTCAGCTTCAGGCCGACGCCCTCCAGAAGTCCATGAGCGAATCTGTGTCCTCAGATCCTCTGTGTGTGCACAACAACTCTCTCTACGCCCTCCAGAACCTCCAGCCATGGGCTCAGGAGAGAGCCGGTAATATGACCCCGACACCCACCACACTGACTTAAACAGCTTCATGAGCGGATGCTGGATTCAGGACACGCTTCTGAAAGACACCTTCTCTGACCTTCAGCACGCTCGCAACAAACAGATGATATGAACATGAATCGGACTTTTTGATCAAACATTTTATATGTGAAGAACATTTGTGAGTCGTGAACAATGGAAGCACTTTTTGTGAAGAGTGAAATGACAACGTAAGCCACGTCTAAGAGACTTGCACTTGGTGGAGACAGAAAAAGAGGTCCGGGTTTGATTTTGCCCTAAAAGTAAAACACAGGCAAAATATTCAGTCAGTCTAAAACAACTCTTCCAACAGAGAGGTCTAAATAAACTGAATAATGTTATTTTATTGAGGTAAATTACCGTCCAGTGTTTGTCCCTGCTGACTGCCGGAAAGCAAAAGTAAGTAAAACCACCACAGAACCATCAACTTTACGCATTGAATATTTTATTGTTAAATAGCAGTTTACAACATTTGACCGAGAGGATATTTAATCTCCCTGTCTGTCTGTCTGTCTCTCTGTCACGTGAGAGTTTGTTTGTGTCCTGATCTTATTTAATCACACACAAAAAAAGAAACATTTCTCCTTTTCTCATTCTATTCTTGGCCCTGTTCAGCATCCTGAAACTGTTATTAAAAAACAGCTTCTAATCTCATCACTTAAAGTATCAAATATAAATGATGTGAAATAAATCAAATATCATATATTTGAAACTAAACATGCTGTACTGGCACAGTGATTGTTGAAAGACATTATTACATGACCAAAAAACGATCAATAAAAGCAATGAGAATAGTAATGCTATGGTTAATAAAGTAGAAACGAGGGACGCCAGGACTGTGATAAATCACAGCTGTAATGTTTCATCACAAAACTGATGGCTTTTGATTCCTGCCACAAAACTCTTTCTGTTTATTCACATTTTCAGGAGTTTATCAGGTACGTCTTAAAGTCAGAACTGGTTTACACATCCCTGGTCTTATTAACACAACCGTTCATCTCCAAATAAAGAAAATGTTTGTCTGCTTCGAACTTGTAATAACTTTTCCATGCCTGACATCAAATCCTTAACATTTCCTCTCGTGTCTGTGCATCACGCAATCGATTTGTGACGGATGAAATCAAGTCAAGTCCTATACTTTTTACTCAATAAAGATCCAGTTGTGTTCGGTAATGACTCAGATTAAAGATGTATAAACGCTATTTCATACCGACTTCTTTCACATACTCTCCTCTGATTTTTTCCTGTCCCAAGTTAAATAATATCACAGTACGGTGGCATTATGGCTGTAATAAACATTACTGAGTTTTGGCAAATCACAGCTTTCACTTACAGTAGTTTAACAAAGAAAGACATGATATCAAATAGATACACACAGAGACACACACACAGTGATCACTGAGGATTACAGCACCCGTCAGTCAAAATCCTGAAAACTGCAGTTTCACAGGGTGAATCTCACAAATCCTGTCAGAAACAAAGACATTACTGTGACAATTGATGACAAACAAGAAATAAAGCAGAAAAAATCGTAGCTGTTTTTTTGTTTTGCATTTTAAACTCACTTAAAAATATTGCATTACGGATAAACATTACAAAAATACTGTATTACTTAGTGAGAATAACCATTAAAAATAAAGCGATTACATTTTTCCTTAAGTAAAGAAAACATCTGCTTGCTCCTAACTAAAAAATCATTTTTTTATTATTTATCATGTTTTTATTGTGTTAGCTGTATTATTTCAGTTATTATGGCTTAAATCAAAACAAACAGTTTGATTGATATTAATTGGAATGAACAATAAAAAAAAAATGATTTTCAAATATACATACACTTGTGCTCCAAATTATTCATACCCTGCGCTCTTATAAAGGAATAAAGGTCCTTCAAGATGCTATAGAAGAACCCTCTTTGTAAAAATGGTTCCAATAGAGTACCTTTAACATCCGAAGAACCTCTCTGTTTCATAAAAGGTTCTTCGTGGTGAAAAGCGGTTCTATAAATTATAAAAAGGTACGAAAGAGATGGTTCTTTAAAGAGCCTTTGGCTGAATGGTTCTTTGTGAAACCAAAAATGGTTCCTCTTTAAAGCACCTTTCTTTTTATGAGTGTAGGTAAATATGACCAAGGAAGGTTGTGAAAATAAATCTGCATCGTTAAGCCTTTGGATCTTTTCTTGAAAATTGTTACAAAAATCGAACCTTTCATCTGAGAATATGAATTTGAAATAGTGGGATGTCGTTATGAAATAAATGTGATTTTCTCTTATAGACATTGCTCATAATTATTCTTTACAACCTCTGATTTTTGCCAAGATAACATCTCTGCGTCTTCACCTATATGCCTAATACGTTTAAAGAACACCTGACAAAGAGATTGAGACAATTCCTCTATAGAGATGGGTGTGAATCATTGTGAGTAAAACTGTATAAACATTTCCTGTTTGTCCCCAATTTTATGTATAATGAGACGGCTTATGCTTCCAAGTTTGAATTTAGTTTTGTATGCAAAAACATAATCGTGTCAACATAATAAAATGTCATTTAAAAATTCTTTTTTTTAACGTATCCAATGAGAGTCCACGATAGATGAGGATTCAATACCGTTCGTGAGGCCTCGAGAACATTTATACAAATACCGGTTGACCTACTGACACGGATGAGTCTTTGTGAGATTCACCCACAAACAAATGCTCCCTCTCTGACACTGACAGACTAACAGACCAATCAGGAAGCAGATATTTGAGTAGGTGGAGTTAAAGAAATGAAAAGCACACAACATCTGAGACTAGTACAAGTGACGAGCACAAACTCACACAATAACAAACACAGACGAACATCAGATCAACAGCAAGCGGATGAAGAGAGACATCTCAGCACGAGATTATAATACAACAGTTAATACTGTAAAAACAATCACGCTGTGACACTGTTGTCAATGTAGAGACGCGCTGCTGCTCTCAAACTACTTTATCACTTTAGTTGGGATAAAGCTGAACGACTGCTGATTGGTTGGTTCATTAGAAATACAAGGAAAGGGTTTTTCTCTGAAGAATAGGGAAACGTGATAAACATTTGTGTGTTTAGCGTAAAAACGTTTAGAGTATCAGAAGTAATTCTGCAAAACATTTCACTCAAATCCCCCACGGACAGCTCTTAAACACACGAAAATACTTGGACACATCAAAGATCAACAAGATATTTTAGGACTGATCACAGTAATTCAGTTCTGCAAAGTTCAGACGGAAGAAGATCGGCTTTAGGACCTCTGGGAACCCAACAGGGCATAAATGAACCCGTTTCATTTCTTATATTCTGCTTCTCTGTCTGCTTAGACACACACATGATTAACACAAGCAACACATGCTTTCTTAACCTCCGTCTGTTTGGTTATCAACATAAATTACACTCATTTTTCTGGATCAGAAAGAAAGAGGTCAGATAGGGCCAGGTAAGGTCAAATAAGATCAGATAAGGTCTGATATGGTCAGATAATATGTGATATGGTCAGATAAGGTCCAATAGGGTCAGATAAGGTCTGATTGGGTGAGATAAGGTCTGATGGGGTGAGATAAGGTCTGATGGGGTCAGATAAGGTCTGATAGGGTCAGATAAGGTCTGGCGGGTGAGATTGGTAAGGTCTCAGATTTGGTTAGGGGGGTCTATGGGTGAGATAAGTCTGATGGGGTCAGATAGGTCTGATGAGGGTCAGATAAGGTCTGTGGGGGAGATAAGGTGATAGGTCAGATAAGGTGACAGGGCAGATAAGATCTGAGGTGCGAGATAGGTCTGATAGGGTCAGATAACGGTCTGATCGGGTCAGATAAGGTCTGATGGGGTGAGATAAGGTCTGATAGACTCTGATAAGGTCTGATAGGGTCAGATAAGGTTATAGATACGGTCTGATATGGTCAGATAAGGTCTAAGGTCTGATGGGCTAGTCGGTCAGATAAGGTTTGAGTTGGTCATAGGTCAGAAAAGGTGTATTCCCCCCAGCTGATAGGGTCAGATAAGGTCTGATAGGGTGAGATAAGGTCTGCTGAGATCTATATGGTCAGATGAGGTCTGATAGACTCAGATAAGGTCTGATAGGGTCAGAAAATAGTGATAAGGTCAGATAAGGGCTGATAGGGTCAGATAAGGTGTGATAGGGTCAGATAATATGTGATAGGGTCAAATTAGGTCTGATGGGGTGAGATAAGGTCTGATATGGTCAGATAAGGTCTGATAGGGTCAGATAAGGTCTGATGGGGTGAGATAAGGTCTGATAGGGTGAGATAAGGTCTGATGGGGTGAGATAAGGTCTGATAGGGTCAGATAAGGTCTGATGGGGTGAGATAAGGTCTGATAGGGTGAGATAAGGTCTGATAGGGTCAGATAAGGTCTGATAGGGTCAGATAAGGTCTGATAGGGTCAGACATGGTCAAACTGTATCAAAAGAAAAAAGATTTGAAGAGATAGAAAATGCTTGTTTTCAGAATGTTAAACAGACATTATACTGCTATGGCAACAATGTAAAGACATTCTAAGACAGATCTGAACAAACACACAGTCACGTCTGTAACCATTGTGATGAGGGTCAAAGTCTTTCCTCCTTTTGGCCACAACACTGATCAGCTTCAAAGTTCATGTTTCCTCTCTCATCCTCCATCTTCATGTGGCTATATGACATTCTCAAAGAGCTGCAGCGATCGCATGATGTTTTCATCCTGCAAACATGAACAGAAGAAAGACACAATGACAAGTAAAATAAAGTAAGAGAAAGAGAGAACGTAACCGCAGCTAGGTTCTACAGTTTACTCATTCAAACCAGAGTTTGTCTATTTCATCTTTACTGCAGTACTCACTCTTCATCACTAGAGGGCACTGCACTCCTTTACATTATCCGTGAATGAAACATCAGCACACTTTACCATTTATACTATAAATGGATGCTATTGCTTTCAGTTCAGACATCAAGCTGCAAATGGACTTATAAGTGCATTGCATTATGGGATACAGTTTTTCACATGTTTGCAAACGTAGAAGGTCATTACAAAAAAACTTGACACAGTGTTTATTATAAGAAGCTCAGAATAAGAACAGGTACCTCTTGACAAGAGAGGATAAACTCGTCCAGCGTGACCACTCCGTCTCTATTCTTGTCCATTTTCTAGAAAGAAAAAATCAGCTTATTTTATACAGTTGTTTAAAAATGTAACCACTGAAATCTGACGTACAGCATGTATCCTACCTGAAAGAAAGCATCCACGTGTTGTTTGGTGGTGTCAGTCTTCAGAGCAGGATATGTAAAACGGCCCATCATATCATAAATGGCTTTCACTATATGTGTCATTTCCTGAAACACACAAACATACAAACTTAAAGGCTTGAAGTTCATGTTTTAAATTCTGCATGAGATCAGTTCTGTTCAATGCACTGAATGAAGCTGGTTAAGAGAGCAAAGTAAGTGTTACTGTAATCTGGGGGTCCGCAGTCTTCAAAGCAACAACATCAACAAACATTGCTGCGCGTGTTCATGGACTGTAACTTCCGGTACAGATTCACAAACAATAGAGCGCCTGTAGATTATTTCTGATAACAAGCAGAAGAAACCGAGAAGAAGCGTTTCTTAGCTAAACTTGTCGCTCCAATATTTTGAATGTAGACTGCAATACCGAACTCAACCGCTAGATGTCAGTGTACCACACGGTTTTGGACCCATTTAACAAATTGATTATTTAATAAAATGAACATACTGTACAGCAAAATTCAACAAACCGTTTATTTAATACAATTATTATACAATAAAATAATAATAGAAATTAATATTAACATGAATTAAATTAAATATAGTTATATTATCAGACACTAGCCAGACCGATAAACAAACACAGATCGGAAGTTAACTGCAGTCCAGGGGCGCGCGTCCGATGAAACGGTCTATAGCTAGGGGTTCTACAAAATAATATAGCATAATGAGCCAGAATGTGTTTGATCTTAAGGCGGTGAAAAATGTTGATTTCGTCAAATTTGTTGTCATAAAAATAAGTGCATTAAGCCTAGGGCTGGGTATTCTGAATCAAGTCCTCATCTAGCAATCCCAATGCTCCAAATACACAACTAAAATAATCTGCATTTGTACATTTTCTGAGAAGTGCACCTTCCTGAATCTTTCCTAATCCATTAGATGTGTGTCCATCGAAAGCAAGCGCTTGTGCGTCTGACGTTTCTTCTAGCGATATCAAAACCTACCAAAATCTAATCGATTTCCTCTGTTAACATTGCTTGTAGGCAAGTAATATTGACATTATCTTCATGTCGTAACCGTTGAAAGGAGAAGAAAAGTAACGTTAGCTTCGACACAAGAATAACTTAACGGTCTCTTAGGACGCCTACTATCACGAAGGAGAAGATGGCGACCTCTAGTGGCTGTGTGAAGGTATTCACATTAAAACACAGCACAACATTCTAGTCCGAATGAAGTAAATATATAAGGTGGAAAAATGAAAACAGACTTTGGCTTTTGACTCAGTGGTGTGGTGCGCAGTGGACTTGGTCAAATGAGTAGGAAGATTCCTACCAATTACATTTATTGTTCATGGTTATCATTTTTATAACAAGTGTATTTATTCGGGGACACAAGATTATTCTAAAATCTGGCGTAATACTTTCATTAAACAGAAAAGTACTTGGTTTTGATGTGTCTGCTATGGTTTTCATGATCATGATATACTGTAATTGTGTTACAAAGATATTTGACTTTGTTTCATATCTTAATGGAAGTTTTGTTGCTTTTAACCTTTCAGCTAACCAAAGCCTGCAGATCTGAACAATTTGCTATTCATATCGAGTCAGGATTTAGCCAAACTGATGCGTGGCTTTTTGTTTATTTTGGCTAAACAGACTCACGCCAAAACCAACCTTAATGCTGTTGACTGCGGAATGAACACTGCCAGGAATAGGACAGAACTTCTTGCTATCTGGGGTGTAGCTCTGTCATTTCCAACAATTCATACATCGTTTTGAAGGTTTTAATAGAGCTTGCTATACATGTTTCATAACAACACTTATATAAGCAAAATAAACCTTTTTGAAAAAAAATTTTGAAAGCACATAAGTGGAATTAAAATGATTAAGAATAAATGTTTTTATTTATCACCATGAAACACGTCTGCAATATTTTGTTTGAAAAAAATCAATACGCATACTTTAAAAAGAGTGCAAAATGTGGTAAACATATGCTTAATAACTCTTATAATTTCCAATTTTCTCAACTTTAAGGGGTCTCTGGCCCCAAAAGGTTTAAGAACCCCTGATCTAGCCTAATGATAAATACTTCGTATTAGCTTCAAAATAAAAGTTTGAATTGGTTTAAATTTTTTCTTTCGTCAATAAATAAATCACACTTCCGTTTTTGTTTCATAGTATTCATTACTTTACTATTATTTCAAAATGTGAATGATAGTCAAGAATGAGTAGCGAATGAGACGTTCACACACAAACCTCTTTATTAATGTAACCATCTTGGTTGATGTCGTATAGATTAAAGGTCCACTGTAACTTCTCTGTCGTTGAGCCTCTCAGTAAGATGGACAGAGCTGTCACAAAGTCCTGAGAGAGAAAGAGCAAGAGAGGATAAGAGTGAAAAGAAGAGTGATGCGTCCTTAAGACGCAATCAACAAACACACTGACACAGATACAAATAATAACAGAAGAGAAAACAATAGAGATGAAGAACAACAAGCAAAGAGAGCGAGAGAAATAGATCACCTCAAATTTGATGGATCCGCTGTGGGTGGAATCAAAAGCATTGAACAGGTAATGTGCGTATGTGCTGGCGTCTGCAGAGAGACAGTGGATTTTTTCAAATTTATTTATAGAATTATTTATTTATTTTTTAATATAAACAACAACTTCATTATTGGACATTCAGTTGTATTAAATAAGTTCATAGAGTAAACGAAAGTTCAGCGTGATGACGTCACGAACATGCTAACTAGCACAAATTACATATAAATATGTACAGCATGTTTAAATCATCCATTAAGTTTCCACAGAATTCCACAGAAATGAAATAAGAGCTCATCAGTTATATCACTTAAATGTTCTGGAAGTTGACGTTAGTAAACTCCTGTAAATGTAATAAAAGCGAAATAAGTCGCTGGGTTTAAACCACCTCTCATGTACAAAATACAAATGGTGGAACAAGTTTTGTGCTGATGCTCAAACTTCAGGATTTGTTCAATCTACCCAAGAATTCAAATCTATTAACACACACTACACATGCTACGCGCGCACACACTACACGAACGCAGCACCACACACACGCAACCTTTCTTTTTTTTTTTCGGCACACACACACGCACGCGGCACACACCTCCTTGAGGAAAGAACTTTGAGTAGATGTGTTTGAAGGTCTCCTCATTCACGACTCCACAGGGACATTCCTGAGAAACACAGTGACCGAAAACACATGTTTGTATGATTCAGTGTTGTGTGTAGGTGACCGCGGTGTGTGCGTGTCTCTGTTTTGGGTGCGTGCCGGTGCCCCTATGTGTTAGATTAGCGTTTTTTTTTCCCCTCTTTTTTCTGTGTCTGTGTTCTTTTACATACGTTTTTAACCCCCCGCCCCCCCCTATCACCCCTGTACTAGTACTTTTGTAGCTTTCCCTCTTCGCTGAACGTCTTTGTTGTGCTTTTTTCAGTAGCCTTGGTCCAATCCCCTTCACTGAGATGACAAAACTACCGGACAACTCCACTTCATCCATCTAGTTTACTCTACACAAGACAGGCAGACCCCGACGAGAGAGTGTGTGAGGAGAGTGAGATGAGAGAGTTCTTGAGTTGATCTCTTTGAGGTACCTTCGAGGGATGTTGTGCTTGATGAGGACGGAGCCAGCTGACCGAGGAGATTCTTTTGAGAGAGACAGAGTTACAGCCTATTCAAGTCTTTCAAAACAAGATACAGGGTTTATTTCCATTACATGACACGCATGGAACTGCAGAAGGAAACTGCACAGCTAAATGTGATGAATCTGATTGGTTGTCTCTGTGTGTCAATCAAATCACTCAACTATATACACATGTGCAACATTAGGTGAAAAACTTGGGTGCAGTTCCGTCCAACATGGCCGTATGACCGATATGAGACAGAATTGTAGATTACAAATAACAAAAAATGACAATACTTTACAACAGACATTTTCCTGTACACATTTACACAGTAAACATTTCTGTACGTAAGTGTTTTACCATAGTATGACTGACACATAATGGGAGGAGTTAAAAGATCATCTGATCTCGCCAGCCACAAAGTCTTTTCAGAGGTGAAGCTAGTTGTAATATTTAGATTTTAGATCACAAAGATTCCCTGCAGTCTGTGTGTGATAATCTGACGTATGTTCTGTGTGGCGCGCCGACTTCATCATTACCATCAAGAAATAAAGACTGAATATCAAAGAAACAGGGAATTTGTGGATTGAGATTAAAATGAGATGCGTGAATTTCCACTTGTCCTAAATACCACACAGTCAGAAACATTTTTGCTGAATGTGAATCAATGAATAATTAGGCATTTTAATGAAGCCAAAAGAACTTTGTACAATTACAAAGAACAGACAGAGAGAGACACACACGCGCACACACACACACACACACGCACACACACACACACACATGAGAAGAAAGAGAGACGGGTTGGAGATGTACAGGTGACAGTTCTATCATCTTTCTTGCATGACGCTTATAACATATGAATGAAGGTTGTGTGTGTGTGTGTGTGTGTGAAGGGTGATGAAAGTGAACGGAAAGGACACACACAGGTGAGGTCAGAGGTCACACGCCTGAGGCTCACTGCATTAGCAGAGACATACTGTAATACATCCCTGCCCCATTTCTAATGCACGTACACACACATGCGGATGAATATACACGTGTGCACAAAAACACACACTTCATCACCTTCACGCATTCACACGTTTGTACATCTGTTGTCGTTGTTTTTAATACGTCGTCTCTCATTCACACGGTAAACTGACTATTGCTCTTGTTTATTGTTTATTCTTATCGTTTGTCCTGGATTGTCTCATCGTACCTGCTGTTGTATTTTTTTCCCCTTGTAATTTATTGTTTGTTATGACCCTCAAGTCCGTTTTTCAATGCGCCAAAGTACAGATCACAAAGTGTTTCAACTTCACACACGGCATTCATTAAGGCTTTACTTAACGTCTCCATGTTGAACAGGTTCATTTGCTTTAAAGATCAAGTTTTGCTTTAATCTGATAATGCTGATGATATGTCCTAGACCCACCCGATAAATCTAGATTCCCTTATTATCCCAGATTTGTTAAACCATACGCGTACGTCATTACAAGTACCACCCTGCCCCCTTCTATAGATATTTTTACACATTAAGGTAGACCCCCCTCCTTCCCACAAGATAGAACCCCACATTTTTTTACACCCACATCCCTCTAGAAAACAAAACAGAGATTTAAACTACCATTAAGTCGGCCCGCATCCCTGGCATGTATATTTTTTTTTTTCACCATCTGTTTATTCATCAACTACAGAGGGCTAACAAACAACCATCTATCCCATTCAACTACTACTGTAGCTATGTGTGCCGTGGGTGTGTGCCGCGTACGTTGGGTTATTCAAAACCTTGTTGTCGCTCGAGGACCCCCTATTTTTGCCCGTACTCTCCACCGCCGCAGGTCATTATAAGTTTCAGAGCGTCTTAACCACCACCAGCACATGTTCGACAAAAACTCACCAGCTAAAGTCTGCAGTCAATAACCCCACACTCACATCCTATCAACATATAGTCATGACGCACCTATGACGAGACTCGATATCTACACAAGTTTTTACGCGTGATTATAGGTATCAATAACTGAACATATGGCCGTGTGCTTTCCGCGGTGGAGGCCTTGAGTTCCTTCTTTTACCTCCTTCTTCTTAGCCCTACCATGGAGCTTACCTCCCACCGCTCCCACGCTCACTCTTTCGGTTCACAGGTCAAGAAGGCTGTTGTTTTTTTCTGCTTTTCCCCCTTTTTCTTCCTTCTTTTTTTTTTTGTCGTCCGCATCTGTCACGCATACTGTCCTCTCTCTCTCACTCTCTCTCTCTGTCTCTCTTTTTTTTGTCGTCATTTCTCTCCTCTCTTACTACCCCGCTCTCAACACACACCACCACACACCCCATGCTTCTTCTGTTTACCAGTTGGGATTTCCTCCCTTTCCTAATCTCTTCCTTTATCGCTCTTGACTTCTGCCTCTCTGTGGTTTATACAACCCCAACCACCACCGCCTTAAACCCTTTTGTTACCTTGTTGCACTCCCCTTTTTAGATCGTGCATACGTGACTTTTCGCATTACAGACCCCTGTGTGTGCCCCATTACATGTAAACCTCGTTTTTTCCCCTCTGTATCGCTCCTCTCAGTACCGTTTTCCGAATTTCTCCACACTCACTTCCCCTTCCTATTTTCCAAATTCCTTACACTTTTTATATTTATATACAATCATTTATAATCGCAATCTGCCACCTATCCCAACCGTCTATTAAATACTTATGCTTATCAATTTAGTCTTTTTTTTTCAACCACCCACCCACTCAGTCTTTCCCAGCGACCGACACTACCTCATCTCCGACCCACTTCCCCACTATCCCTGCTTTTTTCCACAATTCGTATTTCCTTCTCCCCCTCGCCGTGTTTTCCTCCAAACCGTCGTTTCGCTACTTCGCCCCCCGTTCGCCGTTTTTTTGTTTTAATTTCTATTTTTTTTTCGTTTCCCCCCTTTTTTTTTTTCCCCCGTGTTTTTTTTCTTCCCTCTGTGTCCCTTGTGTTTTGTTTTGTTTCGCCCGACCTTTTTTTACCAACCGCCACACATTTTTGAGCCTTGGCTTTTCGCCAAATTTTCTAGTCCTCCCCCCCGCCACCCCCCAACCCCACATATTTTATCCAGTGTTTTCCCACCCCGCTCCCCCGTGCTCAAACTTGTGTGAAAAACCCAACCCCCGCGTCTTTATTTTTCCAGACTCCCCCTCATTCCCTCGCACAACCCACTACACCCTCAGTTGATCAAGTTGACCTGGACGGAACTGCCCCCCGGTGTTTCTCCTCAACCCTCCCACTGCTCATTATATTTTATTTAAAAGGCACGTATGCTGCTTCCGCCCCAAGTAGATTCCTTGTTGTATTTCTTATTACGTGGTTAACTCTAACCCAAAATCAACACTGAACCATTATACCACCCACCCCCTCTTTTTTTAAATGGTGAAAAAAGAACTCGAACACAATCAGGCTTGTTTGATGCCTGCCTCCAACCTTTTTCTTCATGTTAGGGTCATTAACCGCCCCGACCCCCCCCCTCCCCCTTTCTTTCCCCTGCTGTGTCGTGTTTTTTGTCGTTGCCGCTCGTTTTTCGTTTGTCCTCCTGTTATGTCTTGCGCGATCTATCATTTTGGATGGTGCCCCCGCCACCGGACCCCCTACCACTTTTTTAATGATATGCAACACCACACCCACCCACTGGGCTTGACTGTGTCCACCGGACCCCCCCGCGACCCTTCCGACAATTAACCGAGACATGTATAGTGTTCGCTTGATATGCCCCGTGCGAGGCTTTGACCTTTCCCCCCCTGACTTCCGCTGCCCCCCCGCCCCTTTGAGTTCTTCCCCCGCCCCCTTTTCGTTCTCCCCTCACCACACTTTTCAAACATATTCTAACGGCCCGCCGTAGAGCGCCATTTTGTATGTCCCCCCCCTTTTGCTAGCTTACACAGATGCCGCACGCCTTCTCCGCCCCCCTCTAAGCGTCCCAGCCGGATTTTTACAGGGACATTAACTTTCCACCAACGCACAATGTCTACGGCCTTTTTCCCCCCCTTCCACCCTTTCCCTTTTAACCACTCTGTTGCCGTCGAGTGTGTGGGTGTGTGTAATGCTTTTAATCCCGCGTGGGGACCCTCAACCTGAATGCACACATACACACACCGGTGCCCGACTCGCTGGAAACTGTTGGGGACCACACACCCACACCCTTTACGGTCCCTTCATGGGCAGACAAACGCACTTCCCCTAAACCTTGCGATTGAGAACAAATTTTTTAAACATTGTAAAAAATTTGCAAAACGTTCTATAATCTTTAGTTTAGGGGTTGGTTTTTTCTCCCGCGAGTGCTGATAAAATATACAGTTCGTTTTTTTACAGTTGACTCTCCCTGCGCTATGGTTTATATAATATTTTATAAAATAACAGTAAGCTATGTGATTTGTCATCCCCAATCGACCGCCCCCCCCCGAACTCTCAGTGTTAACCGAACACCCTGTGTGCCCCCCCCCCCTGTGTTTTTGGGGACAGGTGTTTTCTGGTATAATACCTACTATTACTACTATATATACTACTCGTGTGAGCCCCCCCCCTCTCTTTTCGCCGCGTTGGCGTGCGTGCTGTGCTTGTGTGCGCTCGCTTGCTTCACATGTTAAGAAACCAGGTGAATTAATATCTGTGATCATAACACTATCAAAAAACATTCCTCAGCAAAACTCGTCCTAGAATTCCCTTCCATGTGCTTTTTTCTGTTTCCTCCTTTTTGACAATAAACATAAACATGTATTTATTAACAAGCATGAGATATTACACACACACACCACACTTACCTTACTTCACACCACATCCCCCCCCTCCCCTTTTCATGTGTGATGAATGATGCACCTCATTTCAAAAGTTCACAATCCTACCCACACCCACTACTTCATCACACACACACACACAGGATTTTTTTCCAGGATCTACATTTGTCCAGCATGAATGAATTAATAATGAAAGTGAATTCATATCTCTTCGGTTGACAGACGTCCATCTGTAACGCTGAACTCTCTGATGTGTGATGCCCACGACACTGAACCGATCTTTACAAACCACTTTTAATTATTCAGGGCATGATGCTATAACCATTCCCATATCATCGACATCATATGTTTAATTTATAAAAACATCAATTTAACATGGTGACCAAAAGTGGGGAAGCACCAACTCCAGAACGATTACTGCTAAGGTTTCAAATGACCACTAGATGGAGACAAATAACAACCCGTCGAACATGTCACACTGTCACAAAGTCATAAAAAATGAATAAATGTAAACGAAATGCAGTGCAGGCGTCGCTGATTTAAATCCTCAGTGTCACTCAGTAAAACACACATTCTCCCTCTCTCTCGCACACGTGTTCTGTCTCACACACAGCTATAATGGTTTGCATAATCATAATTAGCATAATCTGTGTGATACCACAGCAAACGAGAAGAGCTCCACTTTCAAGACGGGATGTCAATTTTTCCCCCCTCCTACACACACACACTTTTTAAATGCACACACAAGGTTGTTTTTGATTGTGACAGCAAGTAGCAGCACCGCAAATGAAGTATCAAATGCCACCCTCCTTGGCTTGACACACCCACATCCTATTAAGACACCCACCACCCCAACCATTCATCCACACAACTCAAGTTGACGCTGGTGTAATACCACCCTCATATCCAACACTTTTTAACGTTCCACTTAACCCAATTTCTTATTAAGACAACACAAGTGTGAGTGGTTGTGATTATATATTTAATTGGGGTATGTGTGAGCGGCTCGTCTGCCACCTTGCATGCACACTCACACCACAAAACCAGTTCCCACCCCATTGCCCCCTTCCTGACATGGTGACATTTCTTATAGACTTTTCCGTTGTGATTGAAAAACAAGATTGAACCTGCCCTCAAACACAATAGACAATCAATTTGATGGATTTAATGGAATTATGGTTTTAACATGGAGCTTTACCTCGGCCCCATCTCACGGATGTGGATTATATTCGGGGCTGGACTGTTTTTTCCCCGTCCCACTACGAGAAGAAAACCCCATTAAACCAAAGTGTGGGCTCATTAATGGTTTTTTTTAAAGGATTGGTACTGGTTTGAATGGAAAACTTTAAACACTTTTACTGATCAATTGTATGGTTCTATGGTTGATGTAAAATCGCGACCCTGGCTTTCTTTTCCCTCCCCCCCAATAATGCCACACAAACCCATCACCCTAACAAAAACGAATTGTTTGTACTGGTTTTAATACCCCCGAAAACGCTGGTTTTCTGGTTCATAATGGTTACCCTTTATGCATTATTTGGGAAACCCATCCTTCAGAATTTTTCTGTACCATTTTGGTTTCTGTGGGTTTCGATCTGTTTTTCTTCAGCAAGCCGGTGATCTGGCAAGGGAACCAATAAAACCCCATTACCCCATAATCTATCGGTTATATTGCTTTTACACACACCGAAACCCCCCTTACAAGAACCAGCCACAGCCTAGTTTGAAAAGAGAGAGAGACGCACCCCCCTTCCCGATGACGCCGATCTGGATGGATCTTCACGCAATAACTGCCCGCTGTTGTTGTATGTCCCTTTGTCGCTACGCAGACCCTTTTACAACTTCCCACCCCCAATCCCACCACCTAACACCCACACAACCAGCCATCACCCACCAATCTGTGGCGTACACCAACCCTTGTTGCTTATAACACATTCGCACCACCCCCAATCCCCTGATGTTTTCTCAGATCCCCCTTTGAATGATCAGCACCCACAAACCTCAAGCTCAAAAACTACCCTTTTCACTGACCAAATTTTTAACACCGATAAAAAGCCTCTATTCTCCGTTATAAGAAGAATTCAGATACAGTGACGGGTGTTAATTGGAGAGTTACAGCGAGTAAACCTATAACGGGCCCACAGACAGCCCCGACCCGATAGAGCTTCTTCATTGTGATGCGCGCAGGTAACAACACCAGACCTCGCTCCTGATGCCCCTCAAACTCACCTAGGACGCCTTCCAATGACCCCCCACCCGCACACCTAACATTTAAAAACAAACCGGAACGATTTTCAAATATGAACCCCTTTTTCCTGTTGACGCATTTCATTTGAAATCTTAGGCTGACCCTCGTTTAATTGTCCCTAGTAAATCCCGCTTCGCCCGGTTCTGACAGTGCCTTTACAATGTGCACTGTCTTCCTGTTTTACCGGGCTTGACGGAGATGATGCTTATTTTTCTGGTAAAGAGCTTGGCATCTTAACTCTCATACATTTTTGATTCCAGCGTTGATGAAATCCCCGACATATGTTCCTGAAGATAAGGATATGCCCATTTTTTATCCCCCTCCTGGCAAATACCATTCGGAGTAAAATATTTCGGTTATTCATATATTTAAGGTTTACTTTTGGCTTCTCACACTCCTGTCCAATTAATACCCCACAACACCGACCAACAGACTTTGTTAAACCCACTTGATTTTCTTCCACGTAATGATTCCAGTTGCAGGGGATAGCCTTACCCACTCACCTCACATTTAAAATGATTCTCAGTCATAAGAAATGCTTCTCAGTCTGGTTCATCTCCTACTCTATCTTTAACCCCCACCATACAAGAATTTTACAATTGCTACACGTCTATGTCATGATTTTTTAATTGTTTTGCCCCTCCCCTAGACTGTTTCCACAATAGCATTATCACTTAATAATATAAAGTTAACTGCAGGCGCCCTTTTTATAGTCTTGTTCGGTGGTACATTTACAACGTATTACAATGCTTTAGTCACAATAACTACAACCTAAAGTGCGTTCCAATCACGCACGGCACTACATTTGATTTCCCCTCTAGTATGTGTCTCAAACTCACCGCATCAGTGATTGATGCCAAACCCATATTGAGATGTCTGGCCAAAACAACTCGTCCGTACCGAGGACGCGCGATGCGTTTCTTTCTTTCCTTTCATTCTAGATGCGTGACAGCCAACCCTCTAAATATATATACAAAACCATTTTCCCCACCCAATCAAAGACTCCCATCCGCACCAGAGCCGTGTGTTTTCATTAACAATGTGATGAGATTTTGTGCATCTATTTTACCTTTTTAAAATACCATAACGACCGAAAAATCCATAAAAATGGCCTGTCAGATTTTCTGTACATATTTAGATTAGAGCTCCGCTTGCTCATCTGCTCCTTGCAACAATCCCACATTGTTACACATCTCGCCCTCGACCTTAGCTGCCATCTTCACCCTTTTCTATTTAAATGATCTAAGCATTCTTGCTTTTTTTTACATTTTTATTTCTGAAACCTTTACAGTTCTGATTTTTTCACGGTTTCGCGGCACCCACCCACATATAGAACCGAGAACAAGACGACAAATCAACAGGTGCTACAACTCGCTCGCCCGCCCGTCTCTCTCTCTCAATCTAATCCGTCTTCACCCTTCCCGGACGTGACCGATGGGTCGGGACCCTTCAGACGTGCAAACTTCAACACTCTCCCACCCGTCGCCCTCGCCGTTCCATGACAACGCAGAGGACAGACGGGACGTTGTTCCTTTGCATACGGAGGGAGGGGTGGGAATTAACAGGCAGGTCCCAGCGTACAATGTTGTGAGCCTATTTGGTTTTTTTTCTCTTTTTCCTCTTCTTCGAGGTAGAGCTAAGAACGGCAAGCGGCTTTCCATCATGCTCAGAGATATACATGGCTCTCTATATAGAGACAGTGATACCATCCCATCCCGGAGATAAGGCTTCCTAAAACCTCCAGAATACTGTGCGTGCTGGCGCCAACATTGCGCAGTAAACCACCACCAACTACACTTTACATGCCCACCTATAACCCTGGGTCTCCCCTGCCCTCCCCGTACATCTACATTTTCAAATACACCCCACTCAGGACAACACCCCCAGCACACACCACAGTGACGCACAAAGTGCCCTTACCGCAACGTTACCTCACTCTCGCCACATTTCTTAACCCAAAAATGCTGGTTCCCCCCCATCCGGTGTTTGTCATCATGTCTGCTGTGCACCTTGCTTGCTCAGTCTGCCATGTCGAGCGATGTGTGTGACCCCCCTCCATCAAATACATAACACACGACAGCGCCCTATTTTTTCCCCGTATAGGATGCGCACTTTCCCCCCATTTTAACACGCATCCAAACCCGGGCTTGGCTTCCAGTGTTAGATCATCTTTTTCATTGCGCAGATACATTTTGCGTTTTTTCATGGTACCACACGCCACGCACGCACGCAACGGCGGCAGTCTGTTAAAGTGGAAGTTTATGCCGGCTTGGTGGTGACGTACCGGACAGAGTTTGGTGTTCCACCTCCTTGAGTTTCGTACGTCCTTGTCTCGTCGGCATTATGCCAAGTGCCAACACTTTTCGTTCCCACATGTTGTCACCACCGTGGACGGAAAAAAGGCTCTCGTTTCGCCTTCTCCCCTCTGTGAGTGTTTTCCCGTCACTTGTGTTTTATTCACCTCGACTGTTCAACTACCGTTCGCTGTGGAATCCTTACTCCGTTCTCTTCTCCTCCCCTTTTTTTCTTCTCGACTAAAACGCGTTCTGCCTCCCTCAACCTGCTGCCTGGTGGCTCATTCTACCCCCATCCCTTCACTGCTACACAATCCTTGTCTTCTACTCTCTTCTCTCTGATCTCTCTCTCGCTCTATCACTTTCCACACCCACCTCATTCACACACCCCTTTTCACTATGTTCATTTTAATTCCGTCTGTTTATGCCACAACACACAACTCTTTTTCTCACAGCACCCCTCTCTCGTCTTTTGATAACAGGGACCATGCCAAGGACCAGTGCGATGGCAATACTTTGCATCTTGGAAGTTTCACGCTGGACACCGTGTCCTAAAAACTACAATAAAGATTGTTCACTCTCAACCACCAATCACAGACACACACTTTTTTCTCCATCCTTCTGTCTTTTGATAAATGGAAATGAAGGAAGTGATGGAAACGATGGAAGTTCACGTGACCCGTGTCCTACAAACAAATAAAGATGTTCTTCAAAAATCCACCGGCTGTGTCCGCGTCACATGAAGAAAATCAATTTGGAACAACACGAGGGAGGTTGAATGATTATACAACGAGAATACAACTGTTCCTTGTGCGCTGTTTTCTAAAGCTCATTTTCAGATGTAAGTGAAGGCGTTATCTACTTTCTCATTAAGCCGTTTTCCTCATGAGGTCCTTTGCGATTCTATGACATCGGCCACTGCAAGTTTCATGACCCTCGCAGGGACATTCGGTGCTCATAATGACAGCCGAACCTGACATCTCTGACAACTCAATCTTCCAGCCAGCCGAACGAATCACTGAAACATTCAGCCGCACAAATTGTCTTCCTTCAGCGTGAGGAAAGGTGATACGGGAGCGGATCCAGATACAGACAGCTGTCTGCCCAGCTAGCTGTCGTTTGAGTTTTGACAGTAATCATTTTGGATGCTGAGAGCATCAATTTAAATGTCACGAGAGACTCATCTACGGGACCTTCCTGTTGATTCATTACCATTCTAATGACACCGTAATGAATTTATTACTCGAGTCTGCGCGTCCAATTTCATAATATCGATAACACTGAGATATCTAGTCTAATACATTCCCAGAAGGATAACTATTAAATATTGAATATAAAAAAATGTGAAGCAACACTTTAAAACATTTGCTCACTGCCCTTTTATTATATCTTAAATGCTACAGGTTTCTTTGTGAAAGAAAACTAATTCTAAATCAAATAAAAATTAATAATATAAAAATCTCTTCAAAATAAACAAAGTCGTCTGAGCTTTTATTGGATTTTTTAACATTTAAGAAATATCAGCATATCCACGTGTTCCAAGTTTGCAGTAAACACAGCGGCCCCTGCTGTTTAAAACATGTATTGCGATTCAAGTAATATCTCAACCGGCTTGAATCGTCACATAATATAATCGATTACCGGCTTACGGTGAATCATTACATCCCTGGTACCGGGAATAGAATTCGTCCAGTTAAGAGCTGTTCTAATTTTAGAGGCTTTATAGTAAGGTCGAAAAACTACAAAGTGTTGCTTTAAATCCTATACTGTATATAAATATAACTAGGGATGCACGATAAATTATCGTAACATTTTGTGAATGTGTGAATTATTGGAACAAATGCATTTTGTTTGAATCAGACTGCTGTCTGAATGCTTTGTCTTGAGACCTGTTAGACTGGCACTTAAGAACTTGTATCTGGGTTGCTCTGGAAGAACATCGATCATTTGTTTATTAAAGGCGAAATAGACGATTTGATAAGATGATATCTTTAGCCTGCTAGCACTGAAATCATGATCCCACCCTCCATGTGAATCGCCGTCCAAAGCCACGCCTCCTCCAAAACACATGAACGCGCACAAACCAGAAGCTCTTGGATCGATTCCAATTAAATCATGTCTCATTTACCAGTGAGAACATGTTACCATACAGAGCAAATAACGCTACTACAATAGCGAAAACCGTTACCATTAACAACAGCTTTAAATAGGGAACTGATGCAGCTTAGTTCACGTTAGACGCCGGGTAACGATGTAATGCATAAAGGTCCACAAACTACATAAGCAACATAATCAAAACCCATCAAAATCGAATCATAACATACCTGTCCAGAAGTTACCATGGCATCATCTTTGAAACCCTTGACTCCCGTAGTTGCTCCCAGCGTGGAAAAGCAACACTGATTATAATCATACCCGTCAACACTCCAGGATTTTCCCATTGTTCACACCCATCTCCTTTTGAAACCTCCAGGGACAAAATCACGAACAGACCGAGCGGGAAACCCCGGAAACCCCTGGGAACTGACCGTCAGGGACCGGAATGCATTCATGAACGGAGTTCTGCTTTCACCTGTATCACGCAGTGGGATGCAAAATACCTTGACTGAAAATGGAACAATGCAATGACTGGGCAAATGTTTGTTGCTCCTACGCCTTTCACAGACGATATACAATTATAAAAATACCAATGTATCACTTTTCTTATTGATTGCTATGAGGATGTTAAGAGACTTCCAACCAGCATGACAAAAAATATTCTGGACAGGACTGCCTACTCAACCTTTAAATTGGAGCTATCATGCTATGTCACGCATTCTGACTTCTTCACAATGTTAAACTTGCTGGCTTCTCATGCTTAACATGGTCAACTTGTTAAAAAACAAGTTGGATGTATGATGTAGTATTCTGTGCTCGATACACTCCCCCAGCACTCCAACTTGCTTCGGAAAGTTTTTTCTAATTCTGGATCCCAGTGTCGTCAAAGAGATCCTATTCCTTTTCTTGGCCAAAAGCACAGCGAGGCGAAAGAGCCCGCCCAAGAGCCAACCGATGAGCAAGACCCGCTTACCATCAAGGTTACCTGCGCTGCGTCAAGATGGGCCGCGCCGCAGCTCGTTACTCTTGTGACAGTGAAGTTTAGGTGTCTGGAGATTGAAAACTGATAGATGGCGCGGTCCCAGCGCTAAAAGATGCTGGACATGAACTGCACGCGGTAAGTAAAGGTCATGCGTCAGTGTTTTGTTGGCAATCGGCGTGTACATGCATTATGTAAAAACACACGAAGGGATTAATGTGATGATGTGTTGCTTGCTCGTGCCGTAGTTCCATCCCACTAGTCCCACCTCGTGTTTTTCCGGAAATAATCGTACAGCTGTATCTCATTTTATAAACTAAACTAAATACTCTTCGAAGATACGACATATGCAATGCTCAACACTCAAATGAATAAATCTTGAGTTTTTCTCACCCGAAAGGAACACAACTCGTGCATTGTGTTAATCTGTCTGAAATCCAGGACAGGAGAGTAAAGCTTGTGTGGAACACCAGTAAGGCAACTATATCTGTCTCTAACACTCACAAAACAGAAGAAATGCATTCTTCTCCAGACAGAGTCTGAGCGTTTGATGTTTTACACCCAGCCGCAGTTTAATAAAGACTCCGAGATGAGAGAGATTGTGTTTAACAGAAGAACTAGAATACAGAAATGCTCAAAATATTGTTTCAAATATCACTTTTACTAAAAGAACAAAGTTCAGCTCAAATCACAACAAATCTATTATTTTGACAGGATTATCCATCACACAGACGTACTGTGGAAATGAACAGGACCTATGGCAGAAAAACAAGATGTTTGTCTCTTTCACACCCACACACACAGCACATCTGACAGCATTACATTACGCAAGAGGCCGCAGTACTGACAGAAATGCATCAAACTTCATTTACAAAAGAAATGTACAATGTGTTTTATTTGTGGCGAGAGTATCTTAAAACTAATCACAGAAAATCACCGGACAAAAGATGTCAGCAGGTTCAATCATATGACTGGTTTGATATCATTTATGCATCTCCCTAGTCCCTCCCTCCTCAAGTTGACACTTGACTGTCTGACACTAGCTTTTTTCAAGTCTCGATAGAATAAAATAATAAAATTCACTTAAAATCGGATGATGATGATGAAGAAGAAACATTACAATATTGATCCTGTCATGAAAAAGAAATGATTACGGTTATCTGTCAAATTCCTTTCACAAAGGAAAGGTGTCTATTTTAGGACCGCCCACCATTTCTAGGTCACCTTGTCGCTTTTAATACTTTTTTGTGCAGTTGATTCTTAAAGCCCCACAGTGTGACGAAAGACTATTTAAAAGTGCAAATATCTCATGAGCTCTCCTGATTTGCTGCTCTTAGCTGGTTTAAGTCGGTCTATCTCGTCTCCCAGGATCAAAACCCTTCTGAAACTTTCCCCTGGTTTAGACTGGCAATGAAAGCATCATTTAACCACTCTTGTGTTGTGCTAAAGCAATTGACTTTGTTCTTCATTGGCACACAAAAAGAGGATTTTTAAGCACAGCACAGGTCTCTATGAACAAAATCTCTCTCCTCTATCCTCTGCTTTCTCACTTGTAACAAAAGGGGTAAAAGGCCAAATGTAATATAAAGAAGAAAGATCTGGTTCAAAACAGTGAATTTCATAAATCAGACATATCTGAATCAGATCTGATTAATCGTATTTTAATGGTGATAGCGACTTCTGCCTCCCACAATTAACTGAGCATAATTGTACAATAATACATATGTATACAATAAAAACATACAATAATCATGTTTTGAAAGCAAGCACAAAACTCCCGATAAGGTCAGAAAATCATCACAACGCTTGTGTTGTTTAAACTGCCCCTTTACAAGAAATACAAAAGCCAATTTTTTTCACTGCATTTGTGCTATTTTAATACTTTTTTGGCGAAACCCACAGACAAACATGAAGGGTGACCAATAGTAATTATTTATATTAAAAAAAAAGTTGCAAGGTTTCATTCCTAAGGTCACAAAATGTTCATTTTTGCGGTGGGGTGTTTAGATAATTGATTGTGTGCTTTGAAATACGGTGCTGAAGAAGTTCAATGGCAGCAGATAATAACATATTCAATGGCTGTAAAGCGCCTAAAAAACACGCTGAAGTGAAATTAAAAACAAAAGTTCTGAACTGACAAAATAATCGTGATTATTAACCGCGATTAAAATTTGGACGGAGATAACCGTGATTATCATTTTACACATAATCGTGCATCTTTCCTATAGATACAGACAGATGACATTTAGGCAGCAGAAGTGATCTCTCAAGGCTGAAATGAGAGCACTGGCTGCAGGCCACATCAGTCCGATGCCAGCCGAGCTCATAGCTTCTTTCATTCAGTTCATTTCATCCAGCGGGAATAACACACAGCTCTATTCCTTAATACACTTTAAGAGCTCGAAAAGATGTTTTTGCACCGTTGTATTACCATGATATTCATGGCACCATGTAAACGCAAACTATACAATGGCAATGCATGTTAAGCCTTTCTGTTTTGAGCGTGATCCCATTACAATGTTTTTGTTTTGGAAACGTATGATGATAATAGCACGTCTGGACACAGTGCATGCTTTTATTTATTGTAGTACCACGTAAATACCATGGTATATGAAAATAAGTACTATGGTACCGCAGTAGTGTGTTACGTTTAAAAAGTTGACGTTTGGCAAACATCTCAATATCACGAGGTGATTTGTGCGAGACAGATATAAACACTGTCTGGATGTATCTCTCTGACTTGACCTGATTTTCTCATCTCTGTCTCACTCAGCGCTCGTTGTGTGCGTGTCTTTATGTAATGAATGCATCACTGCTAATGTCTGCTGTTTCAGAGCCATTTAAACTCATATCTGAAGACATTCACATGTACATTTAT
Organism: Triplophysa siluroides; assembly: GCA_006030095.1. Lineage (NCBI taxonomy): Eukaryota > Metazoa > Chordata > Actinopteri > Cypriniformes > Nemacheilidae > Triplophysa > Triplophysa siluroides. The sequence continues at coordinate 9,094,832 of VCII01000624.1, forward strand.
GTATTTGGCAGACGCTTTTATCCAAAGCGACTTACATTGCATTATCATATAAATTTATAAACGGGTATTTGCAATCCCCTGAGATCAAACCTAAACCTTGCGTTGTTAACACGATGCTCTTACCACTGAGCTACAGGAAACATGATTTAAAACCACATTTCATCTGCCCACAACTGTTTGTTAAACAGCCCGTAAAACATATTTTATTATATTTTATTAAAATACCCTTTGTGTATCATGTTCATCTGTTCATCGATCCTCTCTCTCTCTAAATAAAAATATTGCCTCTTTGCACATGTTCAGAATCTTTCTTCACATTTTGCACATAAATATAACATCATATGAAAAGTTTGGTTCCAAAATGAGATAACTCAAAAAATGAGTCACAAATAATTTGAATTGTTCAAAAATCTTGTTTTTTTATTGAGCATTCCAATTAATATCAGGGTCAACTCAAGCAGAGATCCCCGGCTCAAACTTTTTCTATGTTTACAGAAGCAAGACCAACATCTGGGGTGATGTTAAAAAATGTATGAAATGCCACCGATGAACTGTTATGAAGTATCAATTAATTTGCAGAAGGAGGTCATGTGTCAATTTTCACATGAAATTTGGAGCCAAATTAGAGGGGTAAAAATTAGTCTTTTGGAAACTACATTTTTAAAGCCCTATAAGCTTCAGTCCTGGAGAAATGAGGACCTCAATGCAGCTTCATAAGAAAACTGTTAAAATGTTAAAAATGATGGGTCATTTAAAAAAATCTGTCAGTTCATTTCTTTTAAAGGAGAATGTCTGAAGACAAATCATGTTGAAACTAGAAATATATCTTTTTCCTTCTATTAAAACAACTGCACTATAACCATGTCAGTGTCCTTTTGGCACTGAAAATTATCGGGTTGAGGCACATAAGACACATAACTTGCTCTGAATAGTTTATTTATAAGATTCTATATTTCTTTGAGTTATAGGGAAATTTTAGGGATGTTGTTAATTATGGCCAGAACACAGATGATGTGAGGAAAAAAAATCGAACCGGGGAAAAATAAAGAATTTGGTTGATTTGACACGGAATGACTGATCAATCAAACTGCAGTTGGTTTGTTTTGATGAAGCCATAATAACAACAAAAATACAGCTAACTAACACAATAAAAGACAATTAAAACATGATAACATAATAAAAAAAGGTTTGGAACCAAACTCTTCATATATTCTATTGAATAAACAATAGACTGATTTCTATAGTTCATAGAAATTAGAGTCTTACAAAAAACGTCCAGCACACATTTCACTCCAAAATCAAGGAAAGATAAAATATATACACGAACATGAAGCCTATATTAAGACCTTTAACATTTTTTACTTTCTTTAAAAAAATGATACTGCTTTCTTTGGACTGTGGGTGAAATATGATTCTGAAAGACATTATGAGCTGTTGAGCTCCAGTAAGAATGAAAATATTGACAAATAAAGAGAACATTTTCATGCGTGTCTGTACAGTATGTCAAGTAAAATGTAATGCACACACACACAGCTTTATTTAAAGGTCGACCGTTATGGGTTTTTTAATGGCTAGTATAAACACACAGAGGCTATTGTGCACAGCATGAAGCCGCATGTGCTTCAATGGTATAAATTAGACAGAATTTATTTACGAAAACTTTTTCAGCCATTGGTCGTTACCAGAAGAAGCTAATCTCACTGCACACACCTTACGCATTTGAATACGGATACAAACAGCAAGCAGATCGAGATGTAAGAGATAACACTGCCCTGGACAAACACATTCACATTAACTAACAAACAGTATATTCAGTGGCTACATTCACACAACCTTAGAACACAATTCTTCAGAAGCCTTATTTGGACTGTTAAAACGGCCTCTGCCAGCAACAATATTAGCACATTTAGGGTTACAGTTCTTAACTGACGTGACACCTCCAAATGTGATGCTTCTTAATAAGTATGATTCTAAGCCAGTGGATTTAAGATCATCGCTAGGCAGAGCAGCAGTATTTAGAGACCAGAAAAAGACAGAGACTGCTAAACTGAGTCACTCAACAATCATCCAGAACACCTTAGCAACACCCTGGCAACAACACAACTTACAGAACCACCCTCAGAACACCTTAGCAACACCCTGGCAACCACACAATTTACATAACCACCCTTAGAACACCTTAGCAACACCCTGGCAACTCCACAACTTACATTACCACCCTAAGAACACCTTAGCAACACCCTGGCAACAACACAACTTACATAACCACCCTCAGAACACCTTAGCAACACCCTAGCAACTACACAACTTACATAACCACCCTCAGAACACCTTAGCAACACCCTAGCAACTACACAACTTACATAACCACCCTCAGAACACCTTAGCAACACCCTGGCAACTACACAACTTACATTACCACCCTAAGAACACCTTAGCAACACCCTGGCAACTACACAACTTACATAAACCCCCTCAGAACACGTCAGTAATCATGGAGAAATGTCCTGGCGAACAAGCACAAACTGATTGTCACATTTTGTACAATAAATATAAACATCTAGATACTACTGTACTGTTATCTATCGCTATGGTTACTAAGACTTACTTCGGGTACCTGTCCCTGTGTTCATTACATGTCTGTCCTGTCCTACGGTAAAATGTAGACGATCAAATGCTAACGAAAGTTAAATATAATATTTTCACAACTATTTCTTATTTTCAATATTCACAAACAAACACACAGACGCACGCACACACCAAACACACACACAGTACATTGATCTGATGAGAGTTAAGGCCATAATCATTAACACACACACGTACGCGCACGCAGACGCAAACGATATAATGCCAACAGTGAATACCATCACCTTTTATAGATCGGCACTACATCGTGTATTTACATAACTCCTAGTCCAAGAACTACTCCTTTAAGAGACGGATGAGATTTACAATAAATAAATACCAATGACACACGCAGAAACTATGTTGTGTAATTTTCTCGTTCTAAAAATACACACACATTATCATTCTCTTTCTGTAGTCCTATAACGTGAAATAACTGTCATTTTACATCAATGACATTCAACAACTAAACATTCTTAAACAACACTTAACGGTTGTGCTTGAAATAAGTCATTAATGCTTTACGGTCAATGATGTGAACAACCGTCTAATATAGATTTGTAAAGTACTGTTTGTGTTGTGTAAACGAATGATGCATTAATCCGAGACACAAAAAAACAACCTTCTAGTAGTTACGCCAAAGCAATCACATATAAACACGCTAAAGCTTCTCGAATCACGGCAGTGAGTTTGGGATGGACATGCACATCTTGAGAACATGTGAAACACATCTTGCAGAGTTAAACACACACAGAGATGACAGAGACACTCTTACCTGCGCTATAATTCACCTGTTTGTTCTGCAGAGACAACGTGCCCATAGCCAGACCCATATCTGCCGCCTGACACAGACACACACACACCTGTAGAATGAGACAATGTGTGTGTGTGTGTCTGTCCTGCTGGAGTTTTAGTCTATGTCTCTCTATCTGAAATAAAGACACACACTCTCTCTCTCATCTTATTTGTCTTTTCTTACTCTCCCCATCAATGCGTGTGAATATTACTCTCCAAATCTCTCTCTCTACCCACCCCGTAGACACCCCAGAAGGGGAAAGTGAGAGATTGGATGCCAGAAAGGAAGACAACAAGAAAATGAGAAAAACCTCACATATCAGTGAAACATAGGAAGAGACAAAGACATGAGGGACATAATAAAGAAAGAAAGAAAGAAAGAATGAAGGAAAGAAGGAAGGAAACTTTGTTTGGACTCGTCCTGTGAAACCAGAAAATATTGTTTTATTTTTAAAGATAAAATATGTTCTTTATATTAAATGCAGCCATAAATGACCGGTTTACTGCCAATTTCATTTCAAAATCAATGAGCTGTTTTAACACATCCAATCAATTTGCAGTGAAAACGCAAGCCACGCCCACTAATTTCTCCTTTGAATTTCCTTTTCGTTCTGAAATGTGTCAGAATACGGAAGTAAAAACGATCGCAACTTCCGGGTTCACGGGGACTTAAAGTATGCTGAAGATACTTAAACATTTTTAAATGCATAAATGTTTACCTTCCCCAGTATTGTTGCCCTGTAGGAATAGTGGCTGAAGCGAGGGAAGTTTGTATAGTGCAGTGTGTTGCATACTTCTTGCACACAGCAGGTTTTTAATCAAAAAGTGATAGAAAAAGAAATGGGGGCATGTGCCCCAGTAGAGCTTTGGTCTAGCAATGCCCCTGATCTGTTCCACTATGAACATCATGTGTACTGAAGCCAATCTTTTACTTTAAATCCCATAATTTATATTCAACACAAAATGAAATATTTATGTCTTGGTACTGAATGTTTCAGAGGGATAGTCCGTCCTCGGGGCTGTTGAGGTGTGTGTATATCACACAAAAAAAACACATTCTCACATTCACAAAATGTCTACGAACCACATCACAAAATGTATGAATAATACCTAAACAGCATTAAAGCTCAAGTTAACAACGGGGCAGTTATCATTTCAGAGCAAAGATCTTAGTAGAGTAATAGAAATGAGATTTATCTAATGTCGAAACACATCAGGTTAATGTGGGAAAATCTGTCAAATCTTGCTGATATGCAGGTGTACACAAACACAAGCACACAAACACACACAGGGCATCACATTGTGAAGCGTTTTGATGGCATAGTTTCTCGATCCCTCTAGAGAAAATGCGACCCGTCTGACAGCAACTTTAATTAAACACATTCACGGTAACAAATTATCGTTTCAATGTCAAAGCTGAGCCCTCCTGCTCCCAGACACACAACCATGTACAACAAATCTCCCTCACTGAATACAAGTAGCTTCCATTCCCATCAGAGGAACCGCCATTAATGATGATTAAAAATAAATGATGTTGATATTTAACTGATCTCATCAGTGAAAAGCCAATGCAGGCTGAATGGCTTTCAGCGTCTTCCTTCAGGTGATTTTACAGGTGCTTTCTACAGGTAACACAATTTCCTTTTCACAATTTCCAGTTGTAACTTTATATATTATATATATAACTTCATAGAGGTCTTCACAGAACTTTTCAACATCTCGCTGAGTCAGGCTGTTGCCCCCACATGCTTCAAAACTACCACCATCATTCCAGTCCCAAAGAAGTCACCTCCATCCTGCTTCAATGACTACCGTCCAGTTACACTTACTCCTATTCTCACGAAGTGCTTTGAACGGCTAGTCATACACAACATCAAGTCTGTCCAGTTTCCATATCGGTACTGATGATGCCATCGCCACTGCCCTCCACGCTGCACTCACTCATCTGGACAAAAACAGACTCGTACTTCACAATGCTGTTCATAGACTTCAGTTCAGCATTCCACACAATCATCCCTCAACAGCTCACTCACAAATTGGTCCAGCTGGGACTAAACGCTTCGCTGTTGGATTTCCTGACGGGGAGACCTCAGGCAGTACGGGTCGGCAGTAACACATACAGTACCATCACACTGAACACGGGGCCCCCCAAGGGTGTGTGCTTAGCCCCCTTCTCTACACCCTGCTGATCCACGACTGCACACCGACACACGATTCCAACCTCTTCATCAAGTCTGCATACGACACGACTGTGGTGGGTCTCATTAGCGACAGAGATGGGACAAACTAGGTGTGCCACTGGCCAGGTGGTGCAGTGACAACAATCTCTCTCTGAATGTGGATACTTGAATAGAATATAGGCTATACATTTTGTTTCAATTTAGCCTACTTATTTTGCTCAATTTAAAAAAAACACTTGGCTAAATAAACAGAAGAAATGCAAAAAGCCATGTTCGGTGTTCAGTATTCGGCCTTTGGCCAAGTGTTTTGTTTTTATTCGGCTTCGGGCAAGAATTTTCATGTCGGTGCATCCCTGCCGCAAAGCCCTCTGCATTGCAGGTGATCCCACTCACGCAACACACAGCTTCTCCAGGCTGCTGCCATCAGGGAGGAGCCTGCGGAGTCTCCAGGTCAGGACCAGCAGACTAAAGGAGAGCTTCATCCACCAGGCAGTCAGAAGCTAAACTCCCTACCTCACCCCGCCCCCTGCTTCCACTGAACCCTGACCACATCCGCAGGTCCTTCCACTCCCAACCACACCTTTATCCGGACATATGTCCTATATATGTCATGTGACTATGTTACATGTCATTTAATAAACATATTAAACATTTAGATAAAGCAAAAATCAAGGAAAAAGTGAAGCCAGTCACCTGCATACAATTTGACTGCTCGGTGTTCCTTGTAAGGGGCTTTGGCGCCCTGTAGTGTCTGTACATAACATTACACGCCTTCACCTTTGCATTTTCAAAAATGAGCACAAACATATAGCAAGAAACCATTTCAAGAGGTTTATTTTACTACATGTATATTAAATGCATTTCAGTATACTATAGAGCCTTTATTACATCAGTTTTTCTTTATTTTCCCCAGTATTATGCAAAAAAAACACAGACACTCACAACAGCGCCATCTGTCTATTCACAAAGTGAATTACAAAGACAAACAAGACAACAAACTACAACGTTCATTATAAAAGTTAAATTTATAGCAATTTATTCAACAATAGAAATGGTAACTTATTCCAAACTATACTCGTTTGGCCGTTACATCCCAACAATAAATACACTTTACTTTTTAAGAAAGTAAACATGTTTAATATTGATTTATTCAACAGTGTCTACTACTGTATCATATTAAATATTAAAGGGTATTCCCATTAATCTCCTCCTCTGGAAACACCAGTTTGTGTTGCATAGACCCACCCAAACAACCGTACGAAACCACAGAAAACAAACACATAGCCATGTGTAAAATACCAGTAAGGACATCTGTTTCATAAACATAACATTTTACAACAAACACCGCAAACACACTTCAAGCACATGAGCTGCAGTAACGTTAAACAAAACAAAAACGTGAAATAAAACGTGATCTTACCGCTTATCTCGCGGGTTCAGAACACGTGTGGATTCAAATATACGTCCAGTGTAAACAGACTTTTATTTTATCTGCTCCACTGATTTTCTCACTGATATTTCGCACGACCTCAAACTTGAGATGACGTAACAAAAACGAAATTAAAAGTCCCAATGTGGGCGGGGCGTAGCGGCACGAAACTTTTCACTGATTGGTTAGATACAATTGGTCTAAATAACTATTTCTTCTAGGGTATTTTATTTCAGTTTCAGATGTAAATGCTTCCGTGGTATCTGTTACTTTTAACTAATATATATAATAATATGAAATAAACGTAAATTAGTCAAATAACTACGCTGCATAAATTCTGTCAGACAATTTACAAATGATAAGAAAGGATTAATCTAAAGGGGAAATAATTACTGCTGCAAATGCAGGTTTTAACTGAGCACCGCAATGGTAAAAAGCAGACGTGAATCATTTATTTATTCATTCATTTTATTTACGTACAGTTAAATAAGACTTCATCATCAGAAGAGGGAGAAAATGCACATGGAAATGAATACATACGACTTTAATTTAACATCAACTTTATGTCTAAATCTGAAATGAAAGTAATGCGCATGTGATAGCTATTTGTATCCAATAGGTGTCAGTATAACTCGAGATTTTCTTTCAGCATCTCGTTAGTCTCCTCTGGGTGTACAGACCATACAGACAGCTAAAGCTGGGAATGTTAATATAAAATAATGGAGTTAAAGAAATGTTAGATTACAGTCTTTCCTTCTGACTGTTATGAAAACTTGAACGCACCTTAAAACCTGAGCAAAGCCACTGAGCATCTCATGACACAGAGAGCGTTTTAGACAATAACTACTGAAAATGATTCCATGCATCCAAGAGATTGCAATTGAAAAGTGGAATGATTGGAAGTGAGAGTTTCTCAGCAGTTTTCTGGTAAAGAAATGTTTCACCTTCAGCAGGTTTGAGACGAGAAGTGTTTCTCCACGCCGGAGGGAAGAAACATGGTCTGTGAGACAGAACCATACAAACAGCTTTTGTGTCTTTTGATCTTCACAAAAGCATGTTGTAGAGAAATGATTCAAGTCAGTAAATCAATAAAATTGAAGATATTGGCGGGAATAAATAAGTTCTATAGTTACCGTATATGAGCATTTTTATATAAACTAAATATCACGGTTCAGTTGTGTGTTTTTGTGCTTTCTAATACATGACACACACACACACAGAGTTGTCTGTCTAGTGTCGGCCGGGTCTGGAGGATATCTGCTTGTGCCAGAATATCTCCTGAGGTTACTGCACTTAAAAAAACAATGCAAATATAACTTAACACACTTTCAACACCAGGAAGCAAAATGACACACACTCACGAGAGGCGTGATGTGCTTGTGTTCCCTGCGGGATAGACAAAAAACACACACACGTTAACACACACACACACACAGGTCTGTGTTTCATCTGAAAGCTTCACAGGGAGTTCTGTGTAGCATCTGAGTCTGACAAAATCACATTACTTGAGAGTCACAGAGCGGAAGTGTGTGTATGTTCAATGTTTATTTCAGAATTTACTGTTTGGCCTCCAGTCTCTACAGTCAAATACACAATATAAAAAGTAAAAGACCCAGACTCTGAATTTCTCTGTGAATGTGTGTATGTGTGCTGACCAGTGTTGGGTGTAACTAGTTACTTGCTGTAATTTAATTACTTGTCCCTTGGAAAAGGTAAAGTAAGGGATTACTTTTCTGTATTTAATAATAATTCAATTACAGTTACTTCTGATGTGATTAAACTAAATACTGTGTGAAATATATGTGTGTGCAATAGTGGAATTGACATCAAAATTCAAAGTCTCATTTTAAAATACATGCTTTAATGTAGAATTCTCACATTTGTAATACTTTGGTATGTTCATAGTAGTTTATAATATTTATTTGAATGAATTAAAAGAGCCGTTTCATGTCTATCCTTGAATCATAATCAAGGTTGATATGGAAAGTAATTAGTAAGAGAATGTTTGTACAGTAATCTAATTACACTATTGAAGATGTAAATCACCCCTTCCAGAGTTACTTGCTCAACACTGGCGCTGACATGAAAAGAAAATGACATACATATTTTTTACATTCTTATACGCTGCTCTTAAAGTGCATGCAAGAAGAGACATTTGCAGATTTTTTTCCTGAATGATGAATCTGATATGTTTCCTCGAGACTTTTAAAAGTGATCTCAACCATGTGTCACACCCAATGTGTTCACATCAGCCAAGAAATTACAGTAAAAGTCTGAAGTCAACTTGTATGTCAGCAATTTACTTACAGTATGTCGATTTCTATTTTTGATACATTTAAGAGGAAACGTCTAAGATCTAATTCATGTGTGTTGTCCTGGTAAGCCCTATGCCGTGGGGAACAAATGTCCAAACATTTTTTTGGAAAAACAGGTTGTAAGTCATGATAAATGATGTTTATTTGAACACGTAAAATGCAAAATAAAGTTATGTTTAGGGGACAGAATATACAGTTTGTAAAGTTATTACAGTATGTCACATAGACATGTTTAATGAGCTTGAGAACACATTTTTCTGTAAACAACATTATTATCTCCACATGACAATGTGCAGCTTATGAACAATCTCGTAATACAACATATAATCACTGTATTTCAACCAAATAGCCAATATATCTTTTCCCGAACATGAAAATGCAGCCATCAATTATTCACCCACATGTCACTTCAAACCTGTGATCCAAAATCTTATCTAACAGCTTTATGTGAGAAACCCGTGAATTTATTTAATAAACATTTTGCTGTCATCATAGTTTTCAAATCTCAGTTTTATGTACGCATTACTTTCTGGGCTGTCATATTTGTACATAACTGGTTCACCTTCATTCACTTTCATATGAGGAAAAAACAACATTGTCATGTTTGCACATGTGGTGATGAGTACGGTTGAATTGGTATATGACGTTAATATGTTTTCATACCTTTATTAAGGGTTCCAGTCACCAGTTTACTCACAGACAGAGCAAACTTCACTAACCCGTGTTTGCAGCGTCTGGCACAGCCCGACATCCTCAGTAGCAGCGGTCGGAGGTCACAACAAGGGTCAGATGTAATGAAGTCCAGAATGAGTTTAGTCCTCGGCTCAGGAGCAGACAGAAGACGAGCTGGAACTGACCCACACGCGGACGCATTAACTCAGCTCCATCACATAACAAAACGAGTGAAATCCGGAACTTCAGAGAAGACCAAATGCTTGTTGAAAAACTGCACAACCAGACAAACAGAAAGACACTCTTTAACTTTTAAAGAAGACAAACTCCTATAAAAAAAGTGAAAGGGATAAGAAAAAAGTATGAATAAAGGAAGATGTAAGAGATCCTCTGATGAAGAGTACAGCAGGAGAACTGACGCACACAGCCTGATTTAATCCGCCTTTCTTACGACCGTCTCTTTCTCTCTCTCTCTCCTCTCTCTCTCTCTCTCTCTCTCTCTCTCCTCCTCTCTCTCTCTCTCTCTCTCTCTGCTGCAGAGCGTCGTTCTGCCTCCAGCACTGCTGTCTGTGGTCAGCTCCTTCCAAGATGCTTCTGTATTTCTGCATGCACAGTAAATAATAGCCAATAAACACAGGAACTGCAGTATGACACATAAAAAAATGACTGTAAACAAACACCCCCCCCCCACGCACACACACACACACACACACTTTTCAAGGCATTCCTACATGACTGATCTTACATATACTGTAAGTTTAGATGTTCTACATAACTATTTTTTTCAAATAACTTTTTAAACATTTTTTTGTTGGTTGTGTGGTCTTTAGGACAGCAACACAACATCAAACACCACAGGCTAGATTGTGTTGGTATCAGATCAGCGCGCATCCTAAAAGATGTTCTTCTAGTTCTAACCCAACGCTCTTCTGCTTTACACCTGCAGTGTGCTGCAAACCTGTGGCTCAGTGTTGCCTGAAGTCATAGATCACTTGCTCTCTAAACAACACCATATCACCACCCATTTCAATTCTGATGTGTAAGATAGGATTAAGGCGAGCTACGACCCCATCATTTTTCATATTAAATGAGCAAAATAAATGGAAATAATAAAGGAATGAAAGTAAGGGAAAATGCTTTACACATCAACCAACGTTTTATATTGAAAAACTAAATTTACGGTTTCACAAAATCACTTTAATGCATTTATTTTGCAGTTATAATGTCAAAGATTGGGTTAAACGACAAGCAATATTTCAACACAAACTGCATTTGAATCAGAATGACAGAACCCTTGATTTATGTTATCGTTTATTGATTAGTTAACACAATTCAGATGAACTACTTTCTAAAAGCATTTTTAATCTTCATACTTCGAATGGATTTTGTATTACTGTAAGAGAGAACCATTTCCACACTTCCATTGAAACTGATCATTTCTTTTCTGGGATTTTCTCTGCGGCTGGGAGCATCATTAATGCATAATCAGAGAAAACGTATTAAAAAAAATCTCACGATAGAAATGCATCTGCGGTGTGTTTTTCTCTCGCCCACTTATATTCTGGACTATTTATCTATGAGTCCTCTAATAGAAAGATGAACCCTTCTGTTCCCACCAGCAAAGTGCCTCATCATAGCACAAGTATAGAGAGAGTTATTAAAGTTATTTAACGCAGAAAGAAAGAGAGAGAGAGAAAGACAGTGAGAGGTTTAACAGAGGAAACTTGGCCTGCTTAGGGTCATGTTTTTATGAAGAAAAGAAAGTAAGAGGAAAGAAGGAAAGAAAGAAAGCTTGTCCATCCATCATTATTTGCTGTGAGTGGTTGCCAGGGTGTTGCTATGCAGCTCCTAACCTGTTCATTACTATGGTTGCTATGCTGTTTTTTATGGTTGCTAGGTAGTTTCTTACCGGCCAAAATCAATGGTATAAACTTCTACTCTCTGACTGTAAAAATAAGTGAACAGAAAATATGTTTCCATGTAAACCTTCCTCTCTGAACCGAGCAGCGCTCACGTCTGTGAAACGCAGTTTGGTCTGAAATGAGTTACTGAAGCATACCTGCTCATCACAAACAAAGATAAAACCAGAACACTTAAAAATAAGAGACTGAAAACATTATATACCGTACATTATTTAGTCATTAAAATGAGCTTACAGTTTTCAATGCTAAAACACTTAACCCTATTGCTGAACCAAATGCCTCAAGTTGCCTGACCCACTGATTGAATCAATCACTCTTTTGCAAAACCATAAGCACTTTTTACCTGTTTAGACACAAACTTGCCAACACATTTCATTGTGATGCACCGTGCTGCATAATGGTGAGCACAGGTGACAAAGTTCAAACACAATTAAAGCACAGTTGTCACCACCTGAACACAACAACTCAAAAATAGATCACACTTGTGGGCTAATGATGTGAGGGAACATATACAGTGAGCCAGTTCAGAGAGCACTGGTTTGTGAGGCCCTACAATGGATAGAAATCTGAGAGGAAGAGTTCGTGTGAGAGGAGGTCGAGGTGGTCGATGTGGTCAGTGAAGACAAAGAACAGTAATAGCTGATGAAATCAGAGCTACTTGATTGACATGTTCTTGTCCATGGTATGAACATGAGGGGCTGGACAAAGGGTACAACCAAACATCAGTAGATTCACTGTGTCCACCCATAATCCGAGGATTTAGAGAAGAGAACAGGTAATTACCTTTTTTGACATTATAGTACAGTATGTAAAATGTGACAGCATTACTGTATGGCATACTATATACTGTACCACAGTATACTGTAGTAAGTAAATATATGTTTCAGTACATCACTGTTCCAATGTACTGTAGTATTGTAATGGAGGGTTGGTTCAAACTGTTTGTAGGCCTAGTATTCCATGTATATTTTTGTAACTCAATGTTCTCTTTTTGTAGAATGAAAGACTGCCACATGGTGGGGAAGGTATGAACTGCCAACCTTACACCAGGGGTAAATCTCCTGCAAGCCATGGGACTTGCCTGTGGTACATAGGTGTGGAGGCAGCCAAGCCTGGATACGGCATGCCAGGGGTTTTTCCCCCGGGGGCCTGCCAGACAAAATGTGATGTGGATGAAGTCCTGTGGCCTGACCCAGTACGGAGACATGATGCTGTGGCTGAGTAATGCACTTATTTGTATATTTTTGTACTTTATTTTTACATGGGATCTGTACACAAGTGTCAAACGCATAAGATTTCTGTTTGTTTTAACAAGTGCTAGTGTAAATGCACAAGATTTCTGTTTGGCTTTTTTGTACAAGTGCTAAATGCACAGGTTTTTTTGTTTTGCAACATGCATTAAGCCTACAGTGAACAATAAACATTTATTTCTCCAGCTTCATGTCCTGAGCATTGTGTTTTTTATTTTCTACGTAGTGTTTAGTGACTGTTCGTAGTGTTTTTAATTTTGATTGACTCGGGGCCGATTTTTGACAACATAGTCAGTTTGAGCACAGATTGAAACTGTTTTGAGGTGAAAAAGTTGGTTTGCAAGAAGAGTCTGGAGGGTTTGTTAATGTAGCTTGAAAATTGGGTTTTGTGTTCACAGTTTAGAGAAAAGGAGAGCAGCACTTTCAAGAAAATGTTGTCTTAGCATCGAAAAAACTGAGAGATGAAAACAATATCAATTTCAAGTCTGTGTCAGCCTGATTCAGGAACCATTTCAAACAAGTCTCTACATTTACCTTCAGTCCCCGAGACGAAGAGAAGATAAAAGCTGCCGTTGGGGGAGAAGAGAACAAACAAAAGAAAACAACAACCTCCTGTTTGGCCATCACATCTTATCAGTGTCACACAGTGAGTGAGATGACAGTATAGAAAGAGAGAGAGAAATAATATGAATGAAGAGTGTTTGATCAACAAGTTCTACATCCTTCAGTCCCCGAGACGAAGAGAAGATAAAATGCCTGTTGGGGGAGGAAGAGAGTGAACAAAAGAAAACAAAACCTCCTGTTTGGCCATCACATCTTATCATGTCATCACAAACAGTGAAAAGAGATGACAGTATAGAAAAGAGAGAGAGAAATAATTGAAGAAAAAATGTTTCATTCACAGACTAACATAACTGGGCAAATCCCATGAAAATATATATCCCATATTTAACCCCAGAATCACAAGAGAACAATCATATTTACAAACAGAACTTCATAATTCATTACAGTAGACACTTACTACACTAGTTTTCAGAGACTAGATTCACCCCAAGTAACATCGCCACTCATGCAGACACTATTGACAAGATGAAGAAATAAACTAATGAATTGATATGATGTGAGGCGGGCTATAAAAGCTGTTTCACACGCACACACAATCTGTCACACGGGGGTCTTGAAAACAGCTGCTACCCTTGGATGCATCAGACCGTCTAGGAACACAACATCCCAAACCCGCACACACACATTACACACACATACGCACCACACACACACTTTACACGCACACACAAACACGCACATTCACACACAAACAAACAAGCGCGTGCGTGCGTGGACACACACTCTCCTAAACACAGTAAACACGTGGGCTCAGATCAGTACAGTAACAGACCTAATAAAGTATGAGTTCATTAATTAAGCAAAGATCACAGAGTTTAATGTAGTTATGTAGCATCATTAAGTGTGTTCAAATATTACATTTTTACACATGTTCTCTGTAAAATGTCTATAATATTTGACTCTAACATCTCTCTCTCATGTGTAAGTGCCATTTCTATTCTGAGGCATAAGGAGAGAAAATTCATAATAGATCATGTGTAAATGGGCTGAGAATAGAGAGGGAGGGAGTGAGAGAGAGAGAGACTTTGCTCACTGATTTGTGATTCTCAAGGGGCCGGTAAGCAACATTTGGTTTGTTATCTTAAAGCTGTCTATAATGACAATAAAACACACAAACACACACATCAGTCCAGTGAGAACAAGCAGCGTGCGGCATGTACACAAAACAGCTGATGAAAGATGCCACGAGAGCAGCTGTCAGAGTCCAGAAGTGAAGGAGATGATTCTTCAGAGAAACACACTGAAGTGAAACCACCTGCTTTGAAATCACACAAGACACTCCAGCAGATTTCTCTTCCAGCTGTGCTTTGTTGTTTAGTGCAAACTGAACACGTTTAATTGAACACAATACACGTGTGACGAATCCAACCTCAGAGGTGGCAAGTCTAAAATGGTTCTCAAATTGCGATTTCACATTTGTTGTGTGCTCACGGTCGGACTTAGGATACTGAAACCCTTTCACAAATCTGAAAAAGGAAAGCACTCCGAAACCCTGTTTCATTGAGTATATACAGGTATTAACACAAACGCTTTGAGCTGCAGAAGCTCAATTTCACGCATCATTGATTCATTTGTGATGTAATGCAATTATATGATGCGTTTATTCTCAGCCATGCCGCAAGGGAGCGCTGTTGTGGGAGTTAACAGAAAATAGTTAACAGTAATAAATTTTACAGTCCAATTTAATGTATAAATTCTTATTCTGAATTCATTAATTTAAATCCCATAAACCCAAGCAGCAAAATAAAACCTTAAAAAGGACTAAATAAAACGACAGAAGAGGCTTATTATCAACAAAATACCTCTCACACAGTTTATAGCTTTAGGCTTTTTTGTTTATCATAAAATGTACGGATTTGGAGAAAGCCAATTTGTTGTGAAAGAGAGAGAGAATGGGAGGAGTCTCCTCAAATCTGCATTTGTGTATGGATGTTTTAAATGCTAAACAGGAGTTAATATGGGATGTCACGTCTCTCACATTAAAATCTGTTCTGCAAGAGATGCTATCTGAACTGAATCACAATGTAAAGAGCCATGCATTGCTCACACAGACATACTGTTCTTTAAAACCACATTAGCCCTTAAATAAACTTTATTATCAAATTATGCAGCTTGTTGTGGTGGTATCTGCTGTTATAAAACACATCTCTATATGATTTTTGCTCAGTAATCTCCATCTAGAAACCACCCAGAAGAATCTCTCGCATAGCAACACCCTGGTTACCACCCACACATTTCTATCATCATGATGGTGCTTTTTGCTCATGCAAGCATCACACACATAATCTTCTGTGATAAAATGTTGAAGTCTGGTTTCACTCTTGGGTCCTGCAGCGTCTAGATTGGTGCGTTTTATTTTTCCCCTAATAATGGGGAAAATAAAATAAAGAGCTTCTGGTGTTAGGAATGGCACATTTACTGCCGCAAGATCATTCATTAGTTTTGCAATAATGTTCACTCAACCATTCTTTATCTCTCACATACAAACACAAGTTAAACACAACCGCACTTTCTCTTGTGTGCACACTCTGCAGCGTGAGAACAAACTTGTCTCTCTCCTGCTGTGGTTTTGCTGAGGTGTGTAGTTTAGACGACAACGTATACCTTCCCCCAAAACAGCAATAAATGACAGTGATGAACCAGTGTAGACCAGAGCCAATAGATTCTGTGTGCGTGTGTAAGAGAGAGAGAGAGAGAGAGAGAGAGACAGAAAGAGATAGAGAGAGAGAGGGTGGGTGGGAAACATTTCCAATGGGATTTATCATGAGCATATAGAAAATTGATTTGAACATGATGTCTAATACATAAACATTTAATTAAATGCCACGAAAACACGCAGAGGGGGAAGTATAGGTATTAAACAATGGACAATTAAAATCTGACTAACTCTATTGATGAGAGCACTTGAGAAAATGTGAGATGTGCTGACATCTAGTGGTATTTTAATGACATAACACTCAATTGGTTGTCCAAAATTTATTCAGGGTTATTTTTTCTGATTTATTCGCAATAAATAAAAAGTATTCAGAATGGAAACGCCTTACAAAAAATGTAATTATATTATGGTAGTATCATTGGTAGGCTATCAGTAATACATTCTACTAAACGATTACAATATTCACGTACAGTACAATGGCATTTTCATACAATTTCAAAGAATACCACTGTAATACCACGGCACATGTTTAAGTAAAATATTTAAGACCATATTTAACAAAACATGGCAGTACTACACATATTGTGCTCATTAAATGTGCTCATAATCCGGGTTTAGAGTTCAGTTCGCTGAAGGAACTGCATTTTATTCTGAATGTTGCATTGATGCACATCAAACACGTTCACCTTTCATCTTTTACCTTTGTAAATCATTAGCTTATGTGTAACTGGTCATAGGTGCACACAGACGTGGCAGTGGAATATTTGGTTCAAATCCCAGAACAAAAGCTCTGGAGACTCTGATCGGCATCACACCACAGTCCAGCACTGAATCCAGGTCAGGCTAACCTGAACACTGAACTCTGAACTCTCGTCTACACCCGTCAGGTGTGTGCTGGAAGAGTGACTCATGAGTCGAGTAACAGAGGAGCGAAGGGTGCAGTATAAATCTCACACTCCTTTAATTAAAAGAAACAAATACAGATACAAAGAGATGAGCGGACAAAATGTACAAAAAAAACAATTCCAGATATTTCTCCTGAGAAATGAGTCAGATGTGTCTGTCAGTCTCAGAAGAGATGTCAACAATGCGTCAAACTGATACAATCAAAGGTCAATATTAGTGAAGATCTCAATGTCAACTCAAACATTTTTGTTTTGCTTGCACTTAAGTATTTGGAAGGCCTTAGTTTGAATAGCCTACATTGCATGAATAATTGGGACATTCTGTCAGTTCCAGCTTCCAGGTGGGTTAAAGAACAGCATGTTTCTCTTACATCATCTGTCCTTGAGCTCATGCTGGTGTGTTATCTCAGCAAGATTTCCGTGTTCGGTTGTTGTGTGAAGCATTAATAAATGATTTCCCTGCATTTGTCATCTTTTTAGACTGTGTTATTGCATGGATCAAATAGATTCTAAAAAAGCTGGATTGTTTCAACCCATGGACGAACCAAACCATTTAATTTAGAAAATGTCAATCTTTTGGGAAAATGTCCTTATTTCACCCGACCAGCATATTATTTAACCTTTTGTTTAAAAAACAGTTTTACATTTATGAATATGATATGTTAACATTGATGTTGAGAGAACATGCCATTACATAACAAGTAAAGCTATATGTGCTTGCCACGATTTATCGCAAATAATCCCATATAATCGCATACCAGGGCAATAATGGTGAAAACGTTTAATAGCTATTTTGGTAGTCAAAGCAACACTGTAAACACAATATTGAATTGAGTATATGAATTATCACAACTAGTGATGGTTGGTTTCTTTGAACAGTATTGCCGGGTTGGTCTGCAGAATGCATGAGGCAATATTGCGCAACGCACATTCCTCACTGGAGCGCGCATGGAGACGCGTCAGCACATTTCCAACAGAAGCCCGTGCCCATGCATGTAATATACCACACCGACCGCGGTTCTCCTTGTTGTGTCATTTTACATTCACCATTCGGTAGCCTGAGGAGGAGCCGTCTTTCCTTTGAATCTCCCTTTCTTCTCCAATCAGAGAGCGCGTTTGGATATGGGCTCATGGTCGGAAACATCCCATTTCTGACGCCTCCCATCATTCACGCGTCCACGCAGAGCCTCCATGAGCTGCCTCGAGTCCGGGACTGAGGTAAGAGAGGAGGAAATCCCGTTCCAGGACAGATAAGAACCAGAATACACATTATTATTATTCATGCGTAAAGGCGCGTGTCTCCGCCCCTCACTCCCGTGGTCTTTCGGTTTATGAGACCCGGGCATTACAGAGCGCATGATATTTAAAGCCACAGAGGCTGACCGAACCGTTGTTGGTGTAAAGACTTTAATCTATATCTGTACTGAATTTCTTTTTTAATAACTGATCATGGACCAAGGTAAGACACATTTATTTGGGAAACAATTTTTCCATTTTTTTATTTTGTGTTATTTGTATGCAATATTGATTTGAATTGAATGACACCACTGCCTGATGTTGGTCTTATTCTGTCAATATTTGAGTTTTTCTACCTTGGAGACCTTGGAACATGATCTGCAACAATCCAAAGCTTTTCTCACGTTGGTCTTGCAGTAAAACTTCATATACATGTTTTGCCCCTGACATCTTTTTTGCATCTTATTATAATAAAGCTTAAAATTGCATAAAATTATGCAATTTGAAAAAATAATTCATGCAATTAATGTCACGGCCAAATTCTGGAAAATTACAGTAATTGCCCTGTCTGATTTTCAGTGTCTGAATTTACATGATCATTAAAGGTACACAATTCTTTTAAACAATACAGTTGCTTTGATCTAGATGTTTGATGAATTTAGGTCATTAAAGCATTAAGCATTTGTAAACATAGTGAAACTGGACGGTTTGTTCTTGCACGATTATAAAGAATTACTGTATTAAATAATTATATTCCACTCAACATAAATGGCTAAACATGTATTGTCATCACCTTGTGATGGATATTGTCTTTATAGAAACGGAGAGAAACACCATGACGGAGTTTTGGAAGGAACACTCCAAGTTGGCAACGGTAGAGGAGATGATGCTGGATTCTAACGCTCAAAAGCTGACCCAACATGAACTTCCAGAGATCCTCTCAATGCTGCCATGTCTGGCCGGGACGGATGTGCTGGAACTCGGAGCTGGAATTGGGTCAGTGACCACATTTTGTCCTTTACAAACTGACATTTGGGCAAAATTGGTCACGTCCAGGTGACTTAAACCCCAAACTGAAGTTTAGGAACTTAGGGAGATGCATAAACCACCGTAAAACACATTATCATTTCCAAACATGAACAATTTAATGTACAAAAATATTTTTCACTTTTCAGTAATTATGGTAATTAATTGTAATATTAAATAAGTATATGTAGTGATGAGCTTTCATAGTGAATTTACATTTCTGTAGTGATTATTTTCCTCATCCGTGTGTTTGTTCAAAACGTGTTGTTTTTGCTCTATTGTCATCATGACCTTTGCAGCCGTTACACGCAGCACCTCATTGGCAAGGCCCGTCACGTGACCGCAGTGGACTTCATGGAGAACTTTGTGGAAAAAAACAGAGAGGACAACAGTCACCTAGGCAACGCCGAGTTCCTCCAAGCTGATGTCACAAAGCTGGACTTCCCAAAACACAGGTGAGGGAATTCTCATTCACAACTACACACTAACTACATTTACCAGAATGTACATTACAGACGAAATTTATTAAGGAAATGAGGATTAAAGGACTTTTTCTGAGGCATTTTGAGATTTAATACATTTTGATTCATGTTGGACACTTCGCAAAATATTAGTTAAGAAAAAAGATTAGTTAATGCTTGACCTGACGTGAAGACATGAAATCTCTCTCTCTCTCTCTCTCTCTCTCTCTCTCTCTCTCTCTCTCTCTCTCTCTATCTCAGTTTTGACTTGGTCTTCTCTAATTGGCTGTTGATGTATCTGAGCGATCATGAGTTGAGGTCATTGGCTGAAAAGATGCTCGGTTGGCTCCGCCCAGGCGGGCACCTGTTCTTCAGAGAGTCCTGCTTTCACCAATCAGGTTCGAGAAAACTGCTTTGCGACTTGTGGTTTGTTTTTATCACATTGATATATGATTTTTCCCCTAGTTCTATTTTCATTCTCATTTCGGTGACGTTTTTAGATTGATAGACAGTTTAAACATTTTAAAGGTGTTAATGTTTGCCATTTTAAACCAAACAGGTGACAGCAAGCGAGATTTTAACCCCACCCACTACAGAACCCCCGCCCACTACAACCACCTTATGACATCTGTGGTGCTGGACGAATCAGAGAAGGGGGGAAAGAAATGCTGCGGTTTCGATATAGTCCTCAACAAACCCATTCAGACCTACGTCAAGGTAAACAAAATGCTAGGTCGTTTTGAATAAAAGTGTCGGCCAACTGTGTAAATGTAAAGAATGTATAAGGAACCTCGTCATGTTCCAGATGAAGAAGAATCAGAATCAGCTGTGTTGGATCCTGCAGAAGGTTCGGCGTGATGTGGTCGATCAGCATCAGGGCGGATTCTCCACCTTCCAGCAGTTTCTGGATAACCAGCAGTACACCCGCAGAGGAATCCTGCGGTATGAGAAGATGTTTGGCTCTGGATATGTCAGCACAGGAGGACCCAGCACTACGCAGGTCAGAAGTTTGAGATAAGTCAAGGGGAGTTCATTTCACAAACTAGAAGAATAGTCTGTTTTAAGAGACCAAAACAGCTGAATATAAAAATATAAAACGTGCTTAATATTGCAACACCGTTGCATTTAAACATGTTGTTAAAGTCCCCATGAACCAGAAGTTGCGATCGTTTTTACTTCCGTATTGTGACACATTTCCGAATGAATTAGTGGGCGTGGCTTGCGTTTTTCACTGGGAATTGATTGGATGTGTAAAAACACCTCATTGATTTTGAAATGAAACTGGCAGCAGACTGACAGTTGAAGGGGAGGAGTTAACGGATGCTCCGCCCAAGCCGTCTAAGTTACGTCATTTGAGATGGACAGTCATTCGTTGATAAGCTATTTACTATAGACGCTGAATGTATCATGAAAACATAAGAAATTTCATTTTTAATTTCACTGGGACTTTAATGAAAAAATATAGTTATTTTTGTCAAAACAGCCTCGCTTCTTCTGTCTAGTTTCCAACAAGCGATTTTGCAACAAATTGCTATGAATAAACGGTAACATTTTAAACAAAAATGACAAGAATTTGTGCCTTTGAAAAGTTGCAATCACATTGCCGGTTAAACCGAATTAACATTGTTTTTCTTGCCATTTATTTTTGGGGTCATGACACACTTCTGTAGAAGCACAACTCTAGACAGTACGTTATCTTTTCATTTAAGTCAATCATTAATGATTTGTTTTCTGATTTGTGCTTCTTTAACCCACCAGGAGTTTGTGGAGATGTTGAACTTGACCCCCGGACAGAAGGTGCTGGATGTCGGCTGTGGTATTGGAGGTGGAGATTTCCACATGGCCAAGGTGAGCGACCATCAGAGGCGTCTGATGGATTCATGTGCTGAAGAGTGTACAACAAACACCATCCCTTTAACAATATCTTAACAACACATCGGGCATGCAGATTTATAACCACTGTGTGCGATACAGACTTTTGGTGTGGAAGTTCTGGGGATGGACCTGTCGTCTAACATGGTGGAGATCGCTATGGAGAGAGCCGTCACAGAGAAACTTCCTCTAGTAAGTCACGTTTTTCAAGACACTGTCTGTGAAAAAAAACAAAAACAAAAGAGAAACATAAGAGATCTTCTAGAAATTAAATGGAGAGCCAATGGAACCATTTGTTAAGTCTTATCTGCGTCTCAGATATTTCTCCTGAAAAAATGTAAGACTAAGTCGATACTTCAATGAAACACAACAAATCAACAAATGAGCAATAAAATCTCACTCTGTCACCAGTCAGGTGGAATGGTAACCCTAGCAACCACTTACAGTAGTGATGCCCTAGCCCATAGATATAAATAACTAGATGCCGCATAAGCATCTGTAGCATCGTCCGGTGCGAGACAATCTGTGTTGCCAAGTCTTCGGCTTTCCCACGGAATTGGGTTAGTTTTTAACTGTTGCTGCGGTTCGTTTCGCCACCGGTCATGATTGGAAGGATTTTGTTATTCAGCTGCCAACATGAATGTTAAGTTCTGTTGTTTGGACTAGAGCAACTAGAGACTTTGCGCAAGCCGGTCCGTTAACACTCAAGAGCAAGCTTACTGTGTATGATTATGAAAACATATTTGTTGTTCTGTAACTCAAACACTATATTTTCTGACAACAACGAAAGGGTATCCCATTTTTCGGGAGTTTAAATCCCTGTGGTTTTCACAGCCATGGCTGCGCAAACTGTGAGTGACGTCATTGGACTGTTCCAAGATGGCCGACACGTCTACATGCATGGAGCGCTTGAATGAGGCATCTAGTTATATATATCTATGCTCTAGCCGCCCAGAACACCTTAGCAACCGCTTAGCAACCTGGGAATAGCCTAATAATAACCTATAATTTTAAAGAAAGGATCATTCTGAGTATGACGCTTGTGGCCTTGCAGTAAACATACGTTTACATGTAATGACATGAGACTAATGAGACCAATGGTTGTTGACATTGAAGTGATATGATGATGTCGTTCTTCTGCAGGTGCAGTTTGAGGTGTCAGATGCCACGAAGAGAAGCTTTCCTGACTGCACCTTTGACGTGGTGTACAGCAGAGACACCATCCTGCACATCAAGGACAAAGTTGACCTCTTCAGAAAGTTTTATGTGAGCGTGCCGACAGCTACACGCATGTGTGTTGTATGTCTAGGCCTTATGTTAGTGTATGAGAGTGTGTTGACACATGTAAGTGTTGGTGGATTTAACACTTCACACCTTTAGCCTCAGACGTGTTTAACCTTTAGCCTCAGACGTGTTTAACCTATATGAGGTAATGGAACCTTACTTAAAAACAAGCCGTCTCGTTTTTAGCCCAGTAAAGCAGACACAGACAAACTCACAGCCTCGCATAATACGAGGTAAGCGGTCAAAGTTTATCTACATATTTGCTCTCCGTTGGACAAATAACGGCAAACTTTCGAAAAAAAGATGGTTTGTCAGTTATACTAAAGCTAGGAAATCATTTGCCCTATTAACCGGTATCATTGACTTTACTCCATCAAGAACAAAGTTAATCTTCTGTTAAAGTCGTGTTCTTGTGTTCCAATAAAGCAAACAGGTTCGAAACGGGTCGATTGTTGGTTTACCTTCTCGAATGTGTGCGTTTGTGTGTTTCAGTCATGGTTAAAGCCAGGCGGGAAGCTTTTGATCAGTGATTATTGTTGTGGAGAACAGCCGTGGTCTCCAGCGTTTCAGGAGTATGTGAGTCAGAGGGGATATATCCTCTACACACCTCAGAGATACGGACAGGTGAGGCGCACAACACCTAATCTGATGAAATCACACTGAACTATTCATGTTTGTTTGTGATCAGATTAATGATTGATCTGTCGTATAACGTTGATATAAATCACAATGTGTCGCAATGCTTGTTTATGCCTGTGTTGTGATGATATTGTGTGTGTTGTAGTTCCTGAA
This sequence comes from Triplophysa siluroides, assembly GCA_006030095.1. Classification (NCBI taxonomy): domain Eukaryota; kingdom Metazoa; phylum Chordata; class Actinopteri; order Cypriniformes; family Nemacheilidae; genus Triplophysa; species Triplophysa siluroides. The sequence continues at coordinate 9,118,879 of VCII01000624.1, forward strand.
AGAGGTGGGATTCACAAATGTCCAAGCTTTGGACAGAACAGAACAGTTCATTCAAGTCATAAAGTCTGAATTACAGAGAGCAGAGGAGATCAAAGAAGCTTTTATACAGGTGAACACACACACACATACATATATACACATGTCCACACACACACACATGTCTGGTTTACTATCTCTGTGGGGAGAGTCCATAGGCGTAATGTTTTTTATACCGTACAAACTGTATATTTTATCCCCTAACCCAACCCCTAAACCTAAAGATCATAGAAAACTTTTTGCATTTGTTAATTTAAAAAAAATATTGTTCTGTACAATTTATAAGCTTTTTCTGCCCATGAGGACCTCAATTTAGGTCCCCAAAGTGACACGAGTCCCCATGTGTTGGTGTGCATTCAGGTTTAGGTCCCCACCGGGATATAAAAACATGTATATACTTACACACACACACACACACGTCACATATATTATACACAGTAACCACAACCCACCCACACACACACACAACACACACACAACACACACCACACACTACATATAAATATATTGTTGATATTATATCAATAGATTAGTAAAAGATATATACGCACATGTTCCACACACACCAAACACAACAGGGAGACACAACTAGACACACACACACACCACACACACACAACACACAAACACACACACACACACAACATATAGATAGATATATAGAGAGAGACACACGGCCACACACACACATACACACACCACACACACCACACACACACACAACACACATGACACACACACACACAGCCACACCACACACACACACACCAGATACACATGTCCACACACACACACACACAACATATATAGATGATAGATATATAGATACACACATGTCCACACAGTCCACACACACACACACAGCACACACACACACAGGAGAGAGATAGACAGACACACGGCACACACACACATACACATATATATATCACACACCACACACACACACACACACCACATGTCCACACACACACACATATATATATACTAAACACGTCCACACACACACATTCATCATATATATATAGACACATTAATATATACACGTCACACATACACATGTCACAACACACATATATTATATACACACATGTCCACACACCCACACGATATCAACGTCCACACACACACATTTGTTCACACATACATAGACACTCATTCAATCATACACACAAACGCACACAAACACACACACACACAAATTTGTTTACACAAAAAAACTCATTCATACTGAAACAAACACATAAACACTAAAACACACACACACACTTGTTTAATCATACATAGACACTCATTCAAACAGAACACAAACACACACACACACCACACACACACATTTTTTTTACACATCATGACACTCATTCAATCATACACACATACACAAAAACACACACACATTGTTCACACATACATAGACAGATTGTTTAATCATACATAGACACTCATTCAATTACACACATACACTAAAAACACACAAATCACATAGACACTCATTCAAACTGACACAAAAACACACACACACAAATTTGTATATATAGAAACTCATTCAAACAGACACAAAAACAGACACAAACACTAAACACACACACACATTTGTTTAATCATGCATAGATACTCATTCAATCATACACACACACACACATACACATAATTAAAACAGACACACATACACTAAAAACACACACACACATTTATTTACAGACACTCATTCAATCATACACACACACACACACATTTGTTTACACACATATAGACACTCATTCAATCATACACACATACACTAAACACACACACACATTTGTTTACACATTTATAGACACTCATTCAATCTTACACACATACACTAAAAACACACACACACATTTGTTTACACATATATAGACACTCATTCAAACAGACACAAACACACACACACACACACACACATTTGTTTAATCATACATAGACACTCATTCAATCATACACACATACACTAAAAACACACACACATTTGTTTACACATATATAGACACTCATTCAAACAGACACACATACACTAAAAACACACACACACATTTGTTTAATCATACATAGACACTCATTCAATCATACACACATACACTAAAAACACACACACACATTTGTTTACACATACATAGACACTCATTCAAACAGACACACATACACTAAAAAACACACCACACACATTTGTTACACATACATAGACCACTTCAAACAGACACACATACACTAAAACACACACACACACATTGTGTTACACATACATAGACACTCATTCAAACAGACACACATACACTAAAAACACACACACACATTTGTTTACACATACATAGACACTCATTCAAACAGACACAAACACACACACACACACACATTTGTTTAATCATACATAGACACTCATTCAATCATACACACATACACTAAAAACACACACACACATTTGTTTACACATACATAGACACTCATTCAAACAGACACACATACACTAAAAACACACACACACATTTGTTTACACATATATAGACACTCATTCAAACAGACAAACACACACACACACACACACACACACATTTGTTTACACATACATAGACACTCATTCAAACAGACACACATACACTAAAAACACACACACACATTTGTTTAATCATACATAGACACTCATTCAATCATACACACATACACTAAAAACACACACACACATTTGTTTACACATACATAGACACTCATTCAATCATACACACATACACAAAAAACACACACACATTTGTTTACACATACATAGACACTCATTCAATCATACACACATACACTAAAAACACACACACACATTTGTTTACACATAGACACTCATTCAAACAGACACACATACACTAAAAACACACACACACATTTGTTTACACATATATAGACACTCATTCAAACAGACACAAACACACACACACACACACACATTTGTTTACACATATATAGACACTCATTCAAACAGACACAAACACACACACACACACACACACACATTTGTTTACACATATATAGACACTCATTCAAACAGACACAAACACACACACACACACACACACACATTTGTTTACACATAATAGACACTCATTCAAACAGACACAAACACACACACACCAACACACCACACATTTGTTTACACATATATAGACACTCATTCAAACAGACACAAACACACACACACACACACACACACACATTTGTTTACACATATATAGACACTCATTCAAACAGACACAAACACACACACACACACACACATTTGTTTACACATATATAGACACTCATTCAAACAGACACAAACACACACACACACACACACACATTTGTTTACACATATATAGACACTCATTCAAACAGACACAAACACACACACACACACACACACACATTTGTTTACACATATATAGACACTCATTCAAACAGACACAAACACACACCACACACATTTGTTTACCATATATAGACACTATCAAACAGACACAAAACACACACACACACACACATTTGTTACACATATATAGACACTCATTCAAACAGACACAAACACACACACACACACACACACACATTTGTTTACACATATATAGACACTCATTCAAACAGACACAAACACACACACACACAACACACATATAGGACACAAACACATTTGTTTACAAATATAGACACTCATTCAAACAGACACAAACACACACACACACACACACATTGTTTACACATATATAGACATCAAACAGACACAAACACACACACACACACACACACATTTGTTTACACATATATAGACACTCATTCAAACAGACACAAACATTGATATCATTGATATAAACGAGCGAAACCGTGTAAAGACATGACGTGCTGGACATGAGCTGTAACATAATAAACCTCCATCTCTTCTGCAGGAGTTCTCCAGCGAGGATTATGATATTATCTTAAAGGGATGGACAGAGAAACTACAGCGCTGTGAGACTGGAGACCAACGCTGGGGACTTTTCTACGCTACCAAAGGCTGAGGGAGAGAGAGAGAGAGATCCAACAAATGATCAAAGCAAAAATCTGCCGTTATTAAATACACTATTCTGTTAAATTCTGTGAATTGCAAGACAGTGTTGTAATTTGATTTCCTCTTAGAACAATATAATAAAAATATCCAATTTTATTTACTACATTTGTTTGTTTGAGTTAATTCTCTTGTGATATTAAAATATTTGATAACAAAATCATTGCAATAAAGTAGACAACTTCACAAACATTGTTGAAAACTAGAGATGTATGTGTATCATCAAGGTGGGACTACAATATTTTTCTCTTTGGAGCTGCACCTCGGCAAAATGTTATTGTCTTGAAATTCTTGAAATTCCCACATTACAATTTAAAATCTATGCTTTTATTTACTAAATAATTTAAAAAAGTATACATATGTAATTGTAAATGGTTATTTATTGTGACCTTTAGTATCCAAAGAACATTTCTGTTTTATAAAAAAAGGGGTTCTTTAGCAGAAGGTAAGAATGAAATGGTTCTTATAAGAACATTTGCCTAAAAGGTTTTTTGGGAAACAAAACATGGTTCAACTATGACATTGCTGTGAAGATCTTTTTGTAGCATCTTTATTTTTAAGAGTGTCATATATTCTTATTCTTATTAAGTCCCATCTCTGACTCATATTGGTCTATAATTTCTTTAATCATGCATTTAAAAAACGTTTTTGAAAATTCCTCACATTACTAATTTTAGACATTTAAGTATGCGCGATTAGATTAAAAGATATTTAAGATCACTAGAAACAATTCAGTAAAGTGACCCTTAAGTGTCCGTGGTTTCTATGTATAAGCATGCATGCACTGTGTACATACAGACCGTTGACATCTGTGGGTGGGAGTGTCACACAGACCCAGAAATGAAAGAGGAAGCGCCGCTGAGCTGCTCATCATGCATCAGTCTCTCTGTCTCTCCACCCGACGCGCGTCTTCATGATGGCGAGACTCAGTGAACACGGCATCCGCCTGAGCTCTGTAAGTTTGCTTTATAACTACATTCTCTTTTATGCATTTTCATCTGCTTTCATATAATCTACGTTATTTTAAGTCATCTACATTATGCTGTAGATGAGCCCGACGTATCTGGAGAGCAACTCCACCAGTCACACATGGCCATTCAGCGCTGTCGCCGAGCTCATAGGTAAACATCCCAAATGCCTTTGAAATTTTGCTCGAAACCTCAGTTTGTGCAGGAAGTAATGCGAGTTACGTCTTTAACTTCCGCAAAGTCTTACAGACTTGTCGTGCGTATTTGGATGACGTGCGCGCACCTGCGCTTTTAGGGCTCTCCATGTGCACACCGATCATGAAATATAGCACTGTATTTATTAATAACCCTCGTTTTAATGACTTAAAAGCAAATACTTACAAGTTATATCAACTCTGTATTTAAACGACTCACTTTCTAAAAAGTAATGAAATTACTTCATGAAGTCTATAAAATCCACCTTGACCACATGGACAATAGGCTCCAACTGATGACTCTTAACATTAGGCTGCCTGATAAGCTGTAGCATTACACTTTTTGTGAAAATGTTGAAAGTATACAGAGTACAAAGTGTATATAAGGTAGCTATAAAATTAAAGAAATGAAGAAAGTAAGTTTGTTAGCTTAGAAAAAACAGTTGAAAAGTGGCTCTCCTGATTTTGCCAAGTGGTTGTTGTCCTTAGGGCAACATCATGTTTACTCTGGGACACCATTTAAATCAACCAATCAGATTTCAGAATAATATTTTAACTTTAATCTTACAGCCAGGATTAGGTGCTTCTAGACCATTGTTTTTTTGTTTTGTCCCTCTGATTTTAGGGGTAAGTTATGGGTCAGGATTGTGGTTTGTTGTGGGTTTAGGATTTATTTATAAAAATGTTGTCCTTGGCTCAACAAAATATGTTGCCCTGTGGACATCAACCTCAAAATCAGGTTGAGCTTGAAAAGTTGTTAGTTGCAAGGGAAGCATATTCATTGTGAAAGGGAGAGAGAGATCTACACCTGTGGTTACGACACCTGTGTGAACATGAGGAAATGACTTCATACAGCCACTACATGACTTACATGTGCAAAGCTGTTGAAGTGTTCAGGAGCAGATCCGCTGGAGACAGGAAACTGACAGTGGAATCATTTCTAGATGTGTTCGTCCTTGATCATTTATTAATCACGATACGAAGCGTATGAACTAAATTCAGCTTAATGCTTCAACAGGATGCACAACGGAAGAAAACCAGCACACGCTGCTTTTAGGTTGTTGCTGCTTTTAGGTTGTGGGTTTGTGTCACTTAAGTTAAAAAGTGTGACCGACGTACATTACGATTGCACAAAGCGTACATCAAACGGATATAAAGCACGTGGTGTTAATAAACTACCACCGCCCTGAACTGATACAGATGATCTGTCACAGATAATGCATCGGACCCCGGCGTCACTGCCAAAAACATCTGGATTGATGTTCTTCCAGTCGGAGAGCAGCTGTGTCTCAGTTTTATGGACAACGGGAGCGGAATGACACCTAACAGACTCCACAAAATGCTCAGGTGCTGAATATTTACATGCAAACTTTACATACATTCGATAGCAGATTATCATCTCTCGAGATCGTCATATCACAGACGCTTGATCTTTGATTCTTTTGGCAACCATCAGCATCAAAGAGATCTATTTACAAAAAAATCCAAACCTGTACAGTTTACGACTCTTCAGTGGAACTCAAAAGAAGATATTCTGAGAAACGTCTCAGTGGTTTTGTTTTCATAAAGTGGAAGCCAACGGGGTTCAGTGTTGTCGGTTGTCAACGTTCTTCAAAATATCTTCTTTTGTGTTCTGCAGAAGAAAGAAAGCCATACAGGTCTGAAATGACATTTAAGCAACTGCGTAGCAACGCCCTGGCAACCACCCGGGACACCCAAGCACCCTAGCCGCTTTTGCATGACCACTAAAATCTATTTTACTCTCTTTTCTAGTTTTGGATTCACAGAGAAGGGTTCTGCCAAAGGCAGTCACAAGCCCATCGGGGTTTACGGTAACGGGTTTAAGTCGGGTTCGATGCGTTTGGGACGGGACGCTCTGATCTTCACGAAGAACGGAGGCTGTCAGAGCGTTGGGATGCTTTCGCAAAGCTTCCTGCAGGCCATCAACGCTCAAGCTGTCATCGTACCCATCGCACCCTTCAACCAACAGACCAATATCCTTCTGTCCAGCCCAGTTCACATACTCAGAAACTTAACTTGCATAAAAGCGTCTGCCAAATGCAGAAATGTAAATGCAGAATGAAAAATAACTATTTAATGCTTCACCGCTCTGCAGTCAAATGTGTGACCGTGTGAACTCCGTCCTTGGACACAGGGTTAGATTTTCTTGTTTTCACGAGATGTGCGGAGCGCGTTTGCCCTTAACAGTCCCGTCTTACAGACGCTGGTGGTGACAGAGGATTCAGAGGCCAGTCTCAGAGCCATCCTGAAATATTCTCTCTTCCACTCCGTATCGGAGTTGGAGGAACAGCTGGACACCATACAGGGCAAGAAAGGCACAAAGATCATCATCTGGAACATTCGCAGGTCCGTAGCACAGAGAAACCAAACGAAACGCATTGACTGTATTTACAAAGCGGCGTTTTAGTAAATAAACTTTTCTTGAGAGACAAGCGGACATTACAACATTCACGTTCGATTTGAATGTTGTGTGCGGACGGATGTTCTGATAATGCAGGAAGAGCATTTGGCTGATTTGAATTCGTTTTGAATATTACCCTGAAACTGTTTAGTTTAACAAATGTCTTAACAAACAAGGTTCTTGGAACTTTGCAAATAAGATTTAAAAAAGGGCACTTAACAATCTGCACACGACCCAGCAAAGATGAACTCACCCTTTATCTTAATTTTATTTACGCTTCTTTATAGACATCTACATTTCTGGGGATTTCCATGCGTGCATACAAACCTTTGACTTTGTGGCACATCACTTATATTTCAGAATTTAAGACCTTTAATCTGTTAACCTTTTCCCTCCTGTGTGACAGAAATAAGGATGGAAAGCCGGAGTTTGACTTCGACACGGATGCAGAGGACATCCGTCTGCCCGAAATCTATTCAGAGGAGGCGAAGGAGAAATGCAGGAGAGATTATTACAGACACCGCAGAGAGAGTCACAGCACACCGGAGATGGAGTTTTCTCTCCGAGTGAGTGACCGAGAGATCTGACCAGAACACACAAAGCCACACCAATTCCAGAAATGTAGGGGGCGTGGCTGTGTTTTACAGTGTAGATGCAAAAGTGTGTCTATGACAGAGAGAGAGACTTGAATAGAAGAAAATGTGTCCGTGTGGATTTTCATTTGGAGAGACACCCAATGTTAACCCATTTACACATAAACAACTCAGATCTGTAAAGTCAAAATGACTGGATATATCATTATGAACAACATTGAGATTAAACCAAGAGCAAATTGAATGTTTCTCATTTGTGTCTTCTGAGAAAAAGAGTCAGAAATGTCAGAAATGTGTCAGTCATTACAGTTTCAGAAGAGATGTTCGAGCTCAGACTGTCTGAGAAGTCTCCGAACAAAAGTCGATATCATCTCAATATATCATCCCAAATCCAGACTATTTCAATTGTCTCATTTGTTTGTTTTCGTTTCTATGCTCGTGAAGTTGTTCATACGTGAAAAAAGTTGACATTGTACTTGCTGTCCATCGCCTTTGTCTAACCAAATGTATGGAAATGAATGTGTGCTGGATGTTCACTTTACATACAAATACACGCGACTCCTACATCGTGTTGGAAATGAAGACGTCCAGCAGCCGTGAAACCAGAACGGCTTAATACAGTTCAACTGAAGACAGAAAATAAAACACACGTTTCTCTCTCTCTTCTTTTCAGGCATATCTCGGTATTCTTTACCTGAAGCCCAGGATTCAGATCATTTTGCGACAGAAGAAAGTTCAAACTAAGCTGGTGGCCAAGAGCCTGTCTATGATCGAGAACGACGTCTATAAACCTCATTTCATTGTATCCTTTCACTGACGCGCTTATTTCAATACAGGAGAATGAAAAAGTGTGTAACACATCCGGACAACAGACACAGCGTTTTCTTTAAAAGCACCGCTCAGAACGAGAGAGTGAAAATAACCTTCGGATTCAACGGGAAAAATAAGGAGCACTACGGCATTATGATGTACCATCAAAACAGACTCATCAAAGCCTATGAGAAAGTCGGTTGCCAGATCAAGGTATTAGACACATAAATACATCACATCTACATGAAATAGGCAACCTGGGCTCATAGGAAATACCTCTGGACACTTTTTGCAGTGTCACAAAATACCTACCATCAGATACTGCAACAACAGTAACGTTAACAACACCCTCTTATATATAGTGAGGTGTATTGCTTTCAAATTAAATCTTACGTTTGTTATTTACGCACAATTTAGACGTATTTGAGCACGTAAACTGACCCCGCCCCTTACCTTAACACAACACGTAACAGGAACATACGGCTACATAGGCCGTGTGTCTTGTGACTGGTTGCTGGAGCGCCGTCATCAGCGGTTAAAACCTGCTGTGCTTAAGCCGCGGTCACACTTGACTTTTCCCTCCATTGACTTCCATTCATACGCATGCCAAAACGCAAGCCCGTCCAACGATATTTCGTTTGCAATCCCTTTACACTGTTTTTGGTCTGTGTTTGCAATAAATACCCGTGTCTGACTTCTATTTCCTTGTTGCGTGTATATGTGGTCGGGAAGTGGTTAGTTTAGGGTTAGGCTGGGGTTAGGTGCTCTACATATCTAAAGTACAAATAATAAGTGTTAGAGTTATAGAATCGTTTCAGAGGCAATTGTGACACTGACACGCATCTAGCGGACCAATACAATTCTTCACTTTAGCGCCCCTAGTGGACTTTTGTGTCTCAAAACTGTAGCAATATATACCTGATGGTAGGCCTACGTATTTTGTGGCGCTGAAAAAAGTTTACAGTGGTACGTATTTCCTATAAGACCAGGTTGGAAATATGTGTATGAATTGAAACGCCCATCCAGAAATACTCTCAGCATAATATTAAAGGAATTTATAACTATTTTACGATGAGGCTGATTCGTATGAATTCGTACAAGAAAATAATGAAGCCCCATCCCAAACCTGACATCAATGCACAAAAATGATTGTACAAATTCGTCATTAATATTTTACAAGCCACCTTGTAAAACAGTTACGAACTGCAATGCGATTGAATTGTCTCTGCTTGCTTTACCAAATGTTCAAACATATTTTGTAGGGAATTGTTTTTTGATTGCATTACGTTCTAAGGTCAGACAATAAATGGTTTTGGTGTTCAGCTATAGCAGTGCTTTTGGTGACCCCGTCAGGGTGTTTCTCTTCCTCTTGTGTGTTGTTCAGTCATCAGGTCAAAGGTCAGGGGTCGGTGTCATTGGAGTGATCGAGTGTAACTTCCTCAAGCCGGCTCATAACAAGCAGGATTTCGAGTACACTAAAGAATACAGGTGCATACCTGGAGCTCACCACAAACATACACATGCAACACTACACCAGAGCCATCCAACTCGTACAACAACTCATTTAAATCCCGGCCTGATTCTCTCGCCAAATTCAAATCCAAAGCCACAGAGAAAACGTCCTTTAGTGACAGTAAATGCTTTGGTGTACAGAGGATCACAACCGTGGAGAATTAACAATACACAAGGAAGGTTTTCATTTATAAACATTAAAGCTGCAATTTGTAACGTTTGACTTCCTATCGCCATCTTTAAAAACAAAACCGCGGTCTACTTCATGTGCTTATTTTTAAGTTTGCTGATTTTCCTTTGTTTATCTTAAATCATACTGTAAATATTTTTTATAAACTTCTTGGTTGTAAATCGTGGTCGGGTTTATGTAACGCTAAATAACTGATTTTCGTTTATTGTTAACAAAATATATAAACTGCAGCTTTAATAACAACCTAAAGAGGACTGTCAAACGATTAATCGCATTCAGAATAAAAGTTTGTGTTTACATAATATATGTCTGTGTACTGTGCATAATATTATATATTTTATTCATATATATAATATAATTTGTATTCATAAACACGTGCATGCAAATATTTAAGAAAAATACAAATATCAAAATTAATAAACATTTATATATCATTTAAATTATTGGTCAATATACTGTAAATATGTCAATATTCCTAAGTACATGTATGTGTATGTGTTTATAAATACAAAATGAATATGCACAGTGCACAGACATATATGATGTAAACACAAATGTTTATTCTGAATGCGATTAATCGCGATTAATCGCTTGACAGCCCTAAATTAAACAAAACAAACTGTATAATACATTTAATAAAAAAGACATTCTAAAGGTAAATAATTAACATGAAAAATTACATTTAATTTTATCATTTTTTTTTAAATCTATTTAATCGTTTACATTTCAAATCACATTTTTGCTTTTGTATACTCCTAGACTTACTCTGGCAGCTCTCGGTCTCAAACTGAACGACTACTGGCGTGAAAAGAAGGAAAAGAAAGCAAAAGAGAGAGAGTTTCAGGCCCTGGAGAGGAAAAACGAAGACGAGGATGCAGAGGAATCTGAGGAAGATGGAGAGGAAGATGGGGAAGGAGATGAGGAAGAGGAAGAAGATGAGGAAGAGGAAGTGTACGCTTGTTTCCCTCAGCTTTTCATTCAGATGCACAACAGTTGCTTTAATGAAACGGGTTTCTAGTACCTGCGTCTCTGTTGGCACGAGTTCATCCGTCTGTCAGACAGGTGGCTGAGCGGCATCGGCCACACTGAGCTGTGGGTTTGTGGGCAAGAAAAGAGAGCAACTTAGCTCGCTAAAAACTGACTGTCTATTTTCTGTTAGACCACAGAGCTCGCACATTCACACACAGAGATGCTTTAGATAACAGAAGCAGACGTGCTGTTATATTGTAGAAAAACTTGATGACGTGGATTTATAGCAGAAGTACACCTGTCAACAACACATACCACTCCTTAAAATAACAATATACACACAGTCATGATAAACACCAAAGCGTTAACTTTGAGAAGATGATTTTAAAGATATGATTTTAAAATTTATCAGGAAAATGAGTAAAAGTATTACCTGGATAGAGCCGGTTGGTGGCGGACGCTGCTCAGCCAATCACTCGAGCCGTAAATGTCACATGACATCTCAACTCTATAGACTCAAACTCTTATTTTATTCATATTTATTTAGCGGAATCCAACAAGTGCTCATGGCCGGACATACACTAAACACTTAAAAATGTATAAAATAAATAAATGCATAAACAAAAAAAAAACTGATTTAAAATGTCAACAATGGAACAAAAAGGTTGTTCGAACAGATTTTGCCAAGTGAGAGAAATTTGTTAAGCATAGAACAACATTTCTGTTAAAGAAACCAAAAGTTGGATCTATTCTCTTCGGTTAAGGGATTGTTCACGTGAAACAAAACATTCTGTCATCAATTATTCACTCGTGTCTTTCTTCAGTGGAACACAAGAGAAGATATTTCAAAAAAGGTCTCGGTGGTTTTGTCTTCATATGTTGGAAGTCAATGGGGTTCAATGCCGTTTGGTTACTAACATTCTACAAAATATCTTCTTTTGTGTTCTGCAAAAGAAGGAAACTCATACAGGTTTGTAATGACATGAGGATGAATAAATGATGACTGCATTTTCACGTTTAAAGTGATACAACCTTTTCCACCGAGAGTTTATTGTATCCCTAAAAATCTGATTGGTTGATTGTAATGTTGTGACGTTGACCCGAGAGCATCTCTGTGAAATGAATACCGTCAGTGAATTGAGTTGGTGGATTGATGCGTCTCACTTTTCTTCCAGTGATGTGACGTGGATCCAGTGTGAGGAGTGTTTGAAATGGAGAGGAATTGCCACTCATCTGTTCTCTGGAAATATTCCTGATCCCTTCAGGTGCAGCATGCATCCACAATCACGTCTGCGGTGAGTGATAAACTAAAAAGTAGTGTACTTTAAAGGGATACTCCACCCAAAAAACCCTCAAGTTGTCCCAAACCTGTATAAATTGAACGGGTAATCGTATTTGGCGTTCGTTTGTACGGTGTCTCTGAATTGTCAAAACACCTTTCAAAATGCTTGCTACGGATGCGAAAAACGCTGGAAATCGAACCCAGTCTGAATTTACGACGGACGAAAATATCGGAGGCAGTGTGTAAATGTGGTTGACACAACGTGAGGTCGTATTTATTTTTACGTGCAAGACTTTCGGATTCTATGTTCAATGGGCTTAAGACTGTGCATGTAAACGCACTCATCGATGTCCCAGATATGTCAGTTGCGACGTTCTTTCAAATATCTTCCTCTGTGTTCAGCAGAACAAAGACATTTATAGAGATCTGACACAACCTGAGGGTGAGTAAATGACGACGGAATCATTCATTTTTGGGGGGTATATCCCTTTAAGGTCCCTTATGTCGAGGTTTCAAAGCACTTTAGGATCTGTGAATCTTCCTACAGTTTACCATAGTAAAAAATGAAGTATACTACAGTAGCGTTCATGTGGGCTATGACTCATAACAAGCACATGAAGATACCTTAAATGCACTGCACTGTACGTTGTTATGGATGAAAGCATAAATGCATAAACCGATTAAGGAATTACTTCATTTGGTTATTTACAGGAGTTGTTTGTTGCCAGAGGACACAGAGGAGAACGTCACAACACCCAGCTATGAAAAAACCTTTAAGAAACAGTTAAGATATAAAAAACAATCTCTTTGTGCATGTGTGTGAGACCACATCCTGAAGTCTGAATTCACACATTGTTAAAGTGCATGCGTGTCTTTAAAGCGACTCACTGTGTGTGTGTGTGTGTGTGTGTGTGTGTGTGTGCAGGGAGCAGGCGTCAGTGAGGAGAAGAGGAAGATCTTTGGAGGTACACATCTCATGTCACCTCTGTGTCAGAAGGATGTGATCACACACTCGCTGTGTTGACTCGGTTGTGTGTATAAATGCTTTCTGGAGGACTGTTTGCGGCCGTCTCCTTTTACATGTGGCCAGATGGGACATAAAACAAATGTATAAAATGCGAAAACTTTGCATATGCATATGCAAAACTTCGCATATGTGTGTGCGTGGTCAATGGGTGTGTGCATTACAATGCAAAACAACCAGAAATGCAACGTTTTGCAGCGCTCCTTCTCTTTTCGTGCTCATAGAAGTATTTCAAAAAAAGAATGATGTTCATGTGAAACAGCCTCACTTCCTTTTTTTAGGGTTGTGATGTGCTGTTCACACCCCTGACTATAATAAGTGTTGTGTGTGTGTGTGTGTGTGTGTTGTAGTTGAAGAAAAGCTCAACGCGACCTCTTTGTCGAGTGCTATCTGAACCTACATCAGAGACCAAACAGGATGAGGTCACGGTTTCCATGGAGACGCAGGTTACAGATGATGATGGAGTCGCTACCCCGGAAGAGGAGGAATCGTCATCACCAAGGTCTGAAAGATGCAGAATATAACATTTACATTCAATTTTGAAACAGCTCAGATGTGGAACAGAAACAAACTGAAACGGTCACGAGGTGTGATTAATGTACAGTAATGTACAGTCATGTACATGTCCTCCCCCTTACAGACAGTTTGGTTTCATTTACCTCACAGCCTGGAATCTGACGAGAAGCTGAAGTGCAGAATGATGTCATAAAAAACGTTGATCTAAAAAGATTGATGTATTGGTGGAAGTTTTAAATGATTATTTCTTCTTAATGTGAAAATTGTAGATGTTTTGGAGAACATTAGTTTATTAAACGTACGATATCCTTTAAGTTCAAGTTAAAAGCCCCGAAACTTGCATTTTGATTTCATGGGGACTTAAAGGGCTAGTCCACCCGCAACTAAAAATTCTGTCATCCAGGGGCGGAGTGTGAAGCAAAATCGGCCCTGGATTATTCGGCCCTCCACCATTTCAATCGACGGAGGAGGAGGTGTTGAATGTAACGTGTCATTGCGTTACATGCATACGTGTCCGACTCGCTAACGCATTAGCGTTGTGTGCATTTGCATTCATAATACGTCTGTCTGTCCAACCCAAGCGTCCATACTGGCCCATACGTTAGCGGCCCACCGGGAAAAGTTTGTGTACTCTCGATGGCCAGTCCGCTCCTGGTAAGGGTGGGACTGCCGTTCTGGACTTTGACAAATTGTCCTATCAGTCCAGTGCTGTCATCGTTCACAGCCTTAGGTTGTTCCAAACCTGTTTCTTTGTTGTGTTAGCAATTTTCCGTTCTGTGACATCATGCCCTACCATAGTGAGAAAGCAATTTGGTATATTTTGTTGTTCTGTTGAACACAAAGTGAGATATTTTGAAGAATTTAGGAACACAAACAGCTCTCGGGCACCTTTGACTACCATTTATTTTTTCCTACTATGGCAGTCAATGATGTCACAGAATTGATCGTTGCTTTTCTCTGTGTTCATAAGAACAAAGTAATTTATACAGGTATGAAATGACATGAGGGTGAGCAAATACATCATTTACATAATACATAAATAAAAAGTCCATCCTTTTCTAGAAGCTTTCCTGTGGCTCAGTTGTTAGAGCATGGCGCTGTCAAGGTCATGGGTTCGGTCCCAAGGGATTGCACATAGTTAGAAACAAATGTATAGTACAATGCAATGTAAGTCGCTTTGGATAAAAGCGTCTGCAAAATGCATAAATGCATTTGTTTTTGGTGTAGTGTTATTTTCTACTTGCTTTTTTTGCTTTTTTTTAGAAAACGAAGGAAAGAAGCATCTTCACACGATGAATTGTGGAAATTATCTTCATACCTAGACGAAATCGCTGACATGCCAACTCGGCATTATCTATTTACCGAAACAACAAAAGCAACAGATCAAATTCCCAAAGCATCAGGAACAGAAACAACAGAGGAAATTCAGAAACTAACAGAAAAGGAAACAGCAGATACTGTTCATGAAACATCAAAAGCAGAAACAACAGATGCAATTCAGAAACCATCAGAAACCTCTGATACAATTAATGAAGACCCAGAAATAGAAACAACAGATAAATCTCACAAAGACTCCGAAACAAACACCCCAACAGCACCCGGCGTAAATACAGCGTCCCAGGAGGAACTGGTGCATCCGGAAGCAGCTGCGCTCGAGAGTACCGCAGAGCCGCAGACATCTCACGGGCCCCCGCAGCCCAGAAACCCCCATCACCCTCTGTCCCCTCACGCCTCCGTGGCTCAGACGGTTGTGGTCACACCTCTGAGCCGCCCGGGGTTTCAGCCCCGTTTCACCGTTGCCGGTGGACGGCTCGGACCGTGCCGCCCTCAGTCATAGACTCGCTCAGCTGGAGCGCGAGGCCAAGCGGCTAAAACGAATCCTGGGTATCAGGGAGACGGTGATGGAGGTTGCCATGGTAACCGATGGGGAATCATCAGACCTCACCATGGCCGAGGAGCGTCTCGCATGTGCAGATGCAGGGTCACAAGAACAGAGTGTGGAAAGACTGACGTCCGGCTCAAACCTGGACTGTCAGGTAAGATGACATGTGATGTGATGGTCTGGGATTCAAGTTGTGATGCAACTTAACATTTATCGATGCAAAGCTGTGAGGGCCAGATGTACAGTTTACACTCATTTATTGATTTAGCAGACGCTTGGATGACGAAGGCATTTACGGATAAACCAGCATTTAACACTTTAACACAAGGAGCCAACAACAAGTGTAGCCTACAACACAACAAGACTTGAAAAAACATAAATCTTATTTTATACAAAGAAAGCAGAAAGTTGGTGGTTAGTGGAGTGAATGCATGACGAGAATGAATGCAGTTCGTAGACCTCGACTTGATGTCATTGGTTTAGCCAATAAAACGCAGAAAATACATCTCTTCACAGATTTCAAGTGGACAAAAATGTGAAAAAACGGATCCCTACCTAAAAACATTTTCTATAGCAAAATATCCTCGACCACAGTGTTTCTAAACCTTACTATAGTGAACACTATAGCACAGTGGTTCTCAAACGGGGGCCCAAGATGGGTCCAGGGGGGGCACAGATTTTGTGGCATTTTATGAAATATAGAAATGTATCATAAATTTCATGCATCGTACATAAATAAAATAAGCTTACCAACCTAAAGAATTGATGTTCCAGCATTGTATAACTGAATAGCCAATGTTTTTGGTTTAATTAAAACTCCAAGTTTAAGTTTATAAGCTTTCCTGTAGCTCAGTGGTTAGCTAGCAACGCCACGGTCATGGGTTTGACCCCAGGGATTGCACATACTCGGATACAAACGTATAGTATCATGCAATGTAAGTCGCTTCGGATAAAAGCGTCTGCCAAACGCATAAATGCATAAATGTAAAAATGTAATGGCTAAACTTGCCTCTTCAATATTTTGAAAGTAGACTGCGATACCAAGCTCAACCGCTAGATGTCAGTGTGCCAAACGGTTTCTTTAAATGCGACCGAACAACAGGAACAATTCAACAAATTGTTTATTTAATACAATTATTATAAAGTTAAACAATAATATAAATTAATATGAACATAAATTAAATCAAATATGAATTATTATTAGACACTAGCCAAACACAAACCGGAAGTTAAGTGGTAGTCAGGCGTGCGCGCGTCCCATGAAACGTACTACAAAGTAGTTCAATAATTAGTTTAGTTTAGTAATTTTTTTACAATTTATAGTTAATATTATAGCATACTACAGTATTTACTGCAGTTTACATTTACTATAGTTTACAACAGTAAATACTATATATAATATTTTTTGCGGGTTGTAAAAGCAGATGTGATCCTGACAGTATGCTATATGAAACACGAGCAGATTTCTGTGCAAGTGGTTTCTAAAACCAGTCTTGCAAAACTGACGTGTTGTTATTATTCAACAAATTAAAAAACATCTTTGATGACATATTCATATTCGTACTCTGTGCAGTCTTCATTGAAAACATTCCCAATACTAATGAATTATATGATATGTACCAACTTGAAATCCTTCATTCTTCAGAGGTCGGATGAACAGGTGAACATTCTGGAGAATGGGCCGGAAAGCATCTCTAAAGATGAGCTGTACTGGAGTAAAACATGTGCTAAACTCCAGACTGAGAATCAGACTTTATTAACCGACCTGGACAAGATGAGAACAGAAAGAGACCAACTGTTCAACCAGACGAGACAAACTGAGATAAACGAGAGGAGAGACCAGAGCACAAACACACCCGACCACACACACAGCAGGTCTGCAGACCAACAATGATGTAGAAAACACTATTCATATGCAAAGTCTTGTGCTTTACCTTGAACATCTCTGTCTATCTGTCTGTCTTCCCCCCCACAGCACCATCACGCTGGACAGACTACGATCCATCCGTCATAATGTGGTGGCATTGCTGTCCTCCATTCTGCCAAACCTGGATATGCAGGGCATAAGCTTCGACACAGTTGATGTAGACAATATCCTACATCAGATCATTCAGGCCAACAACCTCTGATCCCGGACCAGCGATAACAGAAGAGACCTGGACAACGAGGGCTGGCGGTTACCGACACTGATGGACTCATGTGCCTTCAACTTAAAGTGACAGTTCGCCCCAAAATGAAAATTCTTTCATCGTTTATCATCATGTTTCTTTCTTCGGCAGAACACAAAAGAAGATATTTTGAAGAATGTCGACAACCAAACAACTCCATTGACTTTCATTGCGTGGACACAAAACCATTTCTAAAAAAATATCTTCGTTTGTGTTTTACCGACGAAAGAATCATATACAGGTTTCGAATGACGTGAGGGGGAACAAATTCCGACAGATTTTTTCTTTTTGGCTGAACTGTCGTTTTAAGACACAGGTTTCAAGAAAACAAACGCACAGCATTAATGTCAAACATTAAACTGCATCTTATTCGAGAGATTCAAACTACATTTCACACACAAACACAACTGATCTTTCTTAAAGCGAACAAAACCGTCAAAGCAACAAATATTTGTATGTGCGAGTCTGAGGCACCTGTGACCTACAGGAGAATATCACATGCTTTCACACTTAACCATGTTTTGTTTATTTTGTTCGGTTGGTTACCACTTGTATTACCATAGTTTTACTATAAATGCCATGGTTAAAGTATGGTTATTGTGGTAAAATCATGGTAAATCTGTGCTCTTCATGGTTTTACCACAAGTAGAACAACAAACACGGCTCATTTCATAAGGAAATCTACATTTTTTGAGCAAAAAGCAATAACAAACACACAGCCTTTCTCTCTAGTGCTTCAGGACAAACAACATTCAATTCATGTTACAACTGGTCGAGAACACGCAAGCGCTCGCACACACATTATTTTGCAAATTCCTATGCAGATTTACTTCATAGATATATTTAAACCTGCTTTTCTATAAACTGTTATGAGCTTACAATTTAAGCATCATTTTTCTTGTCTTACTGCATTTTTATAAATTGTTGTTCTGATTTTGTAAACACGTTTGTTGTTTTTATCACATAATAAAGATCATCAGGGCTGATTTTCTAAAAGCTTTTCTTGTGCGTGGTTTTAAAGATCTGTTTGTCGGGTATGTGCATCTGAGAAGAGAGAAGGCTTGTATCCTTTTATTTTAAGGACTTTTTACACTGATAATTGAAAGTATCAAGGGCGCTGGGGCATTTTAACATCACTACTGCTCGACTACAAATACACACGTTTGAAGAACTGCTCAAGGACGTCAGAAGCTGACGTGAAGCATCAATGCACATGCTTGAAAAGGTTATTAAGCAATAATACACTTGTTTTCCATAACTTGTCTTTTATTACAGAATATTACACAATACTGCTTCATAACGATACGTTTTAAAACGGGTGGACATCAGATTATAAGATCAGACACAAACTCTCCACAGTGAGAAAATACAGATTCATTTCTTTTGTGAGATGCAGGAAAGGAGAAACAGTGTTAGTCTGTGAACGAATCAGACACAGTGAATTCAAGCAGTCGATTTCACAGTCGGACAGAGGTCACGGGGCAATCCTTCACAATCAGATGCATGGTGCGACAAAATAAAAGCACGGTTTCGGTGGATTATATTCTCTCCACACCAAACAAAATCACAAATATCTTCATAACTTAGTCAGTGTTTGCGTGAGCGGCTTCTTAAAAACAAGTGATTTGTAATTATAATTCTGCATCAATTATTTAAAAATTTGCCCTCATTTACACGCTTTCATTGACTGCATTTTGGCCACGTCTTAATCTTTAAACATCTGAAAATTAATACTGAGGCCTTACAGAACCTCTTCAGAAGAGGCCTAAATTAAAGCTTATATAAGTACAAAAAAACAACAACAATTAAAAACGACAAATTCAGAATAGAAAAGGATTATGTGATGGGATTAAGGAAGCAAAGCGAAACCCAATAGATCGTTGCATAAGATTAGACGTTAAAGCCTCATCTAATATCATTTATTATGCGTTGCGTAACTATTTACAGATTGAGAAGATGTGAAAGTGTGTTTCAGTCATGTGATGAAGACATGCTTCTAGATTCATCCCAACGTTGTTTAGACATCGTTCCTAAAACAATCGAAACTGATTTCTGTGTGAACATTTGGTCAAATCATTAGTGCATAAATTGCTGCATTAAATAAAAAATGACACATATGAACGATCTGATGACTGATTTCTTCAAAGCAACAGTTAACACACAAATTAAAACAGTTTTTTATTTAACGCAACAATTCACGCAGGAATAGTTTCATGAGGTTTGATGATTGTACGAACTCACGCTGGCCCGACACCGGTGAGTTTCCTCTTTCATATAAGCAGAAACCAGCTTTGATTTATATAGGAAAGGACAAGTTGAATAAAATAGCTACATGTCGGACGACACATCAGTGCTGTCTGTTCCTGACACAAATATGTGCAACACTTTCAACGTGAGTGTCTTATACTGAACTATTTCGAAACAATAAAGCGTATTTAGTTTTTTAAGCGACACACAAATAGGTTATTACGATATATGGGCTTTGAGGTGTGCAGAATGACCATCAGAGGAAGGAGTTTTAAAAGTGAACGCTTCATATTTACATCAAGGACACTTTCTTTCTGCCAAGTTTACTAAATATACGTCGCACATGCAAGAAAGCATTAGTGACATACACTTGAGAGTGAGATAATCTCTCCAGACGAGTGTGCAAATCAAACGATTAGTGTGACGATTCTTTCATCCATCTTTACGCTGCGACTTAAAGCGGTTCTTTCTGTAGATAATCTAGATTTCCTATACCGTAAACCATGAATGTACCAAACAAGAGGCTTTATAGCCTGAAGCCACATCCCATAATCCTTGCTTCCAGGCCTGCGAGCTGATGGCTTTCAAATCTGAAAACCATACAAGCCAGACACCTTAGAGGTACAGAAAGCACATTAATTGAGACTATGAGACACTAGAAGTATCAAACTCCTGATGCGTCGGTCACGACATACATACACATACACCGATGTTTGTTTGTTCATGCGTGTTTGATGCGTGTGTGCGTGTCAATGCGCAGACAGAGAGAAATCGAGATCGCTCGACGAGCTAGTCTGTCTCTCCACCGCTCTCAGTGACTTGCAAGCCATCATTTTGCTCTGAATGTCGTGCTTTTTCTCGAAGTAGTCAACCAGCGACGTCTCGGTCAAGAATGATGCTAAAACCTGCTCGAACGTGATCGACCAATCGCCATCCGGCGCGCTGACCTTCCTCCGATCCGCCCCCTCCCCTCCCATGCAGCCAATCAGAACGGTGTCTTCTGCGATGTCCTCGCACTGCAGCGAACCGGCACTCACCACGGAGTAAGACGACACGGACGTGTCGTCTTTGGTGTCTTCGTCCGAGCCGTTCGCCGTGGGAGGGGGCGTCTCCAGCTGAGCCTCCGCCAGGGCTTTGCAGACCTCACTGGACGAGTCTTCTCTCTCCGGCTGTGGGGCGTCTGTTACGCCCGGCGGCTGGGATTCGGCTTTCTTGCCGCCGTTGTTGGTGAATTTCTTTCCCACTTCTCCGATCTGCAGCAGGAGACTGGCCACGGTGGCGATGCCGTGATAAAGCTCCTGCTCCGACGGATCCTCGCTGAACATGTTGTACAGAGTCTTACACATCTCAATAAACTGCTCCTGTTAAAAAGAACGGACGGAAATGTTTTTAAAGTGGACAAAAGTAAAAGCAAGACATTTTTTTGTGTGCATGGTTTACGTTTTTATGTAACACTAAAGGTCTAAAACTTTGAATTAGAGTTTTCAGTCATTTCCTTATTTCTATTCTGCTTTGTTTGTCTTGAACTCATATAGTCATTTCTACAATTATTCACACTAAGATAACTCAATTAAATAGTCTGACTGTTTACTTCAAATGATTGTATTACGCATATGAAAGTAACCCAGATCTGAACTGTTTTGTGTTAAATAATGTTTTTGGTCTCACTATCACAATTTTTTCCAATTCACACGATCTGCGATATTCAATCAGATTTAGGCCAAACTTGAACTTTTCATTCTCCACTACAGATCAAACTCATTATAAAGGCCGATCACCTGATTCATGCGCGGCAGATCTTTGATATTCTCTTTCTTTGGCTCATTTTCCTTGGCCCACATTCTCAGATAGTATTTATAATCCTTTGGCTTCTCTTCTGAAACCCACAAGAGTCAGACACAGTCGTGAGAATTCAAAGATATGGCAGAAAAATAAGTCACGTTAAAACTGTATGACTTTCTTTCATCTGCACAACACTAAAGAAGATATTTTGAAGAAGGTTTATAATCAAAAACACCGAACCTTGTTGACTTCCATTGGATGAACACAAAACCACTTGAGACATTTCTCAAAATATCTTCTTTTGTGTTTAACTGAAGAGAGAGGCCAGGTTTTCAACCACATGAGGGTGAATAAATGATGACAGAATGTTTGGGTGAACTGTCCCTTTAAGGCCCAACCCTTTGTGTATTTCTACCTTTCTTTTCATCGCTGTCACCGGTGGCTCCATCTCCTCCCTCTTTTAGCTCATCGCCTGTTAAGAGCGTGTTAATCCAGATTAATAAACGCAAACATGAATTTAATATGTGCAGCCTCACAACATGACTATAGAACTGTTTGGTGTTTAAATGAAGATGACTATAGATCTGCAGCTCATGCAGTAGTTCGGTTCCAAAACCTAGTGAACTGCCTACATAGACATCGTTTAAGTCAGTGTTTAGAAAGCAACCTAATCATGATGCCTTACTTAAAAGAACACTCTTTGTGCCATCACATGCCCTTTACTAAAAGACAATCCCAGAATGCACCGCAACATGCTCATTTTTTCAAGAATAATACAGAACAATGATAAACCAATCCGATGAAATATCTGTGTTGCACTGTAGTTGACTTAGAAGACAGCTGACTATGCAGGGAGCAGACATCAAGTCAGCTAGGTTTCGGAACATAACAAATTACAGTGAGGACATTGTTGTAAAGTTAAAACACACATTGTTGTGTGCTCGTAAACATCCCAACACACATCACATCACACCATGTGACAGAGAGGAGGAGCCTGACACAGACTGAATACACCAAACCAACAGTGAGGGGGTCAGTGAGAGCACAGAGATCCTCAATACAGATGTTCTGAAGCCCAATAAACGTGCTTTACTAGCCAAGAAGGACTGGTTACTATGACATCACAGACACAAACCTGACATCACTTCCTGTGCCAGGAAGTCCAGATGAGACAGGAAAGGAGGATCTAGTGTGATCGAGAAAGAGAAGGACAGAAATAAAGGAGGATAATAAAGTAAAGAGAGATGAAAGCAGAAGAAAGGACAAGCCATGACAAGAGGAAGATGAGAGATCATGGTTAATATTCAGCAGGGCTGTGCGATATTAACAAATATATCACGGTGTGCGGTAACACGCTGAAGCACAGTGTTCGGTACGATTCTTTCTTCTATCTGCATCAACCTAACACTTATAGACCACTTTGCAAGATGTAAACACTGGTCCAAGAGAAACATCATTTTTTTATTTCACATGTATAATTGAAACTAAGATTAAAATGTTTCTGTTAGTTGCATTTTGTGCAACCGTTGTGTAGTTTAAAAAATCCGAAACAGGAAGCTCTTTTGGACCTGCTTTGGTTCAGCGCTGTTTTCGTCATCCAAAGTGGCCCGGTAACCTTTGGTATTTTTAAAATGAATTCAGTCATTGCAAAATATTGCGATATGCAAATTTGCGATATTTCGATATATTGCGCAACCCTAATATTCAATTATTTGGGGTAAACCTGCTCTGTACCATCCAGACATGCAGGTCAGAAACACAAGCGTTACACATAAACCAACTATCAGTATTCAGCATTACGAGTTCAACTCAGAGAAGGAAGGAAAGAGTTTTGATTTGATTGTAATAGATCGAGTTCATGAAGAACTGATCAAATTGTCAATATAATGCAAGATCTGACACAACCACCAAAACAGTTAGTCTGTGTTTATTATGAGGGAAACATTCAGAAACAGAATTATGGGGCAGAAATATGTGATAAGACTGGATAAAATTATATTTAAAAAATAAAAATGTGTGTGTTTGTACCTTGCGGTGAGTCATCATCTGTAAAGAACTGTGTCGCCTCTAGTGCTGACTCCGCCTCCTCTGGGCACAACGCTGCAGAGGAAAAAGAGAGAGAGACTTTTTAGCAGCACATGCCACGCACACACACACATTTAATGCAACACACTCTTTACACTCAGCTCAAAAGCAACACATCTCATCTTCAAATCTTCACACATACAAACACAGAACCGTCTTTAAACATTTCCTCACACCTCGGTGTTTCACGCTGCTCAAAAACGTCTGAATGATTTTCACACTTTGACCCTCTTACTGTTAAACTTAAACATTAGTGTCTGTACGCTTACCAGGCGGCAAGTGCAGTTTGTAGAGTAGTTTGAGTTTCTCAGTCATATCTCCATGATACATCCCACCTGAGAAACACAAACGACAAGATACAAACACTGTGTCTACTTGAAGTTATTACACGTGCTGCATTCTTTTACAATATTTATGGTACAACAGTTCTTTCTGGTTCTCGAATCTGATTGGCTGAGAGCCATGCGATATTACACCAGTATCACCACAGGAACCTCTTCACCGTTTGTATCACTACACCCACAACGCCATGTCCTTTAACTGTCTCTCTCTTTCATTCACGCGCAAGTCCCGTCTCTTTATTTCCCACTCATAACTTCACCCAAGCAGCACTGCGCTAATTTAAAAGACGTGACGGTTTGGAATTAGTAACGGAGGTTTGTTTAACTGGATGGTGCTGAGACACTCTATATGAGAAAGGCTGTGATCGTCTCCCGTACTCGCCATGCTGATATAGAGCACTGTCACACTCCTACTGGAGCGATATTGCATTAAGATCACTCAAAATATAGAGCGTGAGGCGAGCGTCTACTCACTGAGACCGGTGACGAACTCTGTGAAGTTGATGAGAGAGTCTTTGTTTTGGTCGAGCAGGCGGAAGAGTCTGCTGGCAAGCGTGTTGGAGTGAAGACCGCAGCTCCAGGGCGCGAGAGCGGAGAAGAGCTGAGCGAACTGACCGCAGTCAATGCGATACTGCTCGAGATACGGCAGGCTGGGGTCGTGACGCTCCGCCGCCGTGCTGCTCGCTCCCCAATAACAGCTCATGATGTGTTTGGCCTGTGACGGGCACACAAACGTACGTTTAGAGTCTAGATTGACTTTCCTTATTTTGAAAAGAAAATGAGGAAAAAGAAGAACTGGAATCACTTCTCATTGGTTAATAAAACATCGATGTCTGAATGAACTGCATCAATCTGCTCTAAAGCCTTGAGCGAGTGTGTTCTGATGCTTTCAAACACTTGTGCATAAAGCACAAACACGTTCAGAGTTCAGAAGGACTTCATCTCACCTTAAACAGAACATAAAGCTCCTCCAGCTCCTCAATGGTGAAGGCAGATTCTGTCATGATGGCTCGCACCTGAACATCAGACACACACGTCATCACACGTCCGAAAAATACACTCGCTCACGCACACAAAACACTTACCACGCTCCTCTTGGCTGTATCTTCTAATGACTGGATGACCTTTAACCTTTGTTTGAACCTCATCTGCTCGATGACATCAGCACGCAGACTGCCAAACTTCTGCAATAAGAACATTTGTAATGGTACAAAACCCTGTCTAAAATTGGTCAGACCAAAAACAGTTAGCCCCGCCCTCTCACCTCATAGGACGCTTTAATGAGCTCAAACACGTCAATCTCAGGTGGAGGGGTGTTGCCACTGGTCAACAGGGCGTGAAGGTGGGGAATGGGCGGAGAAACGGTCTGCTTGTTCACGACATTATCCAGATATCTGCAGGACAGAGAGACGCAGACAATTCTTTCAAACTTCATAAAAGTGAATCGAACATTTCTAAGTAAAAACTTTTTTAAGTTTAAACTGCATTTAGAAAAAAATCAGGCCACGCCCACAGCGACAGCAAACTCTTTGTTGACACGCCCCTTAATTCTAGCCACACCCACCTTCCCAGAATAGTCATGGCTTCTCCCTCGTCTGAGCACGCCAGCAGCTGATCCATGTTAGCGTGTAGCACAGCTAAAGACACCTGAACGTGAGACACATCTACTGTCAGACGGACACACCGAGATTCATTATGAGAGAATAAAATAACACTATTGGCTTCTTTCGGACCTGGAAAATGACTTTAATGCCCTCGTAAAAGAAACAGTCGACCAGCAACACGGCGCTGTCGAACGGCATGACGGAGAGGAAGAGAGTGAGAAACCAGGACAGGGAGATGGTGGAGATGACGCCCAAATCCTGCATGTGCTCGTACAACAACGGCAACACCTCACGGGTGAGCTCCTCAAACACGCCCTGATCCACCAACGCCCCTGAGAGAGAGAAACATTTCAATATCTGTTATTCTTTGCTGTTCTTCTATTTTTGTGTATTTTCTGTAATTGTATTTTTGCTGTTTGTATTTTGTATTTTTGCTGTTATTGTATTTTTTTGTTTTTTCCATTATTGTATTTTTTTGTTATTGAATTATTCAATCAATGTTTATTCATATAGCACGATTAAAAAACCACAGAGGAGGACCAAAGTGCTGTGCAAGCAAATAAAATAACTAAAACAAGTATTTTCAGCAATATAATCAAATATAAGATAAGAATAATCAATTAAGGAACATTAAAAACAAGAGAAAACAAGTGTGTTTTGAGTTTGGTTTTAAAAATGGAGATAGATGGCGCAGTTTTAACATGCAATGGAAGGCTATTCCAGAGTTTCGGGCCAATAATGGCAATGTTTGTATTTTTGTTATTGTATATTTTCCTGTTAATGTATTTTTTCTATTATTGTATAATTATTATTTTCAGTTATAGTATTATTATTTGTTTGTGATTGTATTTTTCTGTTTTTGTATTTTTTTTCAGCTATAGTATTTTTGTTTTCTTTCTGTATTGTATTTTATCTTCAAATGTTTTTTGTATATTTTCTGTTATTGTATTTTTGCAATATTGTAATTATACACAATCATGGGAATAAAGTACCTTAAATTGATCAGAAATGAGAGGAAGAGACAGAAAGAAACGGAAAAAGAGAGAGATCTGACCGATTACGGTTCTCAGCATGTGTTTATATATTTGTGTTCTTGTGACTAACCTACGACTCTAGTGTTGTAATAATCGGGCAGCATTCGTTCACACAGAGCAACAAGCAGCCAAAACGCCTCCTCTTCATTACAATACAACAACAACACAGACGTGACAATATTCATCGCCTACGGAGAGAACAGAGTTACATCAACAACTATTCACACAACACACATGTTCACTGTGAGATGATGTCAAAAAAGACTATCACACTTTCACATGTAGGCCAAAAACATGCTCTGTGAAAACAAACAATATCGCCAGAACCATTGTTTGTTCAACAGAAAATCGTTCAGTGTGGCCCATTAGATCTCTTAAAGCGATAGTTCACCCAAAAATGAAAATCCTTACATTTAGTAACCCTCATGTCAATTCATACCTTTATGACTTTCTTCTGCAGAACAACATTTTTGAACCTCATTGACTTCCATTGTATGAACACAAAACCACTGAGACGTTTCTCAAAATATCTTATTTTGTGTTTCACTGAATAAAGAGTCACATACAGATTTTTAACCACATGATTTTAGGGTGAGCTATTCCTTTAAGAACACAGGTCTCATAAAAATACAGTAACGTTTGAAAATACTTCATTTCTTTTTTGCGTTTGTGTACCTGGCAGTACCCGATGCCCGGGTTCCTGTACGCATAAGCGGTCAAAACTCGTCTGAGGGCAGCGATGCCCATCTCGTTCTGGAACGCGTGATGCTCGGGCATTGATCGATGAAGATCTCTCTCGATCTCCTCTGTTGCTAGTGTACATTTGCCCATGGCCTGCTCAACCAAACCGCTATAGTAACCTGGGTGTGCGGCCATCTCGTTTTGTGCACCTGGAGAGAGTCAGAAATACACTTATTAAACCTCCACAGATGACAACAGATCTGTTTCTCGTAGACAGCATGAGACATGTCACACGTGTGTGTAAACATAACCTCGGGTGTTCACACACACACCCACACGGCTGTGACAAATATATCCACATTTATCAAACACGCAGCACGCAACACAAGCATGCTGTGCAAAATCCCACAATGCAATGTGCTAGACATGATTTTTCTTTTAGTGTGTAATGGAGAAGCCTTTTCATTTTTTGATCTTTGTGTAAACAGCGCCTCCTGGTGTCGGATGAACTCATCACCTGAGAAGAGCAGCCAGAGTTCTCCTCTCAAACTCTCTGGTATCCCGTTCAGAACCAGCTCTCGGGTTTTGGACGTCCGGTACATGCAAACTCCACGTCCAAACTCAAAGAAGTGGATGTTCCAAGATTCTTCTTTCATTTTCTCTCTCGTCTGGATCAGGTAAACGAAAATAGATCAAAACACAATTGACAAAGCGCAATCCATCCAACGTAAACAAATGACTATAAGCCTTTGCAGTCCTATTCCAGCTAATGCAAAATTTGTATCCTTTATTATATCAAATAAACTCAAATATTGTTTTAATGACTGCTTAACGTTATAAGCCATACAAGTGAATCTATATCTCATGCTATGTATTGATTTATGTGTTAGGGTGTAATAACAGAGACAATGTATAGCCAGCCGGTCATTATCTTCCATTTTTTCCCCATTTCTCTTCCCATAACACATGAGAAAGACTTGGCATTAATACGTCTCGATGCGTTTTAAGTCTGCTCTATTTCAGGGTTGATGAAAATGAGGGGTGTGTCTCACAGCTTTGGGTCCCAGCTCCTCCGGGACGTCCTGTTGGTAGATCTTCAGGAGACCATGTTTGGCGGTGAGCAGATCGGGGCTGAAGTGTTTGCTTTGAGGTATCTCTCCTGCTCCCAGCGATGGAGACGACGGCCAAGAGGGAGGCGTGCTCGGGCTGGGGTTCTCCTGGATACAGATCGGGTACAAACCTTTTGATTACGACTGTCATTAAAACAAGACGTTTCAGAGTTGCACAAAATAAAAACCCTTTCATGATCCAACGGGAAAAATGAACTTGCATCTTTTTCTACAAAACCTCACAGGGATCTCTCAATGTTTCTTTGTGAAAAGATGCCACTTCACACCACCATCAGGAATATTTGACTATTTGACTCACAGATTGAGCGCTCACTCCACAGGGTCTGTCCGGCGTCCGCTGAAGGAAGTCTGAGATTCGCTGCACCAGAAAATCTCGATCTTTCAGATTGGCGAACAGGAAGGTCATCTTGTTTTTAGTGCTGATGGAGAGAGGACTCGGCAACACGCTGCTGCTGTCGGCTTTCTCCACTATAGTCACCTACAGAGAAAGAGCGTGTGAGCGCTTGTGTTGTGAGGTTATCTGTGTGTGTGTGTGTGTGTGTTTACCTCTCTCAGCGGGATGATGAGTTGACACAAGTCTTCCTCGCGGCTGGCGAAGCAGATGTAATTGTTGGAAACAAACATTTGTCCCACGACGTGCATCTTGGCAAATGGAGTCCAGAGCGTGCAGTCTGTGTGGCCGTCCAAACGCTCGTCCGGCGTGAGTCTGAACAATGCTCTGTAGCGCTCGTTCTTCGCCCGGGCATCCAAATCTCTGAAACATAGGACACCCGGAACTTACAACATCAAAAGGGTCTGAACATTGAAATCTTTCACGAACGTCAAGTTCGTCTTCTCAGACCTCTTGAGAGCGGAGACGTTCTTCAGGGTCTTGCAGGGTTTGGGGAGCGAGCGGTCGGCGGCGAAGCTCTCGTTGTCTAACAGCTGTCTCATGGCGATGGTGGCCAGCTGCTCCATCAGTTTGAAGGTCTCGTTGATGTTGAGGAACATGGAGAAAAAATGCTCGGTGTCCCGCGTGCTGACGCGGATGCTCTCCGGGAAAACCAGCGTGGCGTTCTTGTCTAACTGCGTGATGTCTGTCCACTGGACCACCAGTGAAACTACAGCGAGAAAGCAGGGAGTGAAACAGTGTGAGACACAGGAACACTTCAACATCACATGAACACGCTTCATTGGATTTGTGTGTCAATGTGTCAATCGAACACAAGGTAAACGCTCACCCTCTTTTCCCAGCAGGAATGAGTAGAAGCACAGGTGATTGACGGACAGGTAGATCCAGCCCTGTCGCGGGACTCTCCCCTTCCAGTAACTGCAGGGATAATAATTCACCAGCTTCTCTTCCTCCGGCATTCCGAACAGCTTCCGCATCTTCAGCTCGGCTTCACGAAACTTCCCAGGATCCTCGTCGTCCTGAGGTCTGATGCCTCTGTTCTCCTCAGCGATGATGCCCTACAGAGAAGACGTTAAACTAACCCAAACTCTCCGCAGATGAACAATCCTAGAAAGCTGTCAAACATGTTAGTGTCACGCTTGGGATGAAAAGAAGCACGTTTGACTGGTTGTTTTATTTCTGCATACTGCAAGGCCTACGGTACATCTTACAATTCACCGATATGCAAATGCATGAATGATATAATTTGTGATTACTGTAACAAACCAGATTTATATGTGTAATATTTGCAGTTATATAAAATAAGGGAACCGGGAGTGCGGTTGGCATGCATTCAGTAGAGAAGTGATATGAAGCTAATATGAATCTGTAATCTGAGAAAAAATGAATGAATTTAATTCAGAAGCAGATGCCATCTGGGCAAATCACAGTATTCAGATGAATAAACACGTGTTTGTGTGTGCGTTTAGAAGACGTATGTTGAAGTCCCACCTGTATTTTACCCTTGACAAAGGTGGTGATGTCATCATCATTGTCAAAGATGGAGAGAGTTTGAAGCAGATTTGCCTCTAGCCACTCCCAGTGTTTAGTGATCTCCTTACGAGACGAACCTGACACACAAATACAGAAGCAGGTTAAAAATGTAAGAGTTAGGTCACAATTTATCTTCTTGGATAACATCAGAGACTTGGACTAAACACATCTTGAAAAATCAATTTGTCTCCAGACCAAAGGTCTCTATATTCCACACACCCCTATATATCACACACCATGACGTAATATAACAATCTGTTCCTTTTTCCTGTATTGATTAAGTGATAATTCTTTTAGAAAAATCTGTTTTGAATCTTTCTCCCCGTGTAGTCAATTTCAGCACATTTAAAACTTTTTTTATTTACATTTAGTCATTCAGCAGACACTTTAACCCAAATGACTTACGAATGAGGTAAACAATAGAAGAAATCGGAAGACATAAGGACAACAAAAATCATAAGAGCAGTAAAACTGTTCACATGTAGCCTACCACATTATACAAAGCTACGTTTTTTAGCTTTTTCAAGGATAAAAAGAGTTGAAAAGAAGTAGAAGTCAGAACTAATCTGACAGGTGCTGACGGGAGATGTGTTTCAGCCGATTCTCAAAGATGGCTCAGAATCTGCTGATTCACAGATGTGGAACAGATCCAGAGAAGGTACGCGAGAGAGATTTCTTCCCTTTTTGGGATCATGGCACTATAGTTAACAGCACTCCTGCAATCCATCCATTCAAGAAGACCTTCAGCTGGTTTAAGATCCCTGAGAATTAAACACAAACCACAGGCGATGTTCCAGAAGATCTGAGACTCTCCTGTCTGATGCAGAATTCTGTACGGGGCGACACGAGCGCTGGAGTCCAACACGACATCCAGCGTACCCACCAACAAACCTGACAAACACACCCAGAACCAGGATTAAACACACATAAAAACACTGTTAGCACAAACATCTTTTGGGTGTAATTGTGACCGTTAAATACTTGTCTTCACAAATACAGTGAAACTTTTAAGCAACTAGTACGAATGTACTGCCAAACGTCTCACTCACTGGCCCGACTCGTTTTTTTTTACTTTAAATCTAATAAAAACAACAGGTTGTGTCTGTGTGAGGACTGGTTTATGAGTTATGGGACAGAAAATATCATTAGCCCGGTATGAATACAATCCAAGTCTACGAGTTCCTGCTGATTTAGAAGTACAAAACAATCCTGTGAGAGAGCGAGAGGAATTGAAAACAGACTGTCATAACATCTCTGTCACACGCACACGTCTTTACTTCCTCCATCACATGATCTGTTTCAGTCAAACAGAGTGACACAAACAAGAGGGGTTCACAAACACAAGCGTGACATCACACATCAAACAAGAGCTTCACTGAAGCAACATGACACACAGGGAGACGAAACCCAGACCGAAACACCCCCACATCACAACACAACACTGCGACGATGACGTCATTAAACGTATAATGTCGTTGAGGTCAGAGGTCAATGCAGTCATTGTCCTTGTCATGTGAGCGACTTGACTTAAAAACTCATGTTTTTCTTGTTTTGTGTCACGAGGGAGACAAATAAGAACAAGAATGTTTATTTGGTCTCTTATTAACAAGTCTAAAATCTGTTTCCGTGAGACCTAAATGTCATTTCTGTTGTCTCTTAGCATGTTTTCATTACTATTACTTGATTATCAAGCAAGGTACCACAGTAATAACAGCATTCTGTGAAAACCATGTACAGTTTTTACTGTGAATTTTCATGAATAAAATAAATCTGAAAGATGACAAGTGACTCAAAGTGTGAGTCAAGTATTAAACATCCGTGTTGATTTAACCCAGCATCCATAAACAAATACAGAATGACTTAATCAGCATTAATCCACATAAACAATATAATGACACACATTACATATAACACGCATGTAACAACCTGTAGAAGCCTGCACATGAAATCTACATATAAGTAATAACAAATGATGCACAGTCACCATCAACCACCCAAAACACATACCATAATAAACTTATAACAAGGTATATTGAATGATGCATGAGTTATCTTTTATGCATATTCTACAGACTTATATACATTGACACATATAATCCAGATGTAAATAATAAACACATGACGCATCAGTCCCAATGAGATGCGACCAAAACATTTTACACTTGCCACAATTAACCAGCACCATACACAACACTCATAATAAGGTACATTTAAGGTTCCGTTAGTAATATTTCATGCATGTTCCAATTATTATGCAATGTGGGTTAATTTAGCGCTCGTACCCGTGAATCCTCCTCCGCGGCCGTGTCCCTTGCGTCTCTGCAGAATGAAGTAAGGATTCGCCCGCTCGCTCACCCACAGCGCGTTCGCCAGTAACACTTCCTCTGGAGTAATCCACATGGCGAAACTCGTCACTAACACTTTATTTAGACATTAAAGGTGTTCGTTTATATCATCCCGGAGTGGACAGAACTCAGCTGATGTTTGTCCGCACGGACCGCCCAGCTGATCCGACTGCGGGAGAAACCAGCCACCGTGGAGCCAAGATGGCGCCTGGAGCAGGATGCTTTCAAAATAAAAGGCTTTTAACGAGAACTTGCTGATATGTTGGCAGACATATAAAGCAGTGAATACATAATTATATATGTATAGTTTAAATGAAAGCATTCATTTAATAATACATATTTAAATGAACTATTTAATAATACATATTTAAATGAACAAATCTATTTAAAAGAAAGAGATTCGATACACGCGTACACAAAATAAAAAGCCATAAGACTTTTGTTTGTCAGACATTTTAAGAGTTTTACGTTTCAATGAACAAATAACTTTGATAAACAAAAGTGATTCGAGATTTGAGTTCGGAGAAAAACACACAATGAACGGTCCCGTGGAAACTTTCATTAGCATTAGCTCATTTGTAAAATCTTGTTTTGTGGTACACATTTATGTCCACCTGGTGGCAGTATTTCATAATATACGTTCATGTTTATCCCAGGTATTTCATTGCACAAAAGCCCCTTTTTTAAGAATGATCCTAATAATTGCTTAATAATTAATTAAAAATAATTTATTTACTCAATTCAACATGATAAAACAGACAGCAAATTAATTCAACATTTTTATTCATTTTGATAGAAAATAACGATTCTCTGAAATCACATATTTCTACTACACTGTCCAACAGCCGCCAGTTAGAAAAGATGACATTTTGACACAAATATAGATGCTCACAATAGGTTGTACCAAAGTATACAACAATACAAACTACTACTGAAGAGGTTGTATTAAAAGCCCTTAAAATCAAACATGCCATGTATCCTGACTAAAGTCCGTCAGTCTTAAAGAAACACGAATTCCTTATAAACATTTTCTCCTTCACTGACACCTGTAATGATCTCAGTGTCAGACTGAAGAACGAGAAGCACCAGATCTAATGCTCTCCTCCAAGCTTCAAACTTCACAGTCACATTATCATACACAGAAGTCACAGAATGCGTCTCCGCCTCCGTCGGGCTCCATAATGCTTTAACACACACGGGTTCTCCGTCCTCACAGAGTCTCAGCAGGCGTGTGACAGATGTCCGAGCCTCCGCTTTACATGAGACCGTCCCACAGTTCAGCATCAGTGTGGAGATATAGTCCATCCAGCCGTCGGCCATCAGCTGCATCACAACCTTCTCATGCGGGTTTTCCATCCCAGTCCGTGTGGATTTATAAATCTGCTGGATGCAGAGAAGCTCTGTGGCCGCCGCTCCCCGCAGAAGCTTCCCATCTGTAAACGCCTGGTGCAGACGGTGAGCGCAGCTCCAAAACCGATCCTCCAGGCTTTGTAACTCGGCACGTATGGAGCTGGTAATGACCGCCGTGACCAGAGACGTGCCCGCCGCTGTAATGCTGATGGCGGTTGATTCATTTTTCCCGCCGTGGCTGCTGAACTCCCTCCATCGACGGATCTTCACCCCTCGGCCCACGCATGGTTGGGCGAGCTGTGTGATGTATGACACGAGCACGGCCCCGTGGATGTGCTGAAGTCCTTCAAAATGTCAGTTCTCACACCTTCGACGACCAGAATGTTGCGGGGAATGCAATGATCCTTCAGCTTTACCGACACCACACCGCTCACAAGCAGAACATCTACGCTCAGATTCCGCAGTGTTGTGGATGCCGTCTCGATCCAGCGCTCTTCGCGGCTCACACAGGTCACGTCAGGACGATCTGTGATGTGTGTGATGTGTGCGGGCCTGTTAAAGCCCACGTGGCGATATTTCTCGCTCAAGTCTCCGGTCACCAGAGCGATTTTTAACGTCTGCTCCTGAAGGTGTTGAACCACCGAAGACTGTTCTGCCGACACCAGCACGACGTACCCGTGGAGCACGCGCGAGTGTTTCTCAGAAGGCCCGGACACTGGACATGTGACCAGCTTTTGGATATCCAGCGCGCTCGTGTTGTATCCGGACTGCAGCTTGTAAGCTTCCAAAACTAAATTCATGGAGTCCTGACATCCGTGGCTGATGCCGTGTGCTACATGAGACACATCAGCGCGTTTCACAGTTTGATGATCATTTGACGTGAAGTGTCTGCTGTGCTTCAGTGTTAACCTGATATTTTGAGGGAGCTTTTCCTCCGTTTTCTTTCTCTCAAAGACGTCTTCCCTGCTGGACACTTCTTCCAAACATACAGCCGAGCGTCTGCACGCCTCCAAACACACCTCAAGTCCTTTAGTCGTGGCATTTTTAATGCCTAACACACTTATTCCTCTGTGCAGACAGTCCAGTGCGACTCTACTCCAGATCCCGGTCAGAAACACCAGCGTGTTTGTCCCAGACCGGAGGATCTTCTGATGAGCCTGTACGGTC
Source organism: Triplophysa siluroides (assembly GCA_006030095.1). Classification (NCBI taxonomy): domain Eukaryota; kingdom Metazoa; phylum Chordata; class Actinopteri; order Cypriniformes; family Nemacheilidae; genus Triplophysa; species Triplophysa siluroides. The sequence goes on from VCII01000624.1 coordinate 9,155,216, forward strand.
TCATTTAGCAGCTGAGCGACAGAACTGTCCGTCTCTATGTTCTCCAGCAGACGTGCAGAGGAGCTGACCAACGCCACGTTACCTCCATCCTCATCCTGAACGAACTTCTGACGTTTATGTGGACCCAGAAAGGAATGAGTTGTGGTTGCAATGGCTTCCAGCTGCTGGAGAGCGATGTGGCGCCGCTGACCGATGGAGGCCACTGAAGCTCTGGACATCTGTTAGAGTATTAAAAAAATGTATTCAATTAAAATAGCTACTATTGGACCAGCGTTTCTAATCATAATGAATAGATTTCTTGTGTAAATTTGTGTGTTAAAGCCGCAGAAAAAATTCATTCAAATATTTCATTATGGAAACTAGTGACAGCATTCCTCCCAAATACCAAATGAAATTTTTTTTTGTTTTTTTTTGCATTTATTGGCAAATAACAAGCAAAAAATGCAGTGAAAGCATGACTTTTCAAGACTTTCATGCGTCTTTGCGTTCTTTCACATTGCTGTTGTGTGATTTATGTGATTCCTGAGGTTTCTTTATGTCAGAATTCAACACACACAGGACTAAAATCGACACAATACATGTAGAAATGTTGATTAAAAGCAAAACTGGAGTGATCTATTACTTTTTACCTGTAATAAAATGTATATTCTAGATAGTATTTTGAACCTTAAATTAAACGTATAATAATTTATATATACGGTGTATCACTAGTTACTACAACAAAATATTGTAAACTATAAAAATACACTACAGTATAGGCTACTACAATATACTACACCATTTTTTACGTGGGCACACAATACAAATGCAGGATATCTGGATTAGCTCGAGATTAAGGTTTTAAATGGTTTAAACCTACAACATTTGAGTTGCCATGCAGATTATGAACCACTATGCGATGACTTCTAATGCTTTAAATGAAAATCTCGGATATAAACAATGTATTGACGCTGCAAAAACGTTTCGCCACGATGAATACGAATAAATACTCCCATGCTTTAGCTGACGATGACAGAACATGTGTTTATATCAAAGAAGTCAACAGGAGTATTGATAACAATACAGAACGCATTTCAGTGCGTCACGCGAATGGCAAACGTAAATCTAGACTCTTCAGCCAACACGAGTTCATTTACATCGAATTAAACTCCATTAAAACCTCTCTGTGTATCATTTGATGTTACACTTTAAAGATCGCAGGACAAGCACAACAATATTCACTATCTGAAGAAGATACGTACCCTCCTTCGACACGTTATGTCGCGCGCATGCGCAGTCCACAACCCACCGCCCTCTACCGCAGCACGTTGCTAAGAGACAGACGCCAAACGAACGCAACTGTCAGTTAAATCAAAAGTACCCGATGGTTGGTCGACGGGATTACTATACAGCGAAACGACATCACCTATTGGCCCAGACTGTTGTCACTCAATCAGCAGTCTTCACCACACAAACACCCTCAGAGCAAAAACATCGACACTGACAGCATTTCCTACTGTTATTTACAAACATCTGACGCTGTTTGTGAAGCTTTAGTGTGTTTTTTTTTATATTTCCGACATGGTAGGTGCACTCTATATTTACTTTTACAACTTGTTGAATTAATTTACGTCAGGAGAAGATAAATGAGAGATTAATGTGTTGGTTAGCTAAGCTGTTAGCTTGTTTTGTTATGGAAACCAATAGTTTTGATCTGCCTTCCAATGCTTGTGGTACACAACTGTAGCTTTTAGCTTTGCATGAATGTGCTTTATTAATGTTTGTTGAGATTAAACTAATAGTACCGTAAACCCACTTGTATGCGATTTTACAAGTAATCTTAATTGCAATTTAACTCAATAAGACACGTGACATTATGCGTTCGAGAGCAGTTGAATAACGTGTGTATAACACGAAAAATAATACACATCTTTTAAATGACCTGTGTATTGGTCACTCATATTTGCGATTGCTTCTTTATACCAGTTTGAATATTTTAATGTTTAGTTTAAATGTCATTTGCTTTGATTATTGATTTAATGCAAATCTTACCATACAGGTTTAATACACTCATACAAATCAAAGTGTAACGCACCGCCCCCTAGTGAACGTTTGGCCGCATCACTTTTTGTGTCTTTCTGTTGTTTTATTCAAGGCTTCTAGCTTCAGAAAACCCAGTGGCACCAGTAACCAGAGGAAAAGAGCGGGTCTCAAACCAGAGCTGACAGAAGAACAGAGGCAAGAAATTAAAGAAGCCTTCGATCTGTTTGACACAGACGGCTCGGGGACTATAGATGTAAAAGAACTGAAGGTACAGTTAAACTCGTAGCTTGCGCAGTCCTATACTCATGTATTATAGCATCCAAGTCTAATTGATTTACATAAAGGATTTACTGAGTAAATCTCAGCAGAAAATCCACTCTGAGTGATTAATTCCCACTTCACTCTAAACCACCTTCATCCTCAGATGCTTTTAAACAGTATTGAAGATCCAGTGTATGTTCATTCTTTGGCTGATTTTCATTCCCTATTTTGAGAACCACATAAGAAGATAATCTGATGGCATTTCATCATCAAATTATGTGTCTGTGTTCAGCAGGTGCACAACTTCTTGAAAAAAGCCTTTAGTTCATTTAGATCTAAGGATGAATTGAAAGCATACAAAGTCATGAATCGTGTGTCCATACGTTGAATAATAGAGTGATTGGATTATTGCCATAGGTTGCTATGCGAGCTCTGGGGTTTGAGCCAAAGAAAGAGGAAATAAAGAAGATGATCGCTGATATTGATAAAGAAGGAACGGGCACAATCGACTTCAGTGATTTCCTGTCTATGATGACACTGAAGATGGTGCGTCTGCTTTTTAATAATAACAAAACTAATCAACCTATACAGTTATGTTTTAATGGCAAGTAAATAGAAGAATTACCACGCACATATAATCTGTATCTTTGTTTATTTCACAAGAGCGAGAAGGACTCCAAAGAAGAGATCCTGAAAGCATTTAGACTTTTTGACGATGACTGCACGGGCAAAATCTCCTTCAAAAACATCAAGAGAGTGGCCAAAGAGCTCGGGGAGAATCTCACAGATGAAGAGCTACAGGTGGGTCTTGATACACCACCCGTGCATGTGGGGAAATCCACAGAAACATGGGAAAAATCTGTGTTTCTCCTCAGAAACTGACTAGTTAGTCAGTGGGTAGTTAAGTGGCTTTAGATCTGATAAGATGTTATGGAGGAGCGGCTGACATCTGTTGGAAAAACCTGCTGCAAAATAACATGTTTTTGTTGTCTGTCGTTTTAACATGGTTGCATTTCCTTTTTTTTTGACGCAGGAAATGATAGACGAGGCAGACAGAGATGGAGACGGTGAAATTAATGAGCAGGAGTTTTTAAGAATAATGAAAAAGACAAGTCTGTACTGAATCGATCCTTTAACTGTCACCGGAGCTGTATCTGTAAGACTCTTGAAGTGTTGATTTGTGTTGCATTCTTTTCTATGAGGTTTTAAAAAATGTTGAATGTATAATTATTTTGTACAATATTAAATACTCAATAAAAATGTATTTGCTGTATTTGTGTTGTCTGTCTGCGTGTACATATGATATACAGCTTAAGAGGAATCTGAGCAACACTTCATATGAATGTCCCTGAATTATTAGATGAAATATGAAACAAGTAAGTTTAGTCATGTTTAAATGGTTAAACAATAGATACACATTTATTAAAATTCAAACCAAGTATTAGGATGGTGTTTGGTTTTCTAAACAGTGTGACCTTAGACGCTGAATCAATCATTTTACAATTGGATTAATATCCTTCAGTGTTACACAGTTACTATCAGATATTTGCCAAACTGAATATCTACAACTACCACAGTGCTATTACATTACTGTCTCAAGTCAAGCATGAGGATAGTTCTGAGAGAAGCCCCATTATCTTTTTTTGTTTGTTTGTTTTGTCTTGCATGTGGTTATGCCATGAAATTCAGACATTTCTAAGTGTGCAGATATTTTAGGTATAAATTACATTATTGGGACCCATAGAGGGCAGTCTCAGAAATGCCAGGCTTCTAAAACTAAAAAAACAACACATGTGAAATTGCTTGTTATTAGTAACGTAAGACTCATACTTGTTTATTTGAAGAGTACTCCAACCACAGACATCAGATACATGTGACAGACTTTTACTGAGAAAGGCTGAAAACATGAGTCAATAAACATCATCAGCCCAAACATTTATTGTTGAAACACTGCAGCTCTGAAGGGAAATTAAACATGTCACCTCAGTCAAATCAATTCAAATGCATTGTCTGAGTGAAGTGAAGTGTGTGAAGAGAAACTGAAGTGTAGCTCCCTTAAGAAATCAACAAACAAGAGCTGACAGTGATGCTGTACAGGACAAATCGAAGGTCAAATCAAGTGGGTCATCTGTCTCGTACGGACAAAATCTGACTTTGGGTCATGTTGGAAAGTGTAGCTAAAGTGTTTCCTCAAGATGCAAAGTCTCAACTGGGTCGAGTGATGACTTTATTGAAATCTACTAATGTGAATGAGTTAAACAACTGGTTGAGAAATGATGTGTTCAGAATCCTAAGAGTGCACGGGATAGTTCAGTATAAAAATACAAATGTTGTCATCATTTATTATCCCACATTGTTCGAAACTTGCAAGACTTCTTACCTCGAACACAAAAGAAGATATTTTGAAAAACGTCTCAGTGTTTTCGTGTTCATATATATGGAAGTCAATGGGAGTGTTACCAACATTCATCAAAATATCTCCTTTTGTGTTCTGAAAGTCATACAGATTTGGAATAACGTGAGTTGAAGGATGAAGGAATTTCCATCTTTGGTGAAATGTCCCTTTTCTAAAGCATTTTAAAATAAACAATATGGTTAATAAGTGTAGTTTTACAGTTTCTGGTGAAATACGAGTTTACATAAATTGTTGCGTCCATGTTGGATCTATCCTGACAACTCTCTCTGTATTTTATTAATCCATTACAAAAGTGCTTTTTAAAACAAACGCAACTTGTTGTCACGATAATCACATTTAGCTCAATAAATCCGTTGTCTGGTGGTGAGCGAGGCCTGTGAGAGCAGAGACTCTCTGAACCATCAATATGACTCAGCCGCTCTGAGAGAAATGAATGAGACTTTAATGAAATGACGGCGCTCAGACCTTCATGACTAACACATCAGTAAAAGTGATTTTGCTCTTTGCGTTTCAAATTGAAGCCGAGAAGGCACGTTGCACCGGCGCCGAGCCATATGCACAATTCAGCTTCACCTCGCAAATACACACAGTTTCCAAAAATAACGAAAAGTGCGACCTGCAGACCTCACCTGTGTAATAAACAGGATTTCAGTCATTTGTTATTTTCCGAACGGCAGAGGCGTTGGTGTTCTGCTCGCAGGGGGTGAAAGTTTGTTTACAAGTTTCAGACCCGAAAAATTCTCAATGGAAAGTAGGAAATGATGTGCGTCAAGGTGTCGAAATTTCATCGCTGCCTCCGTCTCTAAATGTCTGATGGTTTGATAATGATGAACGCCAACCCGAGCGTCTGTGACCCCTGTGATGACCCCTGCTACTGAAAACTTCATTTTCTCTGTGTTATGTGTAAGTAAAGAACACAAGATTGATCTCCTCTTATATTACTCACAATAAATCAGAAGCAAAACCCTGACGATATTTCAATCCTCGAGTTACAAAAGACCAAAACGTAAAACGCAGTACCACGTTTCTTTTGATCTAGGCATGTACTACCACGGCACAGTACATAATAAAAGCACAGGACGCTACTGTGATGGTTTTTGGATCTTAATACCACTGGAAGGAATCCACTTTCAACCACCTTCCATTATCCATCCACCACAAAACAAAAACACCAACCGATCCGTGACTTTACCATGGTGCCACCACAGCATATTTCTATACACTGCGTTCCTTTAATGAACGATTAACCTAATCAATAACTTGTAAAAACCAAAAGCGCATCTTTTCTCAGAAACGTCCCGTGTCGCCTCTGTACTGTATGTGCCGCTCTGATGGAAAAATTAACTTTGAAGTCATAAATAATACTCCCACATACAGGCCTCTGGACAGAAACTTGTATCTAGTTTCCTCTAAATCTCTGCGTTTCCATAACAACATGTGTCTTCGGTTGTTTTCAGAAGCGGCGATCTGTTAACCCCCTAAATGCCAGGGAAATGTCACGGTTTCAGAAATGATAATATTGTGTTAATAAAGTGAAAGACCCCTTTAGTTTTCAGTCAGACACCAAGCGGCTCGCTGCCTCGCACCACGAACACTCCGCTCCGCTCTGACACCTTGCACGGGTATGTACTGTTTGGTTGTTGTTGATTTCTTTGTAGAAATAAACAGATTTACTGCGATTGTCCCAATCTGTGCCATAGCTGCAGTCAGACATTCTATATGAATGAACTTTTGAGCTTATTTCCTTATGTCATCACTAACTCTGTGTTCATTTATATAGTTATTGGATTGGTTTATGAAGCTCACTCAGGTTTTAATAGAAGATTTAATGTTGTATACCGGTGTACCTGTGACACACAGGGGCGTGACTTTCTCATTGAAGTATTCGAGGCTCTCGAAGCGAAATTACCTGCTGAGGGAAACACCTCCATCTCCTGTTGACGTGCGCAGGTGTCTTTACAAACAAACGCATTAGAGAGACAGCAGCAAAACTAAAACTCTTTGAATCAGTCGAATGTTTTGTTGGTTTTAGATGGTTTAGGTCAGTTTAGCAGGTCTCCAAAACCATCAAATTCGATCAGAAAATCCCATTATACTGTTAAGAATAAGAACCTTGTCAAACAAAAGAGTTTTTTTTGTGGTGGATAAAGATTGTATCTATCAAATGATAAGAAATAGTTGTTCAATTGAAAAGCTTTTTGAATAAACAAAAATGGTTCTTCTATCTGGCACCCTTTTAGCACCCTTATTTTTAAGAGTGTAGTCAAGTATAAGCTGGTTTTGATCTGCAGGGACTTCACTTAATACTGTACAATTGCTAATGTCTTTTCATTTATTTAAATTAAAACTGATGACATGTTGGATGTATTGAAATACTCAATTCAACCTTTTTACTACACGGTTTTTATCATAAAAAGTCTTCATTATTTTTTATATTAACAAATTATTATTTTTTCAGCATATATTTTATTTCGTATGATTAAAACATGCTTTTATTATGTATTCTTATGTTTTTGCACATAATAAGAATAAGAAAGCAGAGGTTAGGTTATTTAGGGTAATAGTTTGAAACAGCTGTAAATTATATTTGGAGATATAGTCTAACTCCACGACTGCTTAAAATTCATAAAGTACACCCTTTTGCCACACAATGGCACACAACATTATTAAAGACATAAATCTTATATTCATTTTATCACAATTTCAACTTAATCTCATTAGCCTTAAGAGACGCAGCTCAAGAATTTGACCCAGATGACAAGTTTGATCAAAATTCTATTCTATCAATATCGAGTCATTTTAATTCAGCTTTATTATGGCAATGTACTTCTCCAGATCGAGAAGTAGGACACAAGGAGCCACGCACTCCATAGCAAAGCATAAACAAAGCACATTTATTCCCAGCTTACATACAGCCAGACCGGCCGTCCCCCGCCCACATCGCCCAGTCTTCCTGTGCACTTACCGTAAAATCCGCAAAATCGACATGCCTCTTTCTCAGTCTGAATAAGCCGGAAAACTGATTCACCTGCGTCGTCGCACATGCCCCCAATATCAGTCGTCTGAACGGCTGTTGACTTCAGCTGGGCTGGAATCAGTATTCTGCTCGAGCTTGTTGTGTCTGCACGTCTGATGTTCTGCGTGTAGGAGAGAAAGTGAAAAACAGAATATTCAACTCTCAACCTACACACAAATGCACAAATGCGCTGCATACTAATATAGAAGAAGTGTAGAAAATGGCCACACTGAGCCACTAAACTTGAACAATATAGCTCGCGTGCCGAGTACACTCAGAAATAATACTCAAATAGCATCATTGTCCTACTTCTCAATGGCTTCCTCATTTGCGTTTCAGTTGGGTTCTGTTTGAAGACATGCCATTGGTGGATCGTAGGGGAACTACAGTTTACAATGTAGATAAAACACAAAAGTGAGAAATACATTACATTGAATTCTTCACCTGGATCTACAGCACCCATTACAACATTTTTTCAAGTACTTTTTTGCACACTGTATATTGACCCTGTGTATTCTAAATACTCCTATTTCTGTGCTAGAGACAACAACACTGTAAACAAAACTTGAGAACAGTACACCATTTAATTGAATCAACTATTTGCATCAATTCTTTTATATATTTTGAACTAACCCTAACTCATTTTATTTTTGAATGTGCTGTTAGACATCTCATGTTTTCAACTCGCATAACGGCAACTTAAATGTATACATTTACATTTATTCATTACTTTTATCCAAAGCGACTTACAAGTAGGAGAGCATATAAACATTTTGTCGACACGCTAAACAGTACCGTAAGTTTACAAGGCCGTGCTGCTAGGAGTTTACAAACTATAGTTTTAAGACATTCAAAACCATATTTAATACATGTGTTCTGAACATAAGCAAACGCTCTCTTTAGCACAATGGTAACCTCTTAAAACCACCAATGTCCCCAAAACTCTTTATACGTCAATAAATCAGTGTACTAAACATTAAGACGACTCGCATTTTCTTGTTATGACAATTTATTTATATAGCACAATTAATTTCAACTACTGTTGACCAATGTGCTTTCCAGTAAAGGCAAGAAAAATAGAAAAAATAAATAAACAGAATAACACATCAATCATACGCTTGAGAAAATAAAAATGTCTTTAGCCTGGATTTAAACATATTCAGAGAACAAGCTTGTCTTAATGTTGGTGGCAAGGTGATCCAGATCGCCCCTACACTTAAGCCTCCACTTTGGGACCACTAATAGATCCGGATTGAAGGTCAAGGGATCTAATAGGACGATTTTCAGTCAGTATAGCTCACAAGGGGCCAAACCATTTAAAGATTTATAAACAAGGAGCAAGATTTTCAAATCCAGAAGATTCATAAAAATGCATTAAATCACACAGAAACTCGACATTATTTTTATTTTTCAATGTCATGCAATGCATGCTGAGAAATCCTCTGCCAAGTAAGGTCTTTGTTACAGTTAATCTAACTTTTAAGTAAATGTTACTTAAATAGTATATAGAAAAGGCCCTTAAAAGCCTTGTCAAGTTTACTCAAGATAATACATTATTTAATTCTTAAAAATATATGTTTTCAACAATTGAAATTGAGTTGTTTACTTAAAATATCAAAGTTCAAAACCCACAGATTTACAAACCCACATATTCCCTTATTTTTAGGGAACCGTTCTGCTGGGAAGACTCTAGCTGGGGACTTATTTTTTCATATTTGTAAACCACCATAGTTATGTACAAAATGTGCGTAGGTTTTGGAAGCCACTCACAATCCTTGACATTTTGAGACAGAACTCCATCCCACCTTAAAGTTCAAGCTAATATTTGCCTATAAGGGAAATAAAAGCAAACATCGACTACATACTAATATTCGTTGATCTGGTAATATTTGTCTTCTTTGCTCATGTGTTGTGTGTAATGTTTTGCCAAGTTTATACTCCAAACACAACAACACGCATACAAACTCACGCAGCTTTAATGGTATAGCCTATTTAAATAAAGAGCAAAGACGGCCATTTCCAAAGGCTCACTTTTGACCACTACTGTATGAAAATGTAAGAATCAGACATTTAAATGCAATATATTTGTTACAGATTTTTAAATGAAAAATTATTTAGAGATAATAGAATAGACAATAGACCAAATTTAATACACATTTTTCATATCGCATAAAAACATACAACATGAATGTTTTATGAGCCCATGTATGAACATCTTAAGGAGAACCCTTGCAAGGATCTATTTACATAATAAACGTACTGTGCCGTTCATTTACGTGCGTGTGTGAGTGAGTGTGTGTGTGTGTGTGTGTGTCGTGTGCGTGTGTGTGCGTGTGTGTCAAAAAAGTACAGATAAATATTGTTTTGCTCAAAGCTCGATCACTAATAAATTAAATTAGATGAAGACTTTGTCTTTGATGTTACTTTGAATATTTATTCTGTGAAATAATAATAAAAATGATAGTAATTTTGTTTTTTTATTTATATTAATTTTGTTTTGTTTTAAATGCTCAATCACTAATAGATTAAGACTTTATCTTTGATGTTACTTTGAATATTTATTCTGTGAAATAATCATAAAAAATTATTCATTTTCTTTTTTTAAATGCTCGATGACTAATAGATGAAGACTTTGTCTTTGATGTTACTTTGAATATTTATTCTGTGAAATAATAAGAGAACAAAACGTTTAAAAATAAAGACCTGGTTTGAACGACAAATGTTCACATTGAAAGCTCTGGTCATAAATCTGATCATTTTGAGCAGACATTGTGCAGTATTTATGTGGAGGGAAATCAAATTAAAAACCACTTCTAAATAGCATATCATTTACTATAAGAATCAAATGTAAGTGCATTTTGATGCAAACATGGTATTTTTTCTGAATATAAAAAAATCTAACATAAGTCTCATCAGATGTACAGTATATGGCACCTGTAAAACTGTAAACCATGATGTGACTCAGTCCAGTCAAAACTGTCTGTCTCGCTCCAGCGTGAGTCAATTTGTTTGTAATCAGCTGTTTGTGTTTTTGACAGAATGACATTTTAACACATGATCAACAACTCACCTCGATATCAGAACGCATGCATAACCCGCCTCCAGAAAACAAACTGATCAAGAGACAAATCACCTCATTTCAATTCATTTTCTATAGAAAGAAAATAGGTTTTATTAATATAAAATACATTTTTTAATTCGATATTTAAATTGCAAAAAAGTTCAATTAAAGCTGTGATATTCACAGGAGGTGATTCAGTTTTAAACAGAAACACATCGAGTAAGAATTCTGTGCTGAATTTTACTTTGTTTCACCTTATAATGGAAATATGACAACAGAAACTGACTCATAACCCAAAATATCTGAGCTATAAGGGACCTTTGATCACCGTTAGGGTCTTTCCCCTTTTTAAGTGAAGCTTTTAGATTTTTATAAAACTCAAATATTTTTGAGCGTTGAATTGAGTGTCGAGTCATTTGATGGGTGTGTCAGAGGTTAAACGGTTAATCTTAAAATATGACAAAGTTTCCTTTAATGGAAACACTGAGTGTCGGTTTTTAAGGTAAACAATCAATTCATCCTTTTTAGACTCACTTAACACTATAGTTTCCGCTGCGCTGCATTATTTTTGTATGCAAACCCAAATAAGAGATTTGGGACTTTTGTGAGGTTAGTCATCACAACATGTCAAAGTGTAGGAAAAAGGGGGAAAGATTTTGTTGCATTTTTTCGTTTAAAAACGGTATGATTAAACTGATATGATTTGCTTGTCTGGTGAAATATAAACTTAAAGAAACAAATGTTATTCTTTTTCAAATGAAAAAGGAAAGATGAAGAAAATGAAGCCTTGTTTATGTCAAGGGACGAATGTGCACTATACTATTTCTATTATTATTTATTTATTTAAACTATATTTAAATTATAATTCTTCAATACGGACTATTCTACCTACGGAACAAATACGCGTTATTTCCAAATGTTCTAAATAAAGATCCTCCGAACCATCTTGAATATTTAAAAACGTGATTTGTTCTCATCATTTCTTCTCACATAAAGAATGGACCGGATCGGGACAAACAGGCTGGAACAGAGGCAGGTGGATAAAGGACAAATAATCAATACAGGGCAGAATAAACAAATCATTTGGATGAAAAACTACAAAGACAAACATTTTTCTTCAGAACATGCACTAGTTTTCTGCTTGACTTTAAAGAGCTACTTCATCCAAACATGAAAGTTCTGTCATCATTTAATCCGCCTCAAGTCATTTCAGACCTGTATGACTTTCTTTCTTCCTGCAGAACGCAAAAGAAGATATTTCAAAGAACGCTGACAGCCAAACAACACATTGATGCCCATTGTATGAACACAAAACAACTGACACATTTCTCAAAATATCTTCATTTGTGTTCCATTGAAGAAAGAGTCAATGAGGATGAATAAATGATGACAGACTTTTTATTTTTGGGTCTATAATCATTGGCAGAGCATGTGACCTATGGAGGACAGACTTTACAAATCCGCCTCCTCTTGAGCGTTGATGTAATAGCTCCCAAAACTACCAAAAACGGTGCTGTATTCCTAGCTTTGTATTGTCACTCTGCCCTAATATCTCTTCTCACACCCCCGACACAAAACGTTGGGGTTTACATCATCAGCCACAGACATCATCAATCTGCCCATCTCTCTTTCTCTCTCACTCACACACACACCTCAGATTATTTGGAAGATGATCAATTTAATTTATGTAATTTCACCTTTATTCCCCCCCAACCACACGCACATACAATTCGTTTTCCAGGTGAAGGGAAATCATCGAGCTCTTGACATAACTGAAATAGGAAACTTCTGAATCATTTCGTTTTCACCTAAACGCAACTCGTCTTCCATGATCTTAGAGAGTGTCACTTTGAGACTGGAGGAATCCCCAGCGCAACTTCATCCCCGGTCCGGGGGTCACTGGGGCCTTCCCCCGCCACAGTGACACTATGGGTACGACATCCAGCAACCGCCACCCACAACTTCCTGTTCGGCACGACCCGAGTCTTCTGATTGGCCGGAGGAGGGTTTGTTTCACATGCCCATGACCTCATTTCCTATTGTGCGATCGGGTCTTGAAACATGTCACGATACTGCGTCCACCGCTACCCGGAGGGGCGTTAACACGCAAACGCGCGCGCGTGCGGACAACTTTGCCATGTCAACATCTCTGTGTCCGACATCTGAGATGATGTGTGAATATTTCGTTTCCAACAGTCCGAGATACTACGCTGAGCTATTCTTATCTCGCATAAGACAAAAAGTACATTAAACTTCCTGTTGTTGTCTATAATCAATATGGTTTGTGGGAAGCCGCAAAGAAAAGCACCTTTTCATATCCATTTAGTTGATGAAGTCTCTCTCACACACACGGCCCTAATGCTGATTCAGAATGAGAAGAGGAACTGACAGCATTTTGTAGTTTCCTGCCAAGTGTGCAGAAAGTCTGGGTCAGGTTCATACACACACACACACACACAGGCGTGCACACAAACAGAAACACACACACACGCTGCATCCGTACACCCCCACGCACGCGGCTCTCGATTACATCTCTCTCGATTGACAGTCGTGACGAAGGCCAGTGGAAAAGAAAAACTCATTATGTCCGTCCCTCTAGTTTTCCAATCTCCACGAGAAAGCGGTTTTCCTGGGTCCTGAAGGATATAAAGGTGAATCTCTACCTGTCGCCAGTATGAAGGACAAAGCATTAGAGAAAACACAGAGCTGTTTCTACCAGGTCAAACATGAAGTTTGCGTGTGTTCTGTTGGCAGTGACGTGCTGGGCTGTAGCGGCGGCCGAGGAGTCTGTAACCATCCTCACGATCAGAAAAGCTATGAATGAACTCAAGAAGCTGGAGAAGGAATATAGCAGAGGAACGGTAAGACGCTTTCTGATGTTCTGCACATTCTGTCTTCGGTGGTGAGCGACACTGACTTTACTTTTCTTTTTTGTCTAAACCAGGTCACTGACACACTGATCAACTCGCCCACCGTCAATGACATGAAGGTAAGAGAGAGTTTCGCTCAGACTTTTAACTGGAGAGGCAGTGAACGCAAAGTCTGAACGTCGGCGGTCTAATGCGAGCGCATCATTATGTTTATTGTTTGATGGCGGTTTGTGCATGACTCAGTGAATCAGTGAACGTGATTGAACTCAATTTTATACAGCCCACCTTCTCTAACAGCCTGGTTTCACTCGTACAGCGTGCAACAGATTTATTCATCCACAGAAACAGATTCGAACCAAGATTTACAGGACAGAATATGTGGGTGGATTTCGTTCAAACAACCCGCGTTTCAATGAACTCAAGGCAGAATACAAACATCTCCTTATCGCTGAATCTCCGTCACAGTTCTTCTGACAAACACCCTCTATTTTTGTAAACGCTCCTTTTAGAACAAATTCAAGTAATGTTGCACGGCGAGAAAGCATTCGGTCAGGAAAAAGGCTTCTTTTATGCGAAATCTGATGAGTAATATGACAACAGTCACTCTGAGAGTCAGAGAGGTTTAAGAGTGGAGCTGTGGTATCATACACACAACTGTGTTTCACGTTTGAACTATTTTTTATATTAGTTTTGGTCTATTTAACAAACGTCATTTTTGAGAGCAAATAGTTAAATGTAAACCTTTTTGCTGTATATTATGGTAAAGCAGAAGTTTTGAAAACATTTGGGGTTGGAGAAAAACTGTTTCCTCATAGTTTATGTAAAAACATTAAAAGCAGAAGGGAAATTTACCGTTGAGATGTATAGATTTTTACAACCGGTACTGACACAGAGAGAGAGAGAGAGAGAGAGAGAGAGAGAGACATAACATTATATTACCGTATATTCTGCTACTTAAATGTATATTTGCTTCATTAAACCCTTGTTTAAAAAGCACTTTATTTATGTTTTTATACATTGCACTACATATATCACAGTTTTTATTTTATTTTATTACTATTATTATCTTTCTTTTCGTTTGTATACATGCACTATTTGTACGCAGGCCAGATGCTCACTTAAATTGAAATTGTAAGAGAGAGAGCGAGAGAGAAAGCGAGAGAGAGAGAGCGAGAGAGAAAGCGAGAGAGCGAGAGAGAGAGAGAGCGAGAGAGAGAGCGAGAGAGAGAAGAAGAGAGAGAGAGAGCGAGAGAGAAAGCGAGAGAGAGAGAGAGAGAGAGAGAGAGCGAGAGAGAGAAGCGAGAGAGAAAGCGAGAGAGCGAGAGAGAGAGAGAAAGCGAGAGAGAAGAGAGAGAGAGAGCGAGAGAGAGAGAGAGAGAGAGAGAGAGAGAGAGAGAGAGAGAGAGAGAGAGCAAGAGCTTTCACAGTAGTTCCAGAAAACACTTGAGTACTCAGAGCACAGATATATACGAAATGTTCATCCCTCATCTGACCATAAAACTATTCAAGATAAAAGTATAAATGTCATTCGTGTTTAAAACTTTGGTTTTGTTCGTTTTTTCTGAACAGGACTGTTGCATTGCATCGGCTCTCAAATGTTTCGCATCCAAAGTGATCTACCTTCCCGTCAATAACAAAATGGCACAGAAAGTGATCCACAGAGACCTTCTCAAAACCAAAACTATTGTAAGTGAATTATCTCTTTGCTTCTCGTGTGTGTGTTTGCATGTATTGAAATGATGTTTGTTCATATCAACATCAAACCGAAGGTCTTTTCACTCATGTGTTCATTGTTTTCTTTATAGCTTAATAAAGTGTCCAGTTGCAGCAACGAGACAGAGGTAAGAAAAAAAGCCGAAGCAAAAATAAGTGCACATTCAGAAATGTCTAAGAATGAAATATCCCAACACGGTTTTCTATAACATCTATGTGTATCGGTGTGTTTCAGAAAGCCCGGTGCAAACCATGTAACATGTACCCGATGGTTGACGGACGCACGTATTTAGAGAACTTTCAAACTCTTCTGCAAAAGGTTAGTAGAAAAACTAAATCTGCAACAATGCCAGTCTTTATAAACTTCCAATCAAAAGAAATTGGAATCATTTAAAAACTGTTTGCTGTTTACTGCTTCCTTAAATAACATTTGGTTTGGTTTGTCCAATAAATCATGTTACAATGACAAACTCTCAATGTATTAAATCAGCTTTATTTTGCTTTGATACTGTGTTTTCTTGAGATTCACTGTGATCGTCCGTGTGGTGTCTTACCTGGAATATGTTCTGCAATGAGATAACGAACGGTCCACTTTCTTCTTTTTCTAGATCTTCGTCAGACTGCAATAGAGATGAGTACAGTGAGAAAGTGTACATGACACTACCACAGCAGAATCTCCAAACTGCATCGCTGCTCCGAGACCCTGCTACCCTATTTATTACTTATTTATTGAACATTTTCGTGATTGTTTCCACTAGGAGTTCAAGGATTGATTGATTGAGTTTGTTGAGTTTTGGGGAACAGGGAAGCAAATGTTTAGATCTTGTTGATTTGAATGAAAAGTCTGTAGCACCACCTGGCGTTGAGATCACACAACTCATGTCTTAAAACCATTCCTGGAAAGAAACTGTAAGGTGGATTCCCTGCCGAACATGAGGCCTGATGCAAAAAAACACCAGCGCTCTTGATGGAAGATTAGATCTTTCACAGTATCATGCTTTCTCAAAACACGTTTAACCTTAACATCTGTCTGGAAAGCCATTTTATAGATCTATATGTATCTAAACCTGATATCTCACAATGAGATGTATGTATTGTTTTTTGGATGATATTTATTTTGTTAATAAACTTTTTCATCATATTTACATCATGGCTGTGTCTGTGCATCTCAAAATCTACTCATCCTGTAGGCCTTTTATAATCATTTATATAATATTAGTATATACAACTAGTAAGCCAATTAAAAATTAAGAAATAGCAGACATATAAGAATTTATTTACGTTCATATATGAGCATTTTCAAAGTTGCCTTCATTACATTACATTTCACTACATTCATTTCATTCGTTAAAATAATGTAAAAATATTGGGAATAAACTCTACTAATGTTGGTTGTTAAGATTTTAATTACTTTGTTTGAGTAATTTTAATTGAACTAATTATTAAGTAAATTCAACTCAATGTTATTATGTTAAACCCATTTCAATTGGAGTGTTTTGGTATTATTTTTAAGTTTGGGTTTAGCTGTGCTTATGCGGCTGAGGGAGGCACAATATTAGTCATGAAGTGTGTTATTTCACTTATTGAACAGTATAATGTGCTAATGTAGAGCCCGCCAGTATCTTCTCACTGGACCATCTATGCTATAAAAAAAAGTATAATTCAATATGAAAGTAAGTAAACCGTGAAGTTTGAGTAAGACTTTTTGTTAGATGTTTTTGTTCAACGTAATCTTTTTTTGTTTACTTAAGTAATATTTACTTAATATTTTAACAAATACTTAATGTATCAAATGAGTAGAATTGACTTTATTCTGGTTAGTAAATTAGTAAGAATTATAGTAGCACATTTTTCTTAAAAAATATTCATGCAAATTGTTACAAGGATTTTATTAAGTAAATTCAAGCAATTTTTTTCAGTGTTTGATGTATGTTTGTCTAAAGAAAATGTTTATATTTAGGTTACATTATATGTTTCCAGAATACATAATCCCTCTGTCATAGTATAAAAATGCCTTTACATCAAATACCTTCAAGATGATCGCAGCCTGCCCTGTAATCTAATCCTGGCCACATTATATTATGATGTCAATTTAAAATAGTTTAAGATGTTGCATTACAAATGTAAATAAAACACCTTAATTGAACAAATATATAGAAAAGCACACAGTATGCAGCTTACAAATAAACATCAGAAAGCGTATCGATTTTACTAATAACACATAAATCAAGAGTGAATTTGATGCTCATGAACACAAGGGGAATCTGCAACCACAGCAACAGTTGAATGGTCAAGTGTTCTCCATCAGCAGTCATTCACAGAACATGAGAACTGTTGCCATTTACTCAAAGTGGTTTCAAAGAAATTCTAAAGGCACCAAAATCCATCTGATTTAGCCATTTCAACTACCAGCTAAAAAAACCTAAAAAACAGAAGTCACATCTCTTCCTTACACTAATACTTAACTTTACCCGTATTTAACATTGCTAGGGAAAAACACCTCTTTTATGCTGCTTACCTCTATTATACTTATTTACATATTTCTAGTATTAGTAAACATATCTCATGTGTAAATTGATATGGATGAAATAGCGTGCTAAAGGAATAAATGTATATGTCTGAAATAAATTACCGCACCTATAGAATTTTTATAACAAATGAAAATACCCTGAAAAAAAACAGAAATTTTCATAGAAATCACAAATAAATCATTAATTTTATAATAAGAATTGTTTTATTATAATCCACTGGAATATGTTGAGCTGGGTAGTGGGATGTTGTAGGTTGGGAACCAAAACAACACCATTAAATCTAACTGGAAGAAAACCCAAAACGCACCACATTATGGAATTTTGAAATGGTGTTAAAAGTAAACAGCTGATGATTCATAATGACACTTGTAGCTTATGGAAACTATTAGAATTTCTAATCTTAATCTATTTTTTATCAATGTGACCGCAGGTAGAGAAAGTGAAGCACGAGCGCCCTCTGCTGATGAGGGAAGGCGACGCGCGTGTAACTTCAACTCGGTTTATATTCAAATACTAGAAGTTGATTTTAACGACAGATTTTCTTTGTATCATAACATCACATCTGATCCTATAAAACACGTGGTGAGCTTTAGATAACAGCAAAATATGTCATCGATCTGCACGCACATGATCACAGTCATTGAACGATCTAACGGTATGCCCCCCAAACACACCAGATTACGTCACTTTAGTAGACCTGTTGCTTTCAGGTTTTAAACGTGGTCAACCCTAAAATCCACACAGTTGTGTGACCAAACTGAATAAAAACCAAACGCACCTCAACGTAATGCGAACAGCTGCGTATTTACGTCACTCGACTGCTGCAGGTGCGTCAACAGCGCCGCCCCTTGGAAAGGTCAACACATTGCGTCCATTCGGGCAAAAACCAGACCCTGTTGGTCATACGATTGTAAAAACAGTCGGGATAAAGATTACGGATTAGAAAACAAAAGTGATAACCTTTTTAACATACTTTAACTATCTGTACTGTAAAATAATTCATTTATTTAAGCATTTTGTCCGGTTAGGGGAACAAGTTTAACTCAATTGATCATTCATCCCCTATATTTTATTCTTATTATTCTTTATACCCCTCAGAGACCACACCCACTATGTCTGTCACAATGAGATATACAGAGGTCCATAACACTATTCATAGGCAGTCATTATTTATTATTCTTTTTTAACTCTTATCATATTTATTAAGATGCCCACTTTTAGTGTTGTAAAAAGTGTGTCAAGACAGATTATCCAATGCAAAGCAAATTTACTATGCGTACAAATAAAGTCAGAAAGAAAACACACATTCACATGTCAAGCTCACCCGTCATTGACTTCTTGACATCATCCCGTACCTCTATGATTTCTTTAGAGAGAAATGAATTGTTCTTCTCATACAAGGAAAGAAATGTAGACAGACTCGGCCGCGCTTTAAAAAATACAGATTGTGCACGCAGTTTTGTGTTTGACATCAAACTCTGTGATCTTTGTGTGGTTCATTTTATTTATGTGGTATTTGACAGTGTTTA
The DNA here is from genome assembly GCA_006030095.1 of Triplophysa siluroides. Lineage (NCBI taxonomy): Eukaryota > Metazoa > Chordata > Actinopteri > Cypriniformes > Nemacheilidae > Triplophysa > Triplophysa siluroides. The sequence continues at coordinate 9,174,635 of VCII01000624.1, forward strand.
GCAAACTGAAGAGAAAAAAATGACTTGATTTAAGTCTGATGAACTTCTTTTCAATATCATCCACTGGCGTTCAGGCGCGGCTCCACGGGGCGGTCAAGCCGTTGAGAGAGAGGATCCGTGAAGCCGCCATTGCAGTGAACGGACTGTGAGTGACTCTCTCAGCAACTCTGCCCTTTGAAATCCTTCATTCTGAAGGGCCCTTTGAAGTGGCCAGTAATGAGCACTTCGGTTTGGAACGACCCTTCAGTATGGCGGCCATGATTGTTGTCACTCCGATGTGCCCTTTGGAGGACGAAACATCCCAGTTGGAACACAGGGAGAATGAAGGATTTCAAAGGATACGACTGATGGTCACTTCGGGCTCCCATGATTCTTTGCGCAGATTCTTGGCTAGGTGACGCCGCCTCCTTATAGGCACGGGATGATGACGCAGAAGGGCACTTCAAGAATCAGTTGTTTGGTCCCCTACACCCTTTAACCCTCCAAAGCTCTCACTACGGAGGGTAAACCCTTCGAAGAGCTTATGGCATAGGGATGACCCCTTCGAAACGGAACGCAGGGAGAGTCGGATGGACACTTATCTATCCCATGATGCCACGGGAGCTATGCAACGGTCAAATTTCAAAAGTAAATCAAATAAATATAGCGGAGAACTTCAAGACGGACTTCCATTCCTAACGAAAGTGCCAATGAAAGAATTTCTCATGACTTAATTATGTTTTTATCAACGCTAAACGAAAAAATGTGTTTTGATTTATGCAAAATTTGTTTAAAATAGCCTATTACTCATGTGATATTAATAAGTTTGGCTTTTTTCAGTAAAATTATAAAAAATCACTAATCAAATATTTATGGGGCTGGTCTAATCTGCAAAGCCCTCCGCATGTCAGGTGATCCCACCTACCCAACACACAGCTTCTTTAGCCTGCTGCCATCAGGGAGGAGACTGCGGAGTCTCCAGGCCTGGACCACAATAAGGAGAGTTTCATCCACCAGGCAGTCAGGAAGTTCAACCTCCCCCTCTTGCCCCATGCACCACATAACTCCGACCACATCCACAGGTCCTTCCACTCCCAACCCCAAATGACACATCAAAATTATTCCACCGTTATATCAAATATTAGAGGTTTACCCGACGGGTGATGGTTTTGACACCATTCCACCAAACAATGGTTCATGAGAGGAAAAAATGTGTACTTTTATGGCTCATGAAAAAGCTATAACATGTGGACTGGACATGGATGAGTTTGTGACAGAAATCTCTAAAATGAGCAGAAAGTAAATGCTGTGTATATTATAGTGACGTGAATAGCTCTTTTTATGTTTTCATCAAATTTAAAGTAAGTTAATTATCAAATGTAAAAAAAATGTAAAAAAAAAATGTATATAAAAATCTAATTGTTAAACAATATTAATACTAGACGTAAGAATAATTAAAAAAGCTCAATTGTTATTTTGTAAATAGTTTGTGGCAAAATATTTACAGTATAAATAGTTACCCCCCCCCCCCTCCGCCCACCATGAAAATCCCTTCGCCCACCTTTCATATCATATCTGGAGCCGGGCCTGAACAAATGACATCGAGGGTTCAATTGAATAGCCTCATTTTGAAATGTGATGTAAGTTTCTTCGGTGACTTACAGTAGCTGTTGACACAGGGGGCCGAGCTGCACTGTGAAAGTGTCTGGGTTATAAATAGCTGAGCATTTAGAGAGAGTCATCTTGGATAAAGCCCAGGAAAAAATTACACATTTCACAAATTGTACAAGCATGTTTTTCTCCGCTTCAGGAATGTCTTCTGCCCTTCCATCATGTCATGATGAAGACATGCACGAGTCCATTCACGAATCCAGGTGTGCTTATTGATCTGTGTAAAAATGTGAATAAAATACAATCAATAGTTAGAAAAATCTATAGGAGACATATCAACAGCTTCATTTGAATTACACTGCTCCAAATGTCATCAGCTGCCAAGATCCCTTAAAGTGAGTTGATTTATGTGACCCGTGTTCTATTTTTCCAAATCTCTACATACAGAAAATCTTACAGCACACGTCTGCAACATGAGACATGGTCAAACTTGAATTTGGTCTCGCATATACACCACATTAGTCAGCAAAACAGCGCATTTTTGCAAAGCTGTAGAGATCAGAACAATGCACAAGCTTGAAATTTTTGAAAAACTCCCCAGAGCCGTGTTTTGTGCTTACACGACATCATTTGAATCCGGAGCGCCTTGAGTTTACAGCAGGGTAAACTTTTCTGTGGTAAGAAACACCTGAAATGTTGTCTGGTTCTATCGCTGAAAAATAAAAACACAGAACCAAACAAAAACATTCGTGACCTGATGCAAACACGTGAAATGTGGTTAGCCACAACTGGCAGCTGCAGAAAGCCTCTCTCAGCAGGTGTGTGAGTTTTAAACAACAGCCGTGTGTGATTTCCAGCCTGGGGAATTCAGGTGGATGGCCATTCTTCTGCATCTGGTCAGATAGTGATTCAGTGCTGGAGTACAGAGATGACAAGATCAAGGTCACAGAGAACCGCAGATGCTCTTCTGAAATCCTGACATCCAAAGAGCTTCTCTACATGCCTAGAACATGTTCACATGCTGTCAGGACATGTGAGGGCGTGACCCGGCTCAATCTCGTAGTGATTTTAGATCGAGCAGACGAGCAGTACTTCCAACTGACCAAACAGTAAAAAAAACTGACTACTCTGTAAAAAATCCAATTTGCAAAATGTTCTCCCTACAAAGATAAAGAAGTAACTTGAACGAAGCATTTTTAGTTAAAGGACTCAAATGATTGTTTTGCATATACTGAACAAAATGAGCCTAAACATGTTTCTATCAAAGATTATTTTGTTGACTTGACTTAGTTTCTCAACTGTTTGGCCAAAATGTGTCAGAAAGTTTACCCAACTTACAAAACGGTGTATTCTGAACAAGCAATATTGCAAGAGTTTGAAAGTTCCCAAGATGCATTGCAGGATGTTTAATTCTGTGTTTCTTATTTGTTTTTCTTTTAAAGATTAGTGTTTTTAGTTCTTGCTGGCTTAATTATGCTTAATATCGTTGTTATCTGTTGAGTTTAGAGTTCTTTTAATGAATGATGGTTTTTGATTGTTATCATGGTTGAGTGGATGTGTGTTCAATGTTGAGGTGTAAGTGCAGGACACATAGGCAATGCAGATATATAAACACTCAACAAAAAACGATTAAACAGTTATTTGATCAAAGTTTGGGTCTGTTTACTTGGCAGAAAACTTTTACAATTGTGGTAAAAGATGAATACATTTGTTTAATTTTATATTTAACAATACTTGAAGAGTACTTGGAATATTTATATTTTTGCTAATTTAACGTTTTTCATCCACACAACAGAAATATGAACAGCAGTAATTGGTGTGACAAACTTTATAGATCTTTATAAAACTTTATTAGAAAAATAAGACAATTAGCATTACATACACAAACAAATTTAAGTTGGCTAAACAAAGTATCATTGCTTTGAAGAATTAAATAATATACGTTGAGTCAACAAAAAGTCTTACTCCATCAGGTTGCCTCATTTTTTTACGTTGGCTCAATTTTTTTTACAGTGTAGTTCATGGAAGAGTTCAGAATCGATTTAGACATGTGTAATTAGCCTGAATCGTGATATATATCGTCCAGCCCTACGTCCGCATAGCAGTGGAACTGAAAACCATGGCGGCGGGTAATTTGACAAACTGGTATAATGTCAATAATAAATAGTAATGGCCCAAGAACTGAGCACTGTGGAACACCCTGTTTGAGTAAGTCCATGGGAGAATTATAGTTACGCATGGTAATGGAGTTTGGTTTTCTACCAAATAGGAGTGGAACCAAGATGACGTTACTTCTGAGATGCCAATCTCTGTTGAGTAACAGCTTGTGACGAACGGTGTCGAAACATGAGCTAAGATCAAGTAGTAGGAGTAAGGAATCTGAAGAATCTTTCTGTTTCCCAAAAGGTTCTTTGTGGCGAAAAAAGAGTTGTTCAGAAAGAGATGGTTCTTTAAAGAACCTTTGAGTGAATGGGTCTTCGTGGAACCAAAAACGGTTCTTCTATGGCATCGCTGTGAAGAACCTTTCAAGCACCTTTATTTTTAAGTGTGTATCCTCTATAAAAAAACTTCTATCATCATTCATTCGTCCTCACGTCATTCAAAACCTATATATGACTCTTTTGTGGAACACAAAATATGTTTCTTCAACGTTTTATTAACGTTCTTCAAAATATCTTTTGTGTTCTGCTGTGTTTGGGATGACACAAGGGTGAATAAATGATGACACTCATTTCTGATGTCTTTAAATACATTTCTGAGTGTGAAGTTTTTGATGGTTAGGTTACTCATCATCACATTCTGTCCCAACTGAGGACTGACCATACTTGTCCCACACATTCCTATAACTATTAAATTAACGTTACATTCATGATTATGACTCAACAAAAATTTGTGAAAACCACAATTCCCCTTTCTTGTTCAGACCTTGCCATCTTTCCATAGTTCAGGTAGTTCAACATGACGCAAGTATGTGAGTTTGATAATAAATCACACACAAATAATTATCACAAAAAGGAGTTTCAGACCACAACCCAGTTTCTCTCTATCACATCTGAACCCTGCAGTCCTAAGACCCTCACTCAGGCTTTTAACTAATGAGAACATGTCACATCACATCCTGTTAGCCTAGTTATGAAACACTCATGTTTACAAACCATTACGTCAGATTTTATAAACAAATCTAATAATAACGCGCAAACTAATAATAACGCACAAACTAATAATAATGCGCAAACTAATTATAACGCGCAAACTAATAATAACGCACAAACTAATAATAACGCGCAAACTAATAATAACACGCAAACTTTGGAGAAACACATCCTGAGCTTTAAATCTCAGTGGTGCCATGAACGCATAGAAAAATGTAATTGCTCAGAAGTCTCAAATGTTTCTAAGGAGAAATCAAAAGAGACATAAATGATCGTGTAATTGTTCAAACACATGAAGAGTATGGCGGTCTAAATGAATGTAGATTGTGGACTTGACAAATCTGAGCTCAGTTTGACACATTGTTGACATCTCTTCTCAAACTTTAATGACAGAGACATTTGTCAGTTGTCCGACTCTTTTTATGTGAGATGTATTTATCATAGTTTCTCTGCGATTTCTGGGAATAGTTTATGAAAAATAAGTCTTATTTTGGGGGGTATTTTGCTGAATTGTGGTGAAATCTCTTCGCAATTAATCTTTGAATTCTTTTGTTACATTCTCAAAAACAAACGTAAAAAATGTATTAAAGTTGTCCATTTCATAATAAAAATATTTCTCATTGCACAAAATGTTATTTTTCGTTGCAATGAAGTTTTGTGTAACAGAAAGGTTCTGTGGACGTTTTTTATTGTGCTTCTTTTATTGCATCCAGCAGAAAGTTTTAAATTAAAACAAAACAAAACTCACTTTATAGAAAGATAGGGAATGAATTACCCCATGGTAAAAAAACTTAGTTTTTTGCTGTTTCAACTCAACTCAATTAGTTACCTTGCTGCCTTAAAATGTTGAGTTAAGTCAACTTAAAAATATTAGTTCACTTAATGAAGAATGATATTTTTAAGATGACTTAACTCAACATTTTATGGCAGCCAGGTGACTTATTTTTGCTTCTACACTACATCAATGTAGCACAACACAACACAACCATATGAAAGAAAAAGTAATAAACAATTTAACACATTAGTTACAATAACATTTATATATTTTCTCAGTGTTGAAGTCCGTCATGTGACGGAGAGTTGCGTCAGCCTGACCTCATGTGGGACTGAAGTGACCCTGAAACACATGACTTCAGCATTTCTGCCTTAAATTTCTCAGCCAGATTCCTGTTGCTTCATTCCCCAGTTGCTCATGGATTATTCACACAAGCGGAAGATTGATGTTGTGAAGGGATCTGGGTGGGCGGAGTATACGGCCTACTTCTTTCAGCATCATCTTTGTGATTCACATTCAATAAAACTGAAAAAAGATTTTGACATGAGCGAGCAGAGGTCCGGCTGACCTCCTTATAATATAACGCATCGATTTCACTTTTTGTCTTTCATGTGGTCCAACTTTAAAGGGGGAATAATCCCTCAAGCACCCATTTTTCCACTTATTTCTTTCTAAGCGGAACATTCTGGGGGATTCTGACGTATATGTAAAGATTGTGCGAGATTAAAATCTGCATCAAACACTCACAGGGAACCCTGAGGTGCTGATCAATGTATTTCCATGACAACAGCACCATAAGATGAGATGCACCACCATTATCCAAAGCTCAGCAGAGGGCTTTTCCCTGATGCCTTCCCTTCTCTCTCTCACTTTTACTAAACACGTCCCACATATCTAACCACTAAAGGACACTCACCGTATTGAGATCTTCCCCTCAGTGCTCAGTCCCTCACCGCCCGCCAGGTCAAATCAAGACAAATGCTATATTTGCTTTGTGTTTAATTTTATTTTTTTAACACATTACGTGTTACTTTCACTACACATGGTGTTGATTTCTGAGAGAAAATGTGCTGTCCCAAGAAACAACACAGAGATTAATGTGTTGTCCTAAGCTGAACACAAAATGTGTTTTTTGAGTGTGTTAAAACAAGATCACGAGAGGGAATAGATGTTCGTATATTGCTCGGTAAAGATGATGTTAGAACGAGTATCTCAGGTTGGGTTTATTCACATGCTCGAGCAAAAGAGAACTTATTCAATGGCGTAGCTCTCTTTGCTCTGCGATTGTCTCACGGGGTTTCAAATAACCAAAAGGATATTATAAGAAATGTCTCAGTGGTTTGTGTTCATACAACGGAAGACAATCAGGGTCAGTGTTGCTTGGTTATCAACGTTCTTCAAAATACCTTCTTTTGTGGGTAAATCAATGATGAAAGAGTAAAAAATAAGAATAAATGAAACCAAACCTCCTTAATTTCGTTTTTTACTCCGGATCGATTCTCAATTCAATTCTGAGCGGTGGTCTGTTAATAAGATTCAACCAATCTCCTCCCAAGCTATAAAGGGGAAATTTTCTCACGCAATGTCAGGATAAATACATGGAAGAATTCCCACAAATGGTGCGAGGGTAGAATGTTATGGCCTGTCTTCAGAGTTCAGCAGGATTAGCAGTAATTCCTATATTCAAATTTACCTGAAAGAAGATTATGACGCATTGCATGAGCAAGCAGAGTAAAATGCGATCACAACACCGTTACGCGTCTTCCGGAAAGACTTTATAACATTAGCGCAGGTCCTAGCTCCTGCCTGACTTTTATCCTTCTTTTTAAACTTAAAATCCACAAGCCTTTTATTTTATGTAATAAATACGACATCGCTCTATCTAATGCCGGCAAAATCTCTTCTCTGCGTCAACATGAGAACGACATCTTTTTGTACTTTTGTGACCACCGTCATGTTTGGACTGAACGGTTCGATGCAAATCTATAATACAACACTAGTGGCCGCTGTAAATCAAAAACTGCGCCTTTAAAGAATGTGGGAAAGCGTAAAGTACAGTATGCCTACTGTAGTATTGACTAACATAGTCGTATCTCTTTCTTACTATGGTAGTCAAAGGAGCCCCAAAACTGTTTGATTACAAACATTCTTCCATCAACCTTTCTTTGTTTTCAGCTGAAAAACGAAATTGAAACAGGTTTGAGGGCGAGAAAAATGATGACAGAATTTTCCTTTTTCCGTGAACTATCCCTTTAAGATTCAGTGAAATTTAGTGAATAGCAAACATTACACAAAATAAATCGTTCTTTCTTCCTAAAACAGTCTTTGTCTATGAAGCAGGAAAGACAAATTTATTATATCATTAGAAATGTACATCACCCTAAAACATGTTTCCAACATTGTTCCTAGTTCTTCTTAGTAACGCAAAGAAGTTCAGCAAAGAACCGACAAGTCAAAGCATCACTTTCTGACCTTTTCACGGTCCGAAGAAATCTTTTCCTCAAAGAACATTTAGTAAAAAAAGCGATTGTTTTTTCTTCTATAACATCATCGTTTAAAACCTTTATTTACACATTTACCTTTATTTTATTTTATTTCATACAAAGTAATCACGTGACAATAGACTAGAAGAAATCTAGACAACCAAATGACACCCAAACAAGTCACGATCAGCCATGATGCAATGTGCTATGATGAAAAGTGAAATATCTCACCTCAGGTTTTTTTATGATATTAACTAAGTAGTACTGTCCACATTTAGCTGAGAAAATAACATCTGTGTACAACCTCAATGCACAAACACACACACACACACACATTGAGGTGGAGGGTGGAAGGAGAGGGGGGTGGGGGCTAGCTCGAGGAGAAAAGGGCAATATGAAAACTCCCAACAGTCATCAAAAGGGGAAAAAAACTCCAGCACTTCATTGCACTTGCCCACCCATTCATTTTCCAAACCTTGAGCTGTGATTATAAATACAGACTCGATGTGGTTTCATGTCACTTGCACTCGTGGATAACCAGCATCAGGTGAACATCTCAAAGGACAGCCATCGATATCATGTCATCTCTACCCTGGATCTGTGCTGTGACACTGGCTCTGCTCTGCTGTCTGACCGCTCATCCCGTGGCTGAGAAATCCAACTCGGTCTCGATCCTGATTCAAGAATTTTCAGACTCTATTGAAAATGACACATGTGTAAGTATCCGATCGTGAAACCACACGACAATATCAGCCACCTGCTGATGCTTAACTAATGTACTGAACTTTGTGTTTTTGTTTCATCACAGTGGAAAGAGATGGGAAACCCGACGTACTACGCTCCCGTCGATGTAAACGTGAGTAACCTATGAGTTCTTTGGTTCTCTTTTTTTGAGCATCTTACACATTTGTTTGCGAGAGATAAGAGATCAGAGGAACAGGAAGGAGGTTTACTATGCCAAAGCCAAACCTCAAGCCAGCAAAGATAGCTCACACACCGACACACACGCACGCACGGTTGAAGGTTTAGTGTCTACATCGTCCTTAACAGCCTCCATCGGATCTAAACCTTTTCTGTTTCTGACTCTTAGAGGGCCTGCGTGTATTCTGCTCTGGATTGCTATGTCAAAGAATTAGACGTGCTTGTTGAAGAATGTCAGTCAGTGCAAGAAGACGTAAAGGATGCTGCGGAAGATCTCATGATGACACTGAGGAACTTAACCACAGTAAGTAATATTTGTTCTGCACCAACTCAACTATTTCATGACCTGAATAATGTGAAAAGTGCGATCCGTTCTCACGAGTCTTTTTGATTTGCTCTCATTTCATAGTCTGATTCCTCCTGCTCCAATTACATCTGCGAGGTCTCTCCCCAAAAGCCCTTCAAGGAATTCTTGAACAACATGACAACTCTCGTGCAACAAATAATGTCTCTCCAGAATGCAAGGCTCTGAGGAACCTCGTATGAAAGTCTCGCCCAAAAAAACCTGACACTGTGATGTTTGTGTGCCCGGGGTTTACGTCTACAGAACCTTCCGATGAAACTCAGCACAGACGATTCACGTGTTTGGACATTGCACTGCTAGGAATGCATTTTTTTATAGCCAACGAATGTAACTTCTTTGGAGACAGATGTGCTGCCAGTTCTCACGTTTATTTTATAAAGAAAAAAGCACTAGAATGTTTTGATACACAAGCTTTGCTGCATATTTATGTATTTATGAGAATATTTATTTATGTTATTGGTTATTTATTAGAACACCTGCAATGTGTATTTTAAGACGAATAAAAGTGAACTTATTTATAAAACCTTCTGATTCCTTGATTCTTTTGTCATTCACTCCTGTGTGGGTTTAAATACTTCGGGGTCATTTTTGCGGCAGAGTGAACGTGAACCCGGCCGCTGACTTTGATTCTGACCCCCTGACCTACATGCGAGCTGGAGATGAGGGACGGCGGAATTTTAAAGTTTGACCTTTCGGGACGTACAACGCATAGTTTATTTAAGGTGGACATCGTGCGCGTGGACGTGTTGGGAAAGTCCCCGATCAAACTTTCTATGACAGACGATGTGAAAATAGATCCACCCTCGTTCCACTCTTACTAATATTAAGTCACTCCCCCATCACCTTTGCCCACCTAAACCGCACACGGACGCTCAGGCTTACAGTCTATTAGAGCCGTTCAGAGAAGAAAATGATCTTACAAGGCTTGCCAATCCAGTTCATGTGACGTTGTTGTGGTCACACACACTTTTCCCACCAGGGATACATAATGAGATCACATCCTACATTAGTCATTCACTACGTGGGCGCTTGTCCGGAAGAAGAATAGCTCTCCAACAGCGCTGCTGTCCGTCTTTGAAGGAAATGATTTATGTGCACTTAAAGTGACGGTTCATCCCCCAAAAAACTAATTCTGTCAGTGTTTACGTCTTGTCGAACTGTGGAACACAAAAGAAGATATTTATAATATATATAAGAGCGCTGGTAATCAAGCAAAACTGAACCCCATTGACTTCTATTGTATGAACACGAACCGCTGAGACAAATATCTTCTTTCGTGAAGGGGTCGTATACAGGTTCACAACCACATTAGAGAATAAACGATGGGTTGAACTATCCCTTCGAATGTCAAACATATGAGGCTCACTTTTACATGGATTACACCGGGTGTTGGTAAGACCAACACCCGCTTCTTCCAGAAGGGGAACTGTATAAGGATCGGGGGGTGTGTGCGTGACACGGTACGGTTCGCCAGCGATGGGAAACCGAAACTAAAGAATATCATTGATATAATATCATTTTGTGTTTATGAGACCAAACCAGATCTTGGTGAAGTTCCTTAATAAAAGTCACGGTGGCTTTATTCCATCTGCGATCTCGTCATGATGCGGGACGGCGCAGTTCAGTTCATCACATCATCGCTGATCACGGATCAGTAGTGCAGGACAGGTGATGTACCGGTCGTATGAAACGCTTAAAACCACATCCTGTAATGTCAGGTATGCGAGTCTTTGAATGCAAAGAAGACTTTTGTAAACAGAAATGAAACCGTTTTGTTAATTTCTCATTTGCATCACATGCCGATGTCAGCATGCAAGTTGCATTTGACATTTCACCCTTGACCTTTGAACCCACAGCTGCACGCATCTTACGACCAGCAACCATTCCACTTCATGTCTTCATTTACACCTTTAATATGAACATAAATAGTCAAGTATACATTTTACATTTATATGCATTTGGCATTTGGTTTATCCAAAGGGACGTTTGCATTTGATCACAATGTGCATGCTTGGAAATCAAACCCACAACATTTTGCAGCACTAACGCAACACACTCGCACTTGAGCCGCAATTAAGGGTTAATTCAATGCATTGCATGGATTTCCATTCGATTGCAATGACATTAAACCGTCATCCAACAACAGCACACCTCTAAGAAGCCTTTAAAGCGTGCACAGCGTTCCTACATGCACATCACATTGTACCTGCACGTCTACCACACGCAAAAACATCACGCACAATAAAAGCACGAAATGCTTCCGTGAAGATTTTAAGACATACATACGGGGTACGAAGTCTCAGTGTTTATTTGCAGTCTTCTCCGCATCGGAACAGTCACACAATTCAACGAAAGGTCGATCCTCACATGAACACCACTATCATAAAGACACTGGATGCTCTGAAAGCTTTAACAGGAAGCCACTGAGGTTTCCTGTGTTGAAGCGTGATGTTCACCTCTCCAAACATAATACACCACACTTCACTATGCTACAACCTTCTTCATGGCACCGGTCTCGACTGGAAAAGCCATAGTTCACCTATAAACCCAAATTTACTCATCGTCATGTGGTTGTACACCTGTATGCGAGACTTTCTTCGGTGAAACACAAAAGAAGATATTTTGAGGAATGTCTCAGCGGTTTCGCGTTCCTATGATGGAAGTCAATGGGGTTCAGTGTTGTTTGATTATCAGCGTTCTTCAAAATATCTTCTTTTGTGTTCTGAAGAGGAAAGTCATACAGATTCGGTATTACAGTTTGACGCAACAGCATGAATGTAAATGTTTGCCACACAAACAAAACAACCGAATACAGAGCGCACACAATGACCAAATGAGGGAAAAGGAAAATTTTTTTATTTTATTTTCTTTGGCTTTGATGAATAAACAGAACTTCAACCCCTTGTTCTCATGTAACGTTGTGGTCTATTTAGTCATCGAACATTACTCGGGGGAAGAAAAACTTGCATCTCTATTGTCTAAGGGTGCCATCTTTTTATGCCGTTAATAAAACAAAACAAACAAGCAAAACGAGCAAGATCACGACACCGAACAATTTAAACAAATAAATAACTACATATTGCGTTTGTAACGTTCGGCATGTCTCACATGGAGAAATGATCGCTGATCGGCGGTTTCTCAACCCACTGGCCGTATCCCTTCCTCGCCAGGTAAGATTTCAGGACGCTTTTTGCTTCCTGGTACGACTTCGCCATCATCTGGATGTTCCATAAACAATGAGATTATCCATCAACATTAAATCATTCTAAATTGCAGACGTGACGTCAGGTATTGATGAGGTTAGCGAGTACCTTGGCTTCTCTGTATGTGACGGCGGCGAGCAGCTCCTCTCTCTGGGCTTCTTTAGCCACTAAATTAAATCGACTCAACATAGCTGCTTTACAAAGCCGGCTGGCCAACGCTGGACTGCTCTTAAATGGAGAACTGGTAAGAAAAAAAAAACACCCATAAAAACTCCAATACAGATGACATCACACATGCACATACGTGCATACAAAAGGAATCGTTTACCCAAATATGAACATTTTCTCAATTTAGTTCCCCTCATGGACATCGCCCAGATGCACACTTCCTTCTTCCGTCGAACTTTTATGAATTTTATAATAAATTGCGATCTCATCCGTCGTCAGAGGCTCTTAAAAGCACACACATCCGTCATAATGTAATCCAAATGACTCATGTGGGTGATTAAAATCTGCTCGAGTCAAATATTTTGAACAAATGCAAATCAGTGGCTGCATTTTCATATAAAATGATGTGTCCAACTGAGGAAGGAAAGTCACATGCACCGGGGATGGCAATGATGAGAGAAGCACCAGAGCCAGTGATGTCAATGTTGCCAAATAAATCATAAAAGACGTTGGGTTAACTATTCATTTAATGCAAACTAACGTGCATTAATAGATGGATGGAGGATGTGGCTGTTGCATGAAGGAATGCATGGATGGATGCACGTACAGATGGAACACAACACTTACTCTTCTGTAGACTTGCCCTCCAGAGCATCCACCGCCTCAGTCGTAAGGTCGCCGTGGCTCCAGTTAAAACTGAGGGATTTCTGGGAAGGCTGTGTGTCTGCAGGCACGGCCGAGGTCACCAGGCTGATGTGCGGCCGGTAGACGCAGTAATACAACGGAAGGGTTGAGGTGATGCCATCCACGCGCTGACTCACTGCCATCTGCAAACCGCGTATATCACTGCAGCCTCCCTCGCCTCAACACATTAAACGGACAACAAATGTTAAACAAAGTGTTTACCAACACAAATAAGCGCTGGTAGTACAACAAACCTAATAAGCAATCAGTGTTGGGTGTGAATATGAATTAGTTCCTGTAGTTGAATTACTTTTCCCTTGAAAAAGTAAAGTAAGGGATTACTCTTATTTTTTCTGTGATTTAATTACAGTTACTTCTGATGTAATTGACCTAAATACTTTGTAATATATTCAATAGTGGAAATGACATCAAAATTATAACTTTAAAATGTATGTTTAATGTATCCTTCTCACATTTGTATACTTTGGTCAGTTAAAAAGAATAATTTATGTAGTTATTTATTATTTATTTGAATGAATTAAATAAGACGTTTCATGTCTATCCCTTAATCAATTCTAATCGAGGTTGATGTAGGATACAGAACGTTATTAGTAATAGGTAGTTAAATACTCTTTGGAGAGAGTCATTTGTACAGTAATCTAACTACACTATTGAATATGTAACTAGTTACTAGTAATTCAGAGTAACTTACCCAACACTGTACACAATAAACATTAGGGATGGGTTAACAATACACTTTTATCCCGATACTTTGGAGAAAAAATGAAATTTTCAAAAAGAGTTTTGTTGTACATACAAAAGTGGACAATATTCAGAGTTGAACTGAACATTCAAATGCAAGTAAGTACAAACTGAACAGATCTGAAAATTATTATGAAGAATTTTTAACCCAAAATTGAAATCCAAAAAATAAATAAAACGGCAAATCCTTAGAAAAAAGTTTTTACGGCACAAAATTACAAAATGTTCAGTTTTTTGACTACAAAAGAATAACAAATAAACATCATATCATTTTAAGACATGGTAAGAGCGCATTCAAACTCGCTGCTGACATCACGATATGTCTCCAACCAGATTTTCATCAACTTACCAATGAATATGCTGTTGACGTAGACAGGCTCAATGAAATGACTCAATAGCGCCCCCTGGAAGCCCAGCACCAGCCACTGTGTGATCTTATCGGTTGCAGACATGCTGACCATATGAGAGCCCATCTGCTCATACGAACTGGAGAACTTCGAGAAGACCTTCCCTTCCACCACAACATGAAGCCCGATCTGATTGTTCACCTCCCACGCAGAGATCGACAGCGGATTCAGACGCCTAGACAACAAAAACAGCGATCATCTGTTCGATTCAATCTATTAAGAAACGGCAACGAAATTCATATTTTGTACAATTGGAAATGTAGGTTTGGTTTAAAACATTGACGTTTGCAGCGAGGTCATGCGTGTGTTGGTACCCAAAGATGCGTGATTTAGAAAGTCATCATCTCAGGTTACTAAGTCACCGTTATTACTGTATGTTTAATAGTAACAGACATGTGAATGGCCCGTGTGCGTGTGTTTGTGCATAAGTACAGTTGAGATGGGATCTGCGCAGCTCCTTTGGGCAGCTGACTCAGGTACAGGTGTAAAGTCAGATGATTTTTGAAGCTGAGGAGTTTGGTGGTCTGGTCCTGCTGGAAAACCGACTTCTCCTCCAGAGAGGGATTCTTACTGAAGAACAGCAAGAGATTTTTGTACAGAAACCTACATGAGATTGAAACATATTCAGGTATTCAGAACGAGCTCAGACGAACAATAAACAAAGATCCAGCGAATATTCGATATATAAAAATATTCTGAGAAAATATGCGAGATGATGAAATGACAGTGACATCCTCATCACCCCGTCCTTCCATAAGAATCTCCATATTCCATGATTGATTCCATCATTATTCTTAGTCACCCTTTATGTTTGTCGCTGGGTTTTGGAAATACCTAACCAATAAAAGCATTCAAAAGTGCTTGTCAACTTTGACAACACAGTATTTAATCACTTAGAAAGAATGTGGTGTGTTGACAAATAAACCAAACGTGTCCTATCATCTTCAATTTTTGTTGAAAAAAAAGTTGAATCTCCATTATGTTATTTATTATTATAAATGAAGAGTTTGGTTCCAAAATGAGATTACTCTGTTTCAAAAATCATGCTTTATTATGTTATCATATATTTATTGTGTTTTATTGTGTTAGCTGTATTTTTTTAGTTATTATGGCTTAAATCAAAACAAACCAACTGCAGTTTGATTGATATTAATTGGAATGCAATGATCTCATTTAAGAACCAAACTCTTTAAACAATAATAATACATTTACTTTATGCATTTGGCAGAAGAGACTTACATTGCATTGTACTATACATTTGTTTCTGACTATGTGCAATCCCCTGGGATGGAACCCATGACCTTGCTAGTGCCATGCTCTAACCACTGAGCCAGAGGAAATATATTTCAACATTTTTGCTGTTCGGTATATTTGTCAAACACATCATTTTCACGCAACGGTTTTCAGTTTTTATGACAAAGGTCATTGCTGGTTTTTTCCATGTTTTGGACTTCGCTTTACTTCACAAAGCAAATTTGCTTTGCTCTTTGCAAATCTGAACTAAGTGCTAAATCTTTTAGTTTTATTTCTTAAAGGGACAATTCACCCAAAACTCTCACCTTACTCACCTTCGAGTTGTTCCAAATCTGAATAAATGTCTTTTTCTGATGAACACAGAGAAAGATATTTGGAAGAATGCTCATAACCAGACATATTTTGCCCCCCATTGACTCCCATAGTAGGAAAAATACATCAGTAGTCAAACGTGCCGCAGAACTGTTTGCTGTTCTACATTCTTCAAAATATCTTCTTTTGTGTTCAACAGAACAAAAAAAATGATAAAGTTATTTTTCCTACAATGGTAGTCAATGGGGGCGAGATCTGTTTGGTTATAAGCATTCTTCCAAATATCTTTCTCTGTGTTGATCAGAGCAAAGACATTTGAACAGATTTGGAACAACTCGGAGGTGAGCAGATGACAGAATTTTCATTTTTTGGGTGAAGTGTCCCTCACTTGAGTAAACAGTACCCCTGTCCATGCCATTTGCAATAACACAGTTGGCAGATCATGACAAAGACAAAATCAGTCAATCGTGACCAAACATTGAAGTAAAAACAACTAGAAACGTGTACAGGAGTCTGTTTACCTCATGAGTGACCTGCGAGCAGTTACCACCGAATGAGAATCATGCAGGATTCGTCCTGTGGGCGCCGGACTCGCTTTGGTATTGGAAATGCCCGTCCCGAGAGCAATGACCTCACATCCTGTGGCTTCAGACACAACACGTTCCTTCATGTTAACATGTCCAAAAATAATAAAAACCACTCAAGGTTACCGGCATAACAGCGTCCTGTGGATGTTATCTATATCAAAAACAATCTGCCGACAGACTCACACATTTTCATTCTTCATTTGTACACAGTTTAACGACTTCCTCTTCCATAGTATAATCGTATTTGGAACACCAGTGTTAGTCACCGGACCATCACGTATATGAGGATCATTGTTTATCATGATATTATAAAAATGGGAAACAGGTGGTTGTTGATTGATTTATCTCATATCACGCCCACAGTTCTGGTAGTTTTGGTCAGTAGCTTTACTCGAATTATGCTTCAAAGACGAAAGTTCTCGTAACGTTCAGCGGGAAGCCTGTTTCCCAAATCCATTAGTCACTGTGGTTTTGTGAACTAGGGAAATGTGAATTAGTGAAGGTCGCCAAACACTTTGATCCATGATGTTACCAACAGTCAACTTTCTTCAATCCAAACATACTGCTGGCAGCCATAAGCAACAAGTCCTCTTTTACCTATACCTATACCATTGGTCTCAGGTATTTCGTGTCAAAATGACTTGTGTGTTGCGCACAGAAACGTATTTGACTTATAACTGCTTGTGGACTATGATGGGTTGGTAACCAAACTTATTATAACTTAAAAGGCAGTTCATCCAAAAATAAAACTTCCTCTTTCTTCAGTCGAACACAACAGAAGATATTTTGAGAAATGTCTCAGTGGTTTTGTGTTCATATAATGTAAGTCAATGGGGTTCAGAGTTGTCAAGTTATCAACATCCCTCAAAATATCTTCTTTTCTGTTCTGCAGATAGAGGTCATGCAATTCATTCATCCATTCATTCATTTTTATATAAATTAATTAATTAATTAAAGTGTCAAAGTGGCAACGCAAAGTCTCTCAAAATATCATTTTCTTTGACAAAATATAATTTGATTCTGAGGACAAGGCCGAGGCTGTGAGGAGAGGATTACACAGCAAAAATAATTTGTCACGTGACATTTTAATAAAAATCCCACAATGCCAGGCTGTGGTCTGACTTCCTCCGCAGCTGACTTACGAGACTGCATGACAAATGCAGCCGCTGTTCCGCCACAGGCAGAGAATTCTGGGTAACTGTCCATCAGCCTGGTGAAGATCTCCCTCACCGCGCTGGGTACCTGATCCTTCAGAGGATTCTTTCTCTCTGTCAACCACAATGAAATTATTAGTCAACTTTGGCAACAAATAAACATTCTGTCACGTCCCGCAAACCTGTATGACGTTTGTTCCCCACGTGGAACACGAAAGGAGAAACTGTGAACAATTTCAATGGAGGAAAGAACCGTCACACGGATTCTGAGCAACGTGAGCATGGATGACAGAATTTACATTTTGGAAAAACCATCACTTTATTAAAATTAATAATTGCTCTGCTTATCATCCCAATATTGAAACCATATCAGGCCTGAAACCGTTTAGCTCTTCTTTTCAGGGTTCTCTATATTAAACAACACTTGTTTATTGTTTTTAAAAAGAAAAGATGTAACTACCCATCACAGCCCTTCCAGAATGGACTTCTGGTATGAACGAGTCTTTGTCCCTCACAGTCAGAGACACCTCTGAGAAAAGACATCAAACATCCAAACATCAAATCAAGATGCACAAAACATCTAGCACGACAATAATAAACAAAATATGGCTGCCGTCCTTCTCCGTATTTCGTGATTAATAATGATGATTCATGGCAGAAAAAAATGTGTCTCCCTTTAATGTTCATCACTGGGTTTTGCAAACATGGAACCCATAAAAAGTATCAAAAAGTGCTTGTCAACTTTGACAACACGGTTTTAAATCATTTTAAAAGTGTTTTTTCCATTTCCTGAAAATCGGAGAATTTGGACATCCGAGGTTTTGGATGGACAGCCATGCGATTTTATATTCACTAAAAAAGATGTGAGTAGCATTTGCCCGACATCATGGCCTCGGTGGATGGTCGCCAAATCGCTTACTATCCGCCAGACAAGATCTTAAGACTTATTGCTTCGAGTATTTCCTGGACGAGACATATGACTTGAGGATGGGTTACACAGAAATTTACTACTGAGGGTTCTGAGTTAGTTTCAGGTGTGAGCAATAGTGCAAACAATGCTGGCTTTAGCAAACAGCGCTGTCACACACCTGTTCTTACATTCTTTAAAAAGCAGAAACATCCAACGTTTAATATGTTTCTTCTAGATGCCTACAGGCTCCATGCGATCAGTTTTTTGTTAACATTTCTCTGACACGAGCCCACTGTGAGCGTCCTTACGTTTGACTTGCGTTGAAAAACAAAGGCTGCACCTCCACCTCAAAAGGAAAGAGCTTCACCACGGTTTCAGTGAATGACTGTCGGGTGTTTCGATGGGAGGGAACGCAGCGAGGACATTTTCTTGATTCTGGGGCCGAGGAAAGGGTTTACGTTGAATTTTAAAGCGCTTGTATTTACATTAGACTTTAAGAAAAAGGGAAAGTCTGACTAACCGTTAGCATCGATTCTATGGAAAGTGTCACACAGAATGTCACACGGTGGCTCGCACATGCACCTTTCCAGCACATGCCAAAACAGAAACGGGTGCACGTTATTTACTCATATACTCTATAGTCAAATCTGCAAAGGGGTAATTAAACGTATCACATGTATCATCATTTACTGGAAAATTCAACATTTTATCAAACTTCAACATTTGTCTTAGTCTTGTAAACAACTGAGATCAAACATTGATGTCGTGATATTCAAATCGTAAGCTGTTCATTATTTATTTCAGCAAGTATTCAGTAAATCTATTTCATATGATGTACAATAAAAGATCTCTTTATGTCTCATCGACATTGTTCATCGAAAAGTCTGTCATCACTTAAGCACCCTGTTGTCATTTTAAGCCTGTGTGATTTTCTGTCTTCTGCAAAACACAAAAGAAGATATTTAGAAAAATGTTGGTAACCAAAAATCGTAGGTCTCCATTGACTTCCACTGTATGAACACAAAACCAATGCAAATCAATCGGGACCAATGCTTTTCTGCAACCAACATTTCAAAATATCTGACCGAAATATCTTCTTTTGTGTTCTGCAGAAGAAAGAAAGTCATACAGGTCTGAAATGACAAGAAGGCGTGTAAATAATAATTTCATTTTGAAGGTGAACTATTCCTTTAACATCTTTTGTTTCGTTAATTATTCCCTTTATAGCAAATGCTAAATAGTCCACTATATGGGGAAGAGGTGAATGAAAATGAGTGAACGATTCAGACACTGACGTAATACTATTGCAGACATTCGTCATATCGCTTATATTACACCTGGATGGCTTTGGATTGTGATGTAAAAAGAAGTTAAGTTTCACCTTATTTGTCACGTTTATTATATTACTTTATAATTAAGAGAACAATACAACTGTTTGTCACGTTTATTTACCATAACATTTATTAATAGCGTTTAATTCAATTATTTAATATATTTAAATAAAACACTACTGTCATTCCTTAATCTGTTCAATTTTAAAAAGGTAGAAAATAACTCAACGGTCATTTTCCTCCAGGCGATTCTGAACAAGCGGCTGATGTAATAGTGATAATATATCAGATGTACACTCAAAATCACAGTGCATTGTGGGTAAAACGTAGTGAACGAACGTGAGGAATGAGTTGTTTACTCAGAATTCGGACAACAATACAAAATGGCGGACGTCCGACACAGTGCACTATATAGGAGATAGGGAGCCGGGCTTCTTATTATGCCTCCACGTGTCCTCGCTCCATCCAATGACCTGGAAACCGATGGAGCTCAGCCATCTTTCAGGACATCTCAATTCTCCATTTGCGTCTGGAGGCGGCGAGGATCCAGGAGGATTTCTGAGGAGTCTTGAGCGAGGATACACAGGTGTTTCCTTTGCGGAAGTGTTTAATCCACTAAACCTGACGCGCGTGTAAAGTCTCCTCCCCCTGCACATCCTCACATCTTTAGATCATATTCCAACACGCATACATGTGATAATTAAGCATTTTATTATTGTAAATGTAGACCTATTTCAGACAATATAGTTCATATTTATGTATAACTATAGCTGACGTACCTTATTTCCATTTCTGAAAACTTTTAAGCATGTTTTTAACTTATTTTATTATAGTGGGGATTATATCCGCCTTAAGTTTGCATTTAACTTCAATGTGCAATGTGTGGACTCATCATCATTGATCGACGACGCTTTGAAGTGACGCTAAAGAGAGCGAGGATATGCCGTTTCAAATCACTTCTTTTAATTCCTCCGTCTTTTCCTTGCTCCCTTCCCTCGCATCCTGGACGCGAGGAAAGGAAGCGAGGATGCACTAATAAGACTTGAGAAGCACCCCGTGCTTCTATGGAAAAGATTGTGTGAAGAATCAATAAAAATCCTCTTTGTGTGTAGAATGGAAAAAATTACACACATTATTAAAATGCCAACAGGATGACTAATTTCAGGTGAACCGTTTCTGTATGGTTGAATGTTATGAATCATTCTTACCAGAAACCTCTGAAGGTATCCCAGCATTCTCTGAGCATGCCACGAGCTCTTCTAGGGCAAGTTCAGCTGCTTTGGCTCTGGCTTCTTTTTTGGTGATGCCCATCCCGGTTTTATACTGGACTCCATCGATTACAACACAGAACGCAAAGAAAAATCCCGCAACACCTGCTGCTCGGAGGAAACGCACACACATGTTGAATGCACGTCAACGCATTTCAATCAAATACTTAGAGTCAAAAGGGGAATAATGTGCTACCGGTGGTCACGGTTTCCTTTAGATCCATATTAAACTGCAGAACCTGTGAAAGCTGGTACAACGCAGACACCGGGTGCGTCTCTCCACCCTTATACCTGTCAATCACTTCACGGGGCAGAATCTTCTGTTTGGAATCTGTAAGAGACGCAACATTGGCAATAGAAATAAAAACATATAATATGATTCACTAAGCGACAATGTGAAATCAAAATGTAACTGATGTACTTATATAATACATGCTTTTGATCTTTTAGCATTCAAGCATACACATATCAATAACATTTAGAGGTTTTATCCTTTTTAACTTAAATGGGTTGCAAATACTCTTCCATAGCTTTTAAACCAATAAGAAATAATTTCTAGATTAAATGACTGAATAGAATAAAAACACTCAAGATAAAGTCTCTCAACTGGTTTTGGGACTGACGGCTTGGCCAGGAAGACATTTATTGTTGTTTATGTCGTTGAAATCAGAAAGTATATTTCCATGTGACGAAGATGAAGAGATGTTTGTCCTGCCCATGTGGCTCAAGCCAGCCCGTCTGAAGGATGTCCCTCTCAACATCTCTATCTCACAACTTTAGAGGAAAATACAAGCAAATAAAAATTAATTCAGAGAGATAAACAAGCACGTGTACGCATACCTAAGTTCATATGTAAGACGTGATGTCACATCCTTAGAACAACGCCTACCTGGCGGGCCACAGAATGCGTTCTTTTAATTGCCCGCCAGCTATTTTATCATGTTTGTTTAAGCAAAATACTCGACAGGTATTGTTCGACGAAAAGACAAACCTGTGTTGTGCTTCTACAAAAATCTCCTCACACCTCTACAAAACAGGTGCGCTCGTCTTCTCTGCAGATCAAACCAAACGGCGCATGACATGACGTCAGAGCAGCGCGAACTCTCGCGGTACTTTGACATTTTGGCCGTCGGTTGCCGCATTCTTCACATCATAAACATCTCCAAAAGTAGAGACTTTGGTGTTTTAGTGATTCAGATAACTGTGGTGGGTGGTGTACATGCTGGTGCACGCAACTTATGTTAATGTTTATGCGGCTTTCTTCTCTTTTAATGAATTCATTTTTAAATTGTTTGTAATGAGGTCCTGCCCGGTCCAATATGGCGGCAGCTTAGCAATCGGCCAAAGCGCATAATGCGGCATCCATAGAATTAGCATCTACATTCCAACCCAGTTGTTCACGTCCGTTTCTATGGTAACATTACTACCTCCAGAATGACTTGTTTATTCTTGATGCTTCTATGATAGGTTTAATTAATATGTACGTTTTTATGTCACATATGTGCCGTATTATTTATTTATATATTGATTATTTAAGCGTCGATGAGAACCACGTGGCCGTACTGTAAATTCAAGTCCCTATATTGGTGTGCAAACTAGCATTAAAATCATGTAACATAAACTCATTAGCACATGTGAGCGTTTATTGTGTCAAATCGAGTAATGCAACAATAACAGTGTTAGCACACAATCCAAACGAATGAAAACACATTTATCGATTCTGATGTGTGGTAATTAAATACTAAAGCACTAGTTAATCAACACAACTTTTGCAGAATAACCTCAACCATGTGGCACACAGATTTTTGATTCCACAATATGTTGGATTGACAGTCACACAAACATATTTCTCGTAAGCACAACCACAAACACATTTTTGTTCCATTAAATGTAGCCCAATATAATGAAATAATGACCTAGTGATTAAAAGTGAAATATGTGAAAGTGACACTGCGCTCGGTGCTGGTTGTGCGTTTAGGGACAACAAAGGGGTTTTTAAACGGTTGCTCATGAAAACACAGTTTTCCAGTCATGTGTGTGTGACTCAACACTCTTGTGTGTGTGCGACAGGAAAACACTGTTGACTTTTTGCAAGGTCTAAAAATAGAAGACCTTAATTAACCACAATAATACAATGTCAAAAGAACAGGAAGAAACGGTACAATTCTCTGACAAATAATTCTCCATCAAAACAGAAAGCCCTAGTTATTTATTTGTTTGTTGTATAATGAAAGAACTGCAGTTTCCAGCATACATCCTTTATATGCAACTACATCCAGTTCCTGCAATGCCGTTAACAAATAACTGTTGTTTTATAGCTTTAGACGAGACTATTATTTTATGGGGCAGTTTCCCGGACAGGGATTATCCTAAACCAAGACTTGGCCTTAGCTAAATTATGATATTTAAGGCGTTTTAAAAAACATACTTTACAAAATTGAATGATTTTTCGAAATAGAGATTTTTAAATCATCTGAAAGCTGAAGAAATAAACTTTCTATTGATATATGGTCTGTCAGGACAGGGCAATATCTGGCGGAACAACAACTGTTTACAAAGCTGGAATCTGAGGGTGCAAAAAAAGCAAAATATTGAAAAAAAATGGCCTTTGAAGTTGTTAACCTAAGGCGCTGTAGCAGGCCATCCCCTCACAAAAATAAAGTTTTCATACAGTCACGGTAGGAAATTTATAAAATATCTTCATGGAACATGATCTTTACTTAATATCCTAATGATATTTTGGCATAATAGAAAAATCTGTTATGTTCCCGTGCTACTTAAGACTGGTTTTGTTGTCCAGGGTCACATATTAAGATATGCAAGCGCAAGTTGTTTTCAATCAAGACGGCACTAACGTTTTAATTAGTCTGGGACTATAGGTTTAAGTCCTATGTGTTAATCCACTATAAATATAGAGATTTTTCTTTAATTTGTTAAAATATCATGCACCTGTTGGAAGATTATATCTGACTGCATGACATGTAAATGTAAAAAATGTGGAAATATCTGAAATGAACAGAAAGACCCAGCATTAGATTCAGAAATGTGGAAATGTTTACTAAGATCATTGAGACCGGTCTGTGTTGTGTATTATAGTATTGATTTAAACTGAATCTTTAATATGTAGCCTAAGCAAAATGTAAAGTATCTATGGATAATTTCAGTTACTGACTCGGTGGAAACAAACATCTTTATTTTTTTGG
The DNA here is from genome assembly GCA_006030095.1 of Triplophysa siluroides. Classification (NCBI taxonomy): domain Eukaryota; kingdom Metazoa; phylum Chordata; class Actinopteri; order Cypriniformes; family Nemacheilidae; genus Triplophysa; species Triplophysa siluroides. The sequence continues at coordinate 9,199,163 of VCII01000624.1, forward strand.
CAGTAAAGTTTTATGATGAGCAAAAGAGCAAGACATCCCACCTCAAAACCCACACACTAATATTGATACCTGGAAACACCTCTTTGAGAATATGACGTCTTTAATATGAGTTTCCCATCTTCTGTTCCATGCAGAGACAATCCTGAAAGTGATGTTTTAACTTTGGTCTCAGTGCTTTTAATTGCTTTTATTACTCCGTTGTTTTTATGCATATATGTCCCTAGCATGATGAAAGAAGGTTTTGTATCAGCAGGCTTGATCTGGCACTACAGGGATTCGTGATCTAAGACATGACACAGGCAAAGCTCTGCGTAGGTGTTTTTGGTCTTTTGCTTGTGGCCGGTAAATGCGGGCAGCTTCTAAATTTGTTTGCTTGTGAGATAATATCTTTAAGCTAAAATTATATACATTATGTAGGAGTACTTATTCCGCTTGCTAGCACACATTTTAGCTGTACTGAGGGTCTGCACAGGAACACAAGATGATGCTTGAATTATTATTTCAAGCATCTGCAGAAAGAGTAAACACATTTGAAGAATTAGTCACGATGTTGGACATTCGCCCAGATTGATGATTAACTGTTTTGATTTAACACCGACACATCTGAACATCAGCTATAATACATCATACATTCTTTTTACAATACAGTTAAAGAATGAAATGCCAAGTCATCAATCCAGCATGTGCAGAAACCGCAGATGAAATTGTGCTACATAGATAGATTGTATTGCTCATTTACTAGTGAAGGGTTTTAATTCTATCCAGAGTTCCTCATCTTGGTATTTCATTCACAAAAGCCAGAAAAGTGTAATGTGTGCACTCGAGCAAAGGCCTGTTTATTTGTCATGTAATTTGAGGGAATTGTTGAGCGCCCCCCTCTGGCAGAGATTGGTATTCCAAAAGGTGACCAATTCCAAACGTTTTAAAATGCAGTCGTTCATTTGTATTTTTTTCTAACTAATGTGATCACAAACATTGAATGTGTTTTTCACTTGATGGTTTCGTTTTCGCTTCTGGTGATCCTTCTGTGACCCTTCCGGTCATCAACTTCTAATATGGGCCACGCAAAAGTCATTTGGCTTTTGGGTTAAATTAGCACAGATGCATAACCTATAAATCCTTTTCTCAGTGCTGAACGGTTATTAATAATCAGTTTTGGTGCAAATGTCCATCAATGTAACACATTATTGAGAGAGTGCTGAAAACTTTATTTATGATATGTTAAAAGTCAATAACTACATGACTCGGTTTTGTTGATATTTTAATACTACATTTTATATTTATTCATTGAAAATACCTTTATGTAGTTAATATACAATAGCACTATATAATAGATTTACTCTTTACAGATGCTGTAATTAGTATGTCATCCTCGATCACAAAGAGTTTTCTAAATTCTAGCTGAAATATGTTCTGCTATTAACCAGTACAGTAGTACTGTAAATTAATAATTTGATGTAAAACTTTTATATGTATTTACACGATACAATATCTAAGACAATTGGCTCAATGTTGCAAATTACCCAGTTTAAAGTAAATTCTGTCTTTCCTGGTCATGGCTCTTTAATTCTTCAAGATTTAATTGAGACTTTTATTCTGCCAGTTACTATTGGTATTTGGGTTACTCAGCGACTTTTATTCTATTTTTACGTGTCTGTTTTTTGCCAGTCGGGAGACTTTTATTCTGTCCCGATCGTTTCCGCTCTTATGGCTGAAGATGGCGAGCGGATCGGGGCCCGTTTCTGCTCTCTGGACCGAAGTGAACCGCTGCGGACAGAATGGAGACTTTACCAGAGCCCTGAAGGCTGTCAATAAAAGTAAACAAACACGATTAAATCACACGATTCCTCAGACGATCTTCCTGTAGTTTAGTTTGATGTTTTAGTTGTTTTTCTCCTGTAGCGTGTGTCTAACCTGCAGGGAAACATGTTTAGAAATGTCTGTATTTATGCTTATTTGTCTTTTAAACGCGTTGTTTAATTTGACACATTAGCTCGTGAAGTCGTCCTGAAGATGTCTTGACTGGTCTTTGAGACTTTCTGAGGGTTTGTGGGGGTCTTGGATTAGTGATTACGTGTCATATACGATTACGTTAGACTCAATGTAAGCAGACTGTTAGGTGTCATAATATAATCACAAATGTACAACTGTTGAGTCCATTTTAACGCTTTTACTTTTTAATTTGCTTTGATACATGCCTTCTTGCTAATGGCTAATTTATTGTCATTTTTAAAAATCGTTGTTTCAAGTTCGACAGTGAAGTATTTCTGTTGTGCTTTCTTTTTCCAGTTTTGCATGAGAATAAAGATGACGTGACCGCTCTGCTATGTAAAATTGTCTGTCTGATCCAGAATGGAGGTTTTAAAGAAGCCTTGAACGTTATAAACACTCACACAAAATCACTGACCAGGTGAGATAGACACCCAGTAACGTCACACATTTGGTCACTGAACCTGTATTGTGTCACACCACATTTCATTGACTTATTTGTTGCATACTTATTCTTGTAAGTGTAGAAGCCTAACTCATTGTCACATCAATATAATGTTTACACGAGGGCTTTAAATAATCTCATGTATAATGCCGTCTCTCTTTTATTTACCTGTGATGTCTGTCCGTCAGTGATTAAAGCGTATTCATTGTGTTTGATGCGTATTTCATGTGTGTCTGTAGTGATATGATCGGGTTCGAGAAGGCCTACTGTGAATACCGTCTGAACAGGGTGGAGAGCGCTTTGAAAACGATCCAGGGAATCCCTGAGCAAACGGATAAACTGAAGGAACTCTACGGCCAAGTGGTGAGAGATTCAATTCAAGTATATATATATAAATATGTATATAGGACTTTTTACAATGTTGAATGGTTTCAAAGCAGCTTTACAGGGAAAGAAAACATGAATAAAAGGAGGAAATGAATGGCAAAGATAGTGTAATGCATGCCAATATATGGGTCCGAATTCACATAGTGACGTGCAAATCTGAATTCGCCGGAGATTATGAAGAATTCAATTCGATTGTTATTGTTCCTTTCATCATTGTGATTTGGGAATAAGTTTGGAGTTTTATGAAATTTCTGTCTGAGTGGATTATTACCCAGAATGCACATGTGATTCTTGTCATTTCTGAAGAAGTAAGAGTGTATTTGTTTGTGTGTGTAGCTGTACAGACTGGAACGCTATGATGAGTGTCGTGCTGTATATAAAGATCTGATCAGAAACTCTCAGGACGATTATGAGGAGGAGAGAAAGACGAACCTGTCGGCTGTACTAGCAGCCCAGAGCATGTGGGATAACACGGCACCAGTAAGTGACTGACACAAACCCTTCGGAGTGCTGTCTGATATGTCAACATTTTCCTAATGGTTTGTTCCTCATGTTAAACCACTGTTTTTAATACACATTTAAAGGGATAGTACTTTATTTACTCATTTCAAAACGGTTGAGTTACTTTCTTCTGCAGATATTTTGAAGGATGTTGATAACCAAACAAACTTCCATTGTAAGAACACAAAACCACCATTTCTCAAACATCATCTTTTGTGTTTCACTGAAGAAAGACTCGCACACAGGTTTTGAATGACGTGAGGGTGAATGATTTGTTTGGGTTCGTTCTTTGGCCTTTATTGTGTGTTTGTACGCAGGAGGGATTTTGTGCCAGCAAATGAGCAGACAAAGACGCAAGGTCAGAGGAAATGCTTCTATATAATGTGTTTTAAATAACAACCGTTTCACACATTCTGTAAGAGTGGGCAGACCCCCCCAAACACAAAGCATGTTAGCAAAATCTATGTAAAATCTGTAAGTGGAAAGATCCGTTTTGTTTTTCACGTATCGTGCAGTGAATGAACTGATGGAGACGTGACCTCTCACGCACGCTTGTGTAACACGGCGGTTCTGTCGTGATGTTCGAGGGTCGCTGGTTCTGTGCCAGCCCTAAGAAATGTGCTCCGTCTGCCTACGCACTTTCAGTTTGACTCTCTGTTCATCAAAATAACACGAGTGAATCATAAATCAGTTCATGTGTCTTGCTTTTTGTCTTTATTGTTCTTTTTCCAGAGTTGTGCAGGAAATCTCTAGCAGAGGACTCGGTGAGTAATTCCTCTCTTTTCCCCCTACTTCCTGTTAGATGTTTTTTGCAATCTGTAGCCGTTTTTCCCCTCGGTCCCATCTCTGATTGAAGCACAAAATTGCAAGACAATTGCTTTTTTTTCTGTACTTGAAATCAAAATGACGTTGTTTCTATAGGATGTGATGGAGGAGGACATTGAAGCCGAGCTGGCCATCATTCACTCTCAGATGGCTTACGTGATGCAGCTACAGGGCAGAACGGAAGAAGCTCTTCAACTCTACAATCAAGTCATTAAACTCAAGTCAGTTTTCTACAAACAGGCACAGTTTATCAGTCCCTGCAGAATTAAACGCATAATCAAACAAACTCCGCAAAATTTGCGCCAACTTGCAAATTTTGGAAATTGTGTCAGATTTTCCGTATAATTTGGCCAAAGACGCACCATGTGACATCCTCACATGCACATTCTGTCAAAACCTGCTCCAAAAGTCAAGCAGAGAGATTACATTTACATTTATGTATTTGGCAGACGCTTTTATTGCTTGACCTGTCAGTCAAAATGGCCTTTTGGGCGGGGCTTAAACTTAAAGCGGCCAAGGTTTCCAGACGTTCAGTATGAATCTGCTGCATGCCTTTTAATCGTAAGTAATTCATAAATAATGTTTTCACAGGTGGTAGTTTTAAAGAAGAACCCTATTTGCCAATTCAAGTAGTTTTTTTACTTTTTTGGTAAAGAAACCCCTGCAATTTTTATCGCAAAATTTTAATAAAGCCGATGCAAAATTAAGCATTTTTGGCTGCAGAAATCACAACAAATCTCTGCAAAATCCTGTGGGGACTGGTTTATATTCCCATTGAGCAAGAAACATTGTTGTTTCTTGAGAATTCTCACTCTTGTGTTTGCTTTCAGGCCGTCCGATGTTGGTCTGCTGGCGGTTACTGCCAATAACATCATCACCGTTAACAAGGTAAATAATGCAGTTTATAATGTGATTTTACATAAACCGTCGAACATGAATAGAACCCTACAAGAATTCAATCTCTGTTCTCGGTTTTAATTCTCTCGAAACCTTCAGGACCAAAACGTGTTTGACTCCAAGAAGAAGGTGAAGCTGACCAACGCTGAGGGTGTGGAGCACAAACTGGCCAATAAACAGTTGCAGGCCATCGAGCTCAACAAAGCCCTGCTAGCTATGTACACTAACCAGGTGACAAACGCACACGCGGTAGAATAAATATCTAGGATGGAACTGTGATCGTGACCTCTCGTGTGTCGCCTCCCCCGCAGGCGGAGCAGTGCAACAAGTTGGCGTCAAACCTGCAGTCGCAGTACCCCAGTCACCCCAAGCCGGTTCTCGTTCAGGTGGCTCAACTGTGTCGAGAGAAACAGCACAACAAAGCCATAGAGCTGCTACAGGTACTGGAAACTCTTTCTTCTGAGTCTCGCTTCGATTTGTGCCGTCTGTAATTGTATCATCTCTCCCGTAGCGGTTTTCAGATCAGTATCCTGAGAACGCGTCTAGAATCAAACTCACAATGGCTCAGCTTTACCTGACGCAAGGTACCTGTGAACTGAACATTTACACACATGGCGAACGAGAGTGAACGTATGGAGCTTAAAGAGTTGACTGTTTGTCCACCCCACAGGTCATGTGACTAAAGCGTGTGACATCCTGAAGTCAATAGAAGAATTTGAATACAAGCTAGGAATGGTAAGAATCTCTTCACTTTTTGAGGATACAGCGTTTGATTCAGAAAACACACAAACTAAAATGGATATCTTGAATCAATGTTGCTGATTTTCTTTTTAACAGGTTTCTGCTCTGGTCACGCTGTACACTCACGAAGAAGACATCGACAGCGCTATTGACGTCTTCAGTCAGGCCATCCAGTATTACCGGTCCAAGCAGGTAAAACAGTTTCAAAGCCCTCAGTCAGTAAGCTCAGAGGTGTCCAAATGTGTCTTGAATATTTCACATCCCTCCGTCAGCCTGGTTCTGCGGCTCACCTTTCTCTGGTCAGAGAGGCTGCCAACTACAAGCTGAAGCACGGCCGTAAGAAGGAGGCGACCAGCGACCTGGAGCAGCTGTGGAACCAAAACAAGAAAGACATCCACACGCTGGCTCAGCTCATCTCTGCGTACTCGCTGGTGGATCAGGAGAAAGCCAAAGCGTATCCTCAAACACAGCTGTCTGAAACCAAACCACAAAGATCACAGCTTTCGATCAAGAATTAATTGACAGAATTGGCGCTGTAACTGGGACTGCTGGTATTATTCAATGTTTTCCTGAGCGTTGCTTCTCTCAGATTAAGTAAACAGCTTCCTTCTCCAGACAGCATGTCTTTAAATGTGGACGTCGATGAACTGGAGAAATCGCATGGAGCCACAAACATCAGGAAAAAAGCTACTAAAGTGATCGGAGAAACACAACCCAAAGAACAGGGGTAAGAACCATTCACATGTTCAACAACAACCATGTTCAAACACTCGAGCTGTGGATTTCTGATGATTCTTATATTCACATCATTGTCCTCTTTATCACAATTTTGTTTCAGGCCAGAAATTAAAAAGAAGAAGAAAAAGAAGAAAGGTATGCCTGTACTGATATTTACTTTATTGTTTTTCTATAATGAGGACTGTTGAATACATTTTATAATAGTAGTTTGACCACAATTATAAAAAAGACTGGAGTTTAAATAACCGGTTTAATTTTAGTTAAATCTTATTTTATAAATTATATAAAATGTTTAAAAAAAATGATAAATAAATGTAAAAAGTTTAATTGAAAATAATAGAACCTAAACACAATTAAGGAAGCGTTTAAGAAAGCCAAACCCTTAGAGAGAACTTCTTAAAGCAGTAAAAGCAAAATGAAAATTGTCTTAGACCTGCAAACCATGTACGATATGACATCTGTGTGTCATTTAGTTTGTTCATATTGTGGTCCTCTTTAGGTAAACTGCCAAAGAACTGTGACCCCAAATCGACCCCTGACCCTGAACGCTGGTTGCCGATGCGAGAACGCTCGTACTATCGCGGCAGAAAGAAGGGCAAGAAGAAGGAGCAGGTGGGCCGCGGCACGCAGGGCGCAACATCAGGAGCTTCTGCCGAGCTGTAAGTTCACAGAAACATACAAACATCTTCCACCAGAGTGATGCTAGCTCTGTTCTTACACCTAGTGACCTGATTAGCCAGAAACGCACCTGACGGTATAATTCTGCATTGTAAATATCTTTGAACTGTGAGCTACAACATTGAGCCGTTTGTGTTTGGTTTGCAGCGATGCAAGTAAAACAGCCAGCAGTCCGCCCACCTCCCCTCAACCCGGCTTAGGAACGAGCACCAACGCGGTACCTCCACGACAACAGAAACCTGCTGCACCTGCAGCTGCTCGCAAAAAAGCACCACAGAAAAAGAAGAAGGGGGGGAAAGGAGGATGGTAGAATGAGAAGCGGATGATTCCACCCAACATGAAACGCTCAATTCTCTTTAGATTTCCTAATGGGGTGGTAAAGGTAAAGATGCCACATCCCCTTCTAGTGGCCTGGAGACGATAGAGGATGAATTACTCAAATGTTTTAGTTCTGAAATTTGGAAAGAAGGATGATGAAATAAAAAGGCGTGAGTTTTGACCGTCTAAGGGTGAGTGACCGTGCAGTTTGGAATAAATAGGAATCTTGATGGCCATCTTTTTTTGCCAACACATTTTTTAAGCATTTAGTCCACTGTGTGCATTACTGTAACTGTTAAAGTGTCCAGGGCATTTTCATGTAGGATTTTAAAATGAAGTGTTTTCTCCTCACTCTTATTTTTTTGTCTACGCTTGATCAATGTTTGCTTGAGTATACAATAATGTAATCATCCTACAATAGTGGCTGTTTATGCAAAGTTAAGATATATTTATTTTTTAACTTCCTGAATAAAGCTCAACCCTAATTATCATTTTGAACAAAATGTCCTCAGCCAGAAAACATGAAACACAGTCTTAATAAAGAGATTCCTGAAACATTGATTTTTGAGCGTCTTTATTGTCCGTGTTACTAATCTGTGAGTTGTTAGAGGACTGAATCATGTTCTTGTCTTGAACAGCACACTAATAAGTGGAAGAATGCACTAGTATGCACTAAGCATAAAACACGTTTGTTGGATCTTTTGAATATGGTGATCAAAGCTTTAAGATATTCGGCGTAAATATCAGAATGAGATTTTCTGTTAACCATCACACAAATACAGTATATGTCAGAGATAAACACAGTATAATATATAAAGAGTTTAATTCCAAACTGGGATAACTCAATAACTTAAAAAAAAAATGTTTTATTGTGCATTCCAATTAATATCAATCAAACTGCAGTTGGTTCGTTTTGATTTAAGCCATAATAACACAAAAAACACAATAAACCACAGTAAAAACAACTTAATAAAAAACATTATTTTTGAAAATATCTCATTTTGGAAGCAAACTCGTGTATATATTTATATATAGATATGTGTTATATATATAGATGTGTATATATATATATATGTGTGTATATATATAATATATGTATATATATATATAGATATGTGATATGGTGTATATATATAATGTGTGTATATATATATATGTGTCTGTGTCTATGTATGTGTGTAGATATATATGTGTGTGGTGTGATGTGTGTGTGTGTGTCTCTGTCTCTCTGTGTATATATATGTGTGTGTGTGTGTCTATCTCTGTGTATATATATATGTGTGTGTGATGTGCTTATCTCTATTGATATTGTTTTTTGGCAGTTTTATATTGTGCATTGAGCTTTCGATGTAGGAATATTTCTAATATAAAACATTTTATATTGAGCTAATACCAATAGTGTGTAATACCAAAGTCCTTTTAAGACAAGTCTCTGCTCTATATTTCGGGAATGACCGATATTTTCAAAATCGCTCGCTAAGGTCACAACCAAACAACATATTTCCGACAAACAATTACACCGCAAGCTGTTTTGTAGAACACAATGCGCTAAAAACAACGTTAGTTTTGAACAATTGGCTTTTGGAGTCCCATCGCTGCAGCGGAGCGTTGCACTTATCCTCCTTCAGGAGAATATCACTGCGGCGTCTTGTTGATTTCTATAGTCTTTGGTCGTCTTCTCTCTGACAGAGGGCGCTGCTGCTGCGCAATGTGCGCGTTACAGGAATCACACGAACGACTGTGCATTTAAATAGAAACTTAAAGGTTTATTGTGCGCAGGTAAGAGTAGTTCACCTCGGCGGATTATTTGAGCTTCCGGTTCCCTGCAGAGACATTAAAGACGAACGTCTCTCGGGACTTGTTTTAATTCTCGCATCTCACGAGATCGTCGCGTTTGTTGTTGATCTCCAGGAAACGCAGAAGCTCGGCGCGCACGCTTTCGGTATTTTGCGAGGACTACGCTTCGTCTACACTTTCGCCGTTACAGTGACATTTACGCTCCCTTTTCATTTTTAAAGATCCCCACCGCCGGTATTATTGTTTCCTACTTCCCGGAAATATCTCACCAGACTTTCTGATCCACTTGTGGAGTCGCTCGGAGGCCGGTTCGTCCGTCTGTGGCCATCATGTCCGCGTGCGTGTAGAAAAACGTCGTGTTTGTTTGCAGTTCATTGAATTGTGGCCGGACGCTCAAACTAACCGTTAAAATGCCCGCCGCGCGCGAGATCGGGATGATGGGCGCAGCGCTCGCGCTGACGGGAGGCGTCGCGTGCGCCGTCTGCTATTTGATGCGCGACAAACCCGAGAAAAGAGTGAAAGACGAGCAAAATAAAGACAAACGCGAAGAAGGAGCGCGTAAAACTACCAAGACCAGCACCGCACAGAAACAGCCCATAATTAAAGAGGTTTGTTTGCTTTTTCTCCAGGTCGTTCATTTGTTGCGCGAGGCCTCCGATTTATGACACTTGACGTCTTGTATACTTTCATGTATGTTAACATATGTCATGTTTATATTCAATAATTAAACGTGAAGCAACTTCGACATAATTATATTATTCTGTACATTTAAACCGATGTTTTGAGCATCGTGTTTGCTCACCGTGGATCATTTATAAACGTTAAGATGTAAGTTTTGTTGTTTAATTGTAATGAAGTTGCGCCCAAACCTTTCTGGGGAAAACACTATAAATAAATGTACATGCAATGCTTGGGCTTTGCAACAACCTGTGTGTTTTACTGTTTGAAAGGGGTCTATAACTGCTTTTGCTGTAATCCATCTCTTCCCTTCTGTGTCTGTTTGACCCATGAGAGCTTTACACCCACAAACCCTTGCGGTGATTTAAATGCTTAAGTTAAATGCTCTCGCCTATAAACAAATGTAAATGACAGATCTTTGTGATGTATAGCGGGTCAGAATCAAAAGTCAAAGTCTGTGTTGTGTGTCATCTCCGCAGCCCAGGAGTGCAGGTACACAGGTGCTGTTTTTGGGTTTGGACGGGGCAGGAAAGACCAGTTTACTGCACTGTTTTGCCACGGGCAGCCTGGAGCAGGACGTGAGTCCCACGCAGGGGTTCAATGCCATCTCCATCAACAAGGAAGAGCTTCAGATCGAGTTCTTAGAGAGTAAATATAAGACACGCATACTCTTGGAAATCATGTTTGATTATGTGCATTTATGTACGTTTTTATTCAAAGCCACTGTACATTTTTATTAGTACTGTGTTCTTTTGAGATCTAACCCATGAGCTTTGCTCTACCAATAGAGCTATAGGAACTCTCCATCATCGATGACAGATATTGATGAAGCTTTACATTTTAACTGAAATTATTCAACTATTAAAAAAGTATAATCGAAAAACTCTTATATATGCATTTCAGTGCATCCGAATACTCTGGTTTTCCCCTCTCGTTTGTTGCGCAACAGTAATAACAACGGTGTAATGATCTTCTGTGTGTTGTGCAGTCGGAGGCACGGAGAAGCTGCGGGATTACTGGCAGATGTATCTGTGTAAAGCTCGTCTTCTGGTGTTTGTGGTGGATTCTGCAGACGCCGAGCGCTTCTCTCTGGCTAAACATCAGCTGCATCAGCTCCTGTCTGCTGACCCCTGTCTGCCCCTGGTGCTGCTCGCCAACAAACAGGTGTGAACACTTATCCTCTCTCGCTCAATCTCTCTCTCTCTCTCTCTCTCTCTCTATGTGTTCTGACTCACCTCATGTCACAACCATCTGGCTGGTCGAAAGTGAGATAAAGACGAGATGAGGAGATGTCGGTGTTCATTTCAGGAAAGATGCTTAAATAAATGTCATTATTAAAAGTCATTTTTGGGCACGTGACAGTATCAGATTTTTCTGTCACAATAATTGCTGGGCTTTTTATTACAGTATGTGGTATTATGGCAGCGCTATACCTCCAAAAATAAGATTGACAGCTGTGAAGAACAATAATAAAAGTTGTAGTTTCTTGTATGTAAACCTGTATTGAAACAATATATGAAACAAATACAAGCTTTGCAATGCTTACATTTTTGTCTGTGCATCTCAAACAACTGTTGGAGTACTCAAGGGGGCGATGTTTCTCTTTAAATGTCTGTTCAATTTTGTGGTTGATGTGAATGGAAATCTTGTTGTTGTTAAGAATGCTCGGTTCACATTTTGAATTGACATGCAGGATTTGCCAGCGGCCCGTGGCATCACTGATCTCTACGTTGCGTTGGAATTGGGGAACGTTGGCGACGGGCATCGTCTCAGTGTGATCGGTACACAGGTGAAGAAGGGGAAATCTGAGAGCAACACTGGTGTGCAGGACGCCCGTGACCTCATCATTGAGATGATGTCAGAAGATTGAGCATATGTTTGAAACGGATGCCCTCAGCTTCTCTTCTCACTACAACGTGCGAATGTCTCGATCCTTCTGGGCTTCATGAACACCAAAGAGTCTTCAAACCAAACGAGAGCCTGTTTCTGTAGTAGTACGGCGGTTTGTAATAGTTTCATAAATAAGGTAAATAGATGAACTATTGAATAGATTATCATCATAATGGAGGTTTGCTTAACATTCTCATGAAACGATATTTTGATTTTTTTGCATTACAAAGAGAATAATTATTTTAGTTTCTTGCTGCTGATGTGATTTGTGTTGTATGTTTATTGTCAATAATACGATGCTTAAATTAGTTTACAGTGTATCTGACTGATAAGTCAAAAAGGAAAGGCTAAACTTCAATGTCTGTATATTCATTTTGTAACTTGACTTTTCTCTTATGGGCTGAAATCTGATGTCAAGATATTTTGTGATGGTATTTTGATGACCTTTAAATACAGATTAAAGTTATTAAATATCCTGAAAGTGTTTTTTCTGTAGCATCCACAACATGACAATACCTATCATTACTGTAACCGTATTTTGTGCATCATCGTCTATTTAAAGTATTTTGTTTATGACATCACTGTTTCCCAGCATGCTCGGTTAGTCACAGCTCTTTGATAGCACGAGCACGTGACACCTGTTGCTTAAGTAACAAGTTCCTTAGCAACAGCCGGTCACTATTGTGACATAAGCACACAGCTTCCAGAATACCTGTGGGTCTTTATCTGCACAGGATGAACTCTAACACAGGTACAAATCTACCTTTTTAAACAAAATAACTTTCGTTTTGTTGTTGAAAGTGAGTTTCTGTTCATTTTTCGTCTTTTTAATCTTGGAAGAGATTGAATTGAAGTCATCTGACTGGGACAGGTATGTGCACAGGTTACATCACTTTTTAATGTTGTGTTTTCTATTTAGTTCTTTATGATTTGCGTATTGAATGTTGTTTTTTTGTAGGATTTCATTTCTAGCTCAACCCAAGCTCTCCAAGACCATTTGGTGCACAAGGCCATGGTAAAATGTCTGTTATTACAGTAATTGACAATTGCTACCGATATCACAATAGAAATGTGCACAAATCCTTAAGGAGCTCATTTATCATGTGACCCTGTGTGTGTGTGTCGTGTGTGTGTTTCAGCATGCTGACATGGGGAAATCAGGAATCAATATGGCCGTTGTCCTGTTCTGCCCTGCGAGCCGTTCCAAGCTCCAGAATAAAAGCTCTGTCTCAGAACAAGAAAGATTTCTCCTCTCTCCAGATTAAGCTCAGGTACAAACGACAGCTGCTCGACTGTAAAACACAACAGCGCGTATGCGAGCGCAGTGATGCGAGGTCAGGTTTAGCTGTTTCAGCAGGTGTGAGGTTAATAATTGATTAGAGTTTGAGATCAGCGCTCAGAAACTTGACTGCATGTATGCATACCTGCCATGTGATCATGTCAATATTGAGCCTGTTTATTTTCTTTATAAAACCTAATAAACATTACAGTACTCGTAAATGATGTGGTGTTTGGTGTTAAATTAAAAGAGATTTAGAAATCACAGATTTTTTTACATTTCAATTGTTTTCTTAAACATCAATAAGTCTCATCTGCGTCTCCTAAGAAACAAAAACTCACAGATGTGTCTGTCATTAGAGTTTGAGAAGAGATGTCAACAATGTGTCAAACTGAGCTCAGATTTTGTCACGCTACAATCAAAAATCAATATCATTGAATCTCAATATCAACTCAAACATTTCTTATTAAATTGACCCAAATCCAGATTGTATAGAGAACCGTTTCCCGGTGTTTACAGACAAACATTGAAGTTCTTTTGCAGAACAAGTCCTTCATTCATATTACAAGGAAATCAGTATTCAAATAATTCTCTCTCTCTGCACTTTTTCCACCCAGTACTGAAGTTAAAGACGTCCCTCTCACTGCTTCATCTGTGCTTAATCCAGAGAGTTTAATGAGAAAATGAATTAACTCAATTGCTTCTTTCAGTCCAGCTGGCCGCTTCCATCCCTCTTCTTTTCCAAAGAGAATAAAATCACTCTCATAAACACAGAATTATACATTCACTTGCTAAACTCGTCTCATTGTCTTCATTTGCCAAACATCCGCTCTCGTATCTTCAAGCAGAAAAGAGAGAAAGAGGAGGAGAGGAGGAAGACGATGATCTCCCATCCGTCTCACACATTGCAGTATGTGGATATCCTCCGTCTGGCAACTCCCAAATTTAGAGGACCAAGCTCCCAGGAAGTGAGGTAAGAGGTCACGTGACCCTGACCTCCACAGCACACGTTCATGAGATCTCACAGATGCTTCCAGAAATAAGTCCTTGAGGATGCCGAGATGTGTACTTCAGTTTTTTTCAGTTGGCCCGAGAGATGATGTCAAACAGTAGACTATGGTCTTGTGTGTCGCCACATAAATTTTTTAATCCGCAGCGTCAGAATTTTAGGCCCGTTCTAAGCCGCTAGCGAGGCTTTTTAAAGACTCGCATATTGCTTCACTTATGCTGTTGCGTCAATTTGTTTGTGAAGAAAATTCCAAAGTCAAATAATTGGGATGGTAAATAACGCTGGTGGATTTTTGTCATGTAACGTAGTTGAGAACACATGCGTGGCAGACCGGTTTTTAAGTTTGTAAGTGTTCTCAAGCCAGCTGAAGAATGTTCCTAGAAAACATGTGACAAACACTAATAGTTGCTTTGAATTAAATGTGTGTGTAGTTCTTCACACTCAGAATTGTGCGAACATGACTGTCCCATCTGGCACGTGAAGCCCTGCGTGAGGAACGTGGTCATCTCACCTCGACTGCTTCAGCTCTCCCGTCCCAAACCCCATCACCCCGACTTCACCTGCGATAGACAGGTGAGAATATCACTTTGACCCCGCTAGATTGCAAAAATGTGCTTGTGGTGTGTTTTGCGTTTCAGAACGTACAGACGTTAATCTCATACGCAGCTAAAACAGCCAAGATGAGCCCCAGACTTGAGCAACTCTCACTGCCCAAACTGAGAGAAAGCAGACACTTCTGTGACTACGGACGACCAGAGAGCCCAATCCGACTCGTGAGAGAGTGTGTGTGTGTGTGTGTGTGTGTGTGTGTACTCTGTCTGTGGTCCTGAGCGTGGACTCATCCATCTGTGTTTTCTGTTGTCATCTCACAGGTTTCCAGAGGAGCGAGAAATGCCACAGCAAGCGCTCAGATCCGACGTCTGTCTGCTCCTAAAGCTCTTTCTAAAGACTACATCCCCCCCAGAGAACTCGCCTGGAGACCCTGAGGAGATTTGATCTCTCTCTCGGTTTTTGTCTCTTCTGGATTTGTAATCACCGGCTCAGTCTTTGTCTCAGGACTGTGAATGATATGAAAGTATTACACGTGTGTTACTCTGCTGCCAAACCGCCGGTCCCTGAAGCACCTCAGGGTTTTGTGTTTTAATGCTTGTTGACCTCAGGTTTCACAACATTGTGTGAGAATCTCACATCATCAGCATCTGTTTTATGAATCACAGGTTTTTGCCTTCTAATAGATATTCTGAAACTCGTGCTTGTGTTTTTGGGTATCATTATTCACTAATCTACATTTTTAATCTAGATCACTCAATTTGTTACTTTTTTAACAATACTAAACAATACAAATGTATTTATATAGCACAATCGAAAAGCATCCGAGGCTGACCAAAGTGCTTCACAAAAAGACGATCAAAGTTTTAAAACAAAACAACACAAAATTTCAATGTATAAAACACATTAATACTCAATAAAAACAAGCTGTAACATTGGCGAAGGTTTCCTAAAAAGTAAAATCCTCAAACAGTAAATCAGGGAATATTAAATGTCTTTAGAGTAGACTTAAAAATAGATAGAGACGGGGCAGTTCTAATATATAACGGGAGGCTATTCCCAGTGTCACGAAGCCTCCATGCTCGCTACTTAGTGAAGGTACTTCATTACGACTTCATTAAACTGCTGGTATTGGGAGTAGGAGTGAGCAAGTAGTTGATTGCTTCAATGAGCAGCTGTGGTGTCATTTTGTGTCATTTTGTTTGGTTCACACTCACAATAAAGTCATACCTTGTAGTTACAGCTTACTGGTCCAACACATAATCCAAAAGCCTGTTTAACATTATGAAGCACGACCTAAACTGGTGGGCTTCCCTACTAATAATACACACCTGTTGTCTCATTATCTATCACCCCAATATACCGTTGGAATTCCATACCAGAGTGCCACCCAATGGACAAATATATAATTACAACAAAAATGGCTTCAACAAATATACTATCATAATGGTCCTTAAAGTGATAGTTCACCCAAAAATAAAAATTCTGTCATAGCCCTGCGTGAGGAACGTGATCATCTCACCTCGACTGCTTCAGCTGTCCCGTCCCATACCCCATCACCCGACTGAGAATATCACTTTGACCCCGCTAGATTGTAAAAATAAAAGATACAAGTTTTAAATAATTGCTAACACATCACTTAAGTTCCAGTGAAAATTAAAATGACACAATTTATGTGACCTCATCATTTTCAGGTAAAATCTGAAAACACACTTCTGTCCGGTAGTGATGACGTATGTTAGACGGCTTGGTCGGAGCAGGACCGTTAAGAGAGAGTTGTGACACGCGGAAATTTTGACCGTCCGTTGGCGCAACTCTCTCTTAACGGTCCTGCTCCGACCAAGCCGTCTAACATACGATTCATGGAGCCTTCAGATAGTTCCAGGAAGTTATGTTTTCTCTTGAAATGGTTTACTTTACTTAAATGGTAAATTAGGGGTCGAAGAAGTCAATTCGACTCTTTAACTTCTGTTTTTCATCTCTCTCTCTGATCCTTTGATGGCAGATTCCACTTCAGTCTGTTGGGTTGTTGTGGTAACACACAATGCTGTTGCACTACATTTAGCCATTCAGCTTCAGTCAACACCTCATTCCTCCCACTTTATTCACAGGAAAGTTTTTCACACCCCACCGCTCAGAAAACACACGCACACGTGCGCGCGCACACACACACACACACACACACAAACAACAGCCAGTATCTCCCGTTCACTAACCTTTCAAACACTGCTTCAGTTCCTCATTGCATATGATTGAAACATTTTTAATTTGCTTCAATTTTTGTTTACAACCAAAACAAGCGCACTGTGCGCTGTCCAAGCGCTCGCGCACACAAACGCGTTCAACTCCCTGCGCTAAACGACATCGTCCTTGACAGTTGCCAAAGTGAGATATGAGCTACAAAATGACCAGATCCTACCATGAGCTATATAGGAGACATATCTTGTATGTACATATAGGGCTTATGTGTGGATATAAAGAAGCAATACAGGAGACCTATATGGCCTGTATATGCACATATATGCACCTCAATATTGCCTATATGTGGCATATATACGCATATATGCAGCACATATATTATCATATATGTGCATATATACTGCATATAGGTTTCATATATGCGCATATATCCTCATGTTCTTTCCATGTGGGTATGAAGCCTGTAAGCTAAGTGAACACAAAGGTTGTAGTTGCGTTTACTTACTCATCATATTCTCTATGTTGGCGGGTTTTCTGTTTGTACCCGAAACGTGGAGCATCACTTCAGCTCAGTAATGTAAGTAAAAAGTTATCAAGCAGTTGTTAAATAGCAGCAAAAAGTCAGTAATGAAATGAGAATAGATGGCAAATAGAAGAGATACAAATGATGTAAACAGTGTGTTTTATGTAGGTCGGAAAGAGTTGTTTAAAGTAAAGTGTAATGAAATGTACAGGCTGTTATAAACACAGGTCACTGTTGTGCTTAGAACATTTGCCTCACGCAGAATCAACTCTTATGACTTCTGACTGTGATTGAACGTAAACACACCAGTGATCGTTCTTATAGCATCTAACACGGGAGCAGAGACCCTACATACATGATTCTATAAAACACTGAAGAAATATGTATTCTAGAAACTTAGACCTTTCCAGCGATATATAGTTTGTCATGATAAGATTCAAATTCACGTGCCAAATATTCCGACCCTTCCTATACGCAGACTACGCAGGTTGCGTAGGGCCTCTGCACCACCAGGGGGCCCCTTGAGGACCGATCAGAAACACTATAATGTAAACAAGACGCTATTTTTATCACTTGCGGATTCAACTTTACAGGAGTCATTTGGAAATGTCCTTTTTAAAAAGCTTAATTTATTCAAATACTTATCAGTTAGTATATATTTCCCTCAATATGCACATCTTTGGACTAAAAGACAAGTCCTGTGATCACAGGAGGAAGAATATTTCTCAACTGTATGTCTTCCATGCATATTACACAAACATAGAATATTTGATTTCAATCTGATTCGGATCATTTGAAACGCGTCCTGTTAATTTTCTTAATTTTACAAAATCAAAAAAAAGTTGTGTTGTTATTGTGAGTGTACGCACGTAAAGTGACCACTTAAGATTTTATAAATGGGAAAATTACGTCTATTAGAGGTCCTGAATGTCGGGTTTGGTTACTTTACGATTAATCGCCCAGCCCTAGTCTGAGTTCTTGTTTATTCATATTATAACGTATCATCTGACGTGGGAAACGTGATATGGTTTATTGTATGAATGTAAAAATTAATGAGTTAGTCATTTTAGACACAATTACAAACAAGTTTTTATTCTATTTTGGCTATAAGCCCAAACACATCTAGAGGTGAAGGCTTCATGCGTGAGACTGTTAATGGAGATCTTTTGTCAGACGTCTTTACTCCATGTTTAGTTTGAATGTTGATTTATAAATGAATATTTCTTCTTTAGAGTAACTTTTAGACATTTCTGATGTATTTTATCTCGGTTGTGTTTTCCAATGTCATTACCATTTTAAAATATTCAGGGATTCTTTGTGCTGAAACGTGTTTGTGTGCACAGAAGAGCATTGTGCTATAGTCAAATGAACATGTTTGTTTTTCCACAATGGGTGTGGAAAGTTATCACACCCCAGCGCTCAGAAAACACACACACACACACACACACACTCACAGCTGTCAGAATCTCCCGTTCACTAACCTTTCAAACACTGCTTCAGTTCCTCATTTCATATGTTTTAAACATTTTTAATATTTTATGAAACAATCATGAGCATCTCTGGCCCGGGGCATCTCTGGATTCTTTTTTCTTGCATCCGTCACAACATCAGTGTATTCTCCTCTTCTTCATTGAACAGCATCTTTTCATCTCAATGTTTATATTCCTCAGGACCGTCACAGTTTACATCCAGTACATTCACATATAAACTGAACACGTCTTCCAGAAAACATTTTTTTTCAGATGTTTTAACTGAGCTCTCAATTGTATTTTTATTTAGGTATCGGTTGAGATAGGAGCTCTTGAAGAGACTGGGGAAGAACATTTGAGAAGCAGGAGACATCTCCACGGTCTCGCTGGTCTCTAGAGAAACACTTGAGATAATTAAACGAGTTTGTTTCCCGAGGGGTTAAAAATAAAAGTGTGGCATCCTGAGAGGTCTCTCTGTTTAGTTCTGATAAAAAGGCAAATGAGAAAGTCATGTTTTGGTAGCTAAGAATTCTTCATTTGAAACAAAACCCAGGATGTATACAGACTACATCATTATATACAGATTTTTACATTTACCTTATATACGTGCATGTGATTAAGTTAATAAAACATATGGCACATGTACACTTTGCTTTCTGCAAAATATTATAACTTAGATAAAACAAAGAAGAATAAAATAAGCTTTGATCTTCAGAAAGTGCCCTGAAGAAAGCAAAAGTAAAAGAGAGAGCTGGACTACTGAAGACGAAACAGAATATTAAAAAGAGAACATGAGGAACTAAGGTCTTCTTTCCTTCAATCCTTCACTGATCCCTGGTTAGGTGGAAGACCTTCTGCCTTTCTCCACTGAGCGTTTCTCATCCTGAACCATTTCTACAGAAACAGAGAGAGAGAGAGAGACTCATTTCACAGGAGGTATTGATCCTTTTTAAAGAGACATATTCTGATGTTTAATATGAGGGTTAGAAAAGCGTGAAGGTGTGTGTGTAACATAAGCATGAGTCCTCTGGGGCAGCAAAGCTCTTAGATGCTTTGCCTCACAAATTCGGCATCAGAGTTTCTGAGCAAAACACTTTACCTCAGAGATATCCACCAATCACAGGCTATCCTCCTGACACACACACAATGCCTGTGTTTGTGAGCAGGACTGACCGGTTTACAGCAAGGGTGTGTGTCTGTGTGTGTGTGTGTGTCATACCACACCCTTTGAGTTTGAGTTTTCTTAACATTCAAATAATGCAAAGAGGTGATATCATATGCCCGGAAAAAGGACAGAGTTTGTTATTCAAACCTGCTTTCCCCAGGTCATATTTGCCTACGAAATAAAGCCATAGATGGAGTTTAGCTTTCTGCATAAACCCTGGTCATTAAACACATAACATTATTACATCACATGACGGGTGCGAGAAAAACTAATGTTCACACTGTCATCATAGACAATGTGGCTCAACAGCCTTAAGATATCCATTAGACATTACAACATCACTCGACATTACACGTCCTGTGCGGGTTAGTGAGACATCGCCATCAATGTGTTTGAACACGCATCCCTGTCCACGCGCATCCGGAGAGCGCTATTGCGCGCGTCAGCTCTCCATTCACAAGCGCACCCCCTGTCTTTAATGCTGTCATCGTGTTATTTTGAGCCGTGACAGCAAAACAAAAAAGAACACAATGCACGAGAGGAAGAGATAAAGCTGTGGTGTGACTTATGGGCTGCCGACTGAAACGTTGCGGGATCAAACTCCAAAAGCTTCTCTCCGCGTACTGCCACTGCGCACTTGACTGAAGGTTAATGAGGGAATGACATAGAGTGACTTAAAGCACTTTGCGCACCAGTCAACTTTAAGACAAAAAGACTAACACCTTATTAACAGAATATTAACATTTATTATCATCCTAAACTCTCCCTGTTCAAATAAAGCCATCTGGTTGCTCTGCAATAACGCACCGGTGGTTTGCCAACTGTCCTGTTGTTTGCGAAAGCGATATTTGACTGATTTGACCATTTAATGTCATAGACTGGCGATGATCGTTTTTCGACTGCCCAGCGCGTCATCAAAAGGGTTCTGCGGGTCTCGTGTCGAACTCACCGCCGTCTCTTCCTCGCTCAGCCCGCACTCCGCCGCGATCAGCATCAGCGTGGCCTCGTCTGGATGTTTGCTGACTCTCGTGAAGTTCTCCTCCAGAGCTTTAATCTGATCGTCCGCTAAATCCATCCCATGCGCGCTCATGATGTGCAGATATCACAGACAAACCGATTCGCGTGTTCTGATTTTACGATCGCCCATGCAAATCAAGTCCGGATCCTCTGAAAAACAGCAGGCAGCAGCATCCGCGAGTACGCTGTGGGGCGAGAAAGAGATCCGCGAACTTTAGACGTCTGATGTGTGTGTCACTTCACCGAGAGAGAGAGAAAGTTTAACAGTGAACGCCCCTTTGCCAAAGACAATGCAGTCACAGCGTGTTATTTAAAGGCGCAGGGGTGGATGTGTGTGATGATGTCGGAACTGCTCGTTCAACGATACGCGGGGCATTGTGCAATGACGTCACCGCGCATCCGAGGAGGTGCACGTGTGACAGATGTGTTTACCTGCGGCAGGTGAGGGTGAATCTTTTGTGTGCTTTCACAAACATGGCAGGGTCGTATTTCAAACTAAAAGCGAAACAATAAAAACAGAAAATGTTTGTTCATGTATCTCTCCGTAAAATACGTTTCTTCTCTGGTTTATGGGTGAAAGTCATTTATCCCTCAATTAGTTTTCCTGTTATTACATTTATTTGTTTAGCACGTGTAGCCTATTTATTTGTTCAGGTTTCATTAGGTTTTGTAAGTTATATTAGCAAACATTATAAAAAGAACTGCTCCTCAAACCGTGTGTACAATACCGGATGTTTTTTTCTTGTGTGTAAAAGCTTAATCAAATGTCTTTGGTGTTGAATGTGTTGAATGTGAAGTCAGTGATGGGAATTCTGCGCGCGTTTGCTTTGGTGTGAACTCAAGCAAACAACAAGAATGCTGAATGGTGAGTTTTGTGAGATGCCGTTATGTCATGTCGTGAAACCACATGTATACACACTTATGAGAAGCCTCTAGTGTGTCTTTGAGTGCAGAAACTCCAGAAACTGGGAGCTAATAGAGGGCTATGGGTTGGACTGGGAGGAGAGGAAGTGGGATGGGGATTAGCCACACGAGTACACTCACCCTGCGTTCCGTTTCGAAGGGGTCATCCCTATGCCCTAAGCCCTTCAAATGGTTTACCCTCCGGAGTGAGAGCTTTGGAGGGTTAAAGGGTAGGGCGCCAAACAGCTGGTTCTTGAAGTGCCCTTCAGCGTCATCATCCCGCGCCTATAAGGAGGCGGCGTCACCACGCAAAGAAATCTGCGCAAGGGATCATGGGAGCCTGAAGTGACCATCAGTCGTACCCTTTGAAATCCATCAATCTGAAGGGCCCTTTGAAGTGGCCAGTTATGAGCGCTTCGGTTTGGAACGACCCTTCAGAATGGCGGCCATGATTGTTGTCACTCCGAAGGGCCCTTCGGAGGGCGATATATCCCTGTTGGAACGCAGTGTCAAAAATAACTGTCAACTATCATGAAGAAGTTTATGGAGTTTATGTTTATCCGTTTAGAGTTGACAATAAAATCCAAGCTACGAAGAAGAATTTCTTCATCCAACATTCAAAGCTTTCTGTCATCACAGGACTTTGGGTTTGTTCAAATCCATACTCCTCCTAGAGTTTCTGTTTGTATGCTCTGGATTTTCTGTAGCTTGAGGAGAGGGTGTTGAGCTTTTGAATGACTCAGAGTTGTGTTTCATGATGGTTTTTCGTGAAGGGTTTGTCAGACAGTGCCCACACATGCTGTTGCGAGCACAGGCTCGGTTTGACAGCCAGAGGCTCATGTTCTTCACCCGCTGCACACAATGAGCTCAGTTAATGATTTCATCTTCTGAACAATTCATTCTGTGCTATTTAATAAAGGTTTAAAACGGTTTCCAAAGCGCTACACAACAGCCAACATCTTAGTACTTGTTTCCCCTAGCTTTTTCTTGCTTGATCAACTTTCCATCAAGTAGTTCATCTCAACTCAATTATTACAAAAGTGAAAAATCGGTTGAACCAACTTGAAGTAACTGGACAACAAGCTAATTTGTGAGTTCCCTCAACTATGGATTTAAGTCCACCCAACCCAAAATATGAAGTTTTCTTATATTATTTTCCGGGGATATATAGGTTCCCAGAAGATGTTGTCAGAAGTAAGTCAAAAGTGTCCGAATGATGTCACGCGAACCACTGAGAAATGTTTGCATCATATTCCACAATCTCCTCCAACGGAAACAAAATACAGAAGTGAATTATTTATGTGTTGATGATTCAGATTTATAGAGAATTTCATCATCATACAAATTCTTGACACCTCATGATGTTTTCTGTGACACGAGGCTGAACATGAATGATCTTCGGGTCATGTAGCTCGATGAGAAGGTTATTCTTCACAAAATACAATGTACAGACATGGGATCCTTCCCTGAGGATTGTGCAGTGAGCCACCTTATCAGCTGCACATATAACAGCTTAGCAACGGCAGAGGAACACCCCGGCAACCTTCGAGGCATCCCAGGGTATCAGTTTGCACAGAAACGCTGCGTTAAATATTTTCAGAAAATATTAAACTATAGTTTTTATAGCGTTAGTGCTGCAGTTTCAGTGGGAATCTGGTGGTTCACATGCTGGAGAAATCATATTAAGAGCAGAACGACAGACAGACCAAATGGCACATGACTGTTACATAACTCACCCCTCCCTCACCAGATCCATTGAACACATCTGGAACTTAAACACCAGAGGAAATGAGAGCGAGAGAGAACAATTTCAAAGGCATGTAGGTAACTACACACGTGACATGGATTTAAAATGCAGCGTTCGTGTCCAGGTTCATCACTGTGGGGATGGAATAAGATTTGAATACTTTTACAATCATGAACATTCACATGCCCGTCAATACAAGTGTGGATTTAGTGATGGTACTGATCATTCAAACACCCGGTGTGATTTCTCATCTGGTCTCATATGTTTCTCATTTCAGCTGGAGTGCTGTTTAACAAACACTTCTCATCCGCTCTTTGTTTGCTCCTGGAAAGCTGTTTAAACATTCTTGTTTTGCTCTTTATAATTGACTCATAATATACAAATAAAGACAAAGAGGACACACACGGTGATGAGTTTGCATATTCGTGTTGTCATTTTGAATACAGAACAACTCCTGTAAATCTGTAATGGCGCACGGTGTACAATAATGACCACACATACAAAGTTAAGTATTAGCAAAGTTCACGTTTTTGTAAATAGACTTGATTTAGCACAAGTGCTGCTTGCACACTAAAGCTGAACATTGGTCCACTTTTTAGTTCATAAAAGTCTTTTCATGAACTTTATGCAGACTTCTAAGAAGTACAAAAAAGTTTATTTTCTTAAATACTAAAGTACACTTCTTTCAAAATAGTATTAGTAATAGTATAATTACTGCAAAAACTGACTGTATTATCCTTAATTATACTATGAGAGGTCACATGGGGACTGTAAACAAATACTTCGCATTCAGTTTGTTTAAAGAAACAGGGAGGGTTTACTAAGATCTTCCTATTGTGAGGAGCACCACAATCTTCCTCTGCTTCCTGTAAAACAATACACATTGTGTACAGAGAGGAAAAGCCCTGCGGCTGACAACACACCACATATACATGATCATCAACATACAAGAGACCAAAGATATTAAATGAGACGTATGGAAAATGTTCCACGGAATAAAACATCTCTGGGAACGTTTTAAGCACAGAACAAGAGAAGAGACTTGCTTGGATTTGGAAAAGGGAAAATGTGGTCATTCATCTGGGCAAGAGGAAACCTATGACATCATTCACATGAAATATCAGCGGTTTGTAGTGGAAAAGAGGCTACGTCAACACAAGTGTGTGTGTGAAGAGGGCAGCGAGAGAGGACCGCCCTGTTCAAAATGACCACCTGTTTATAAATACTATTCAGATGTGATGCACTTTATTGATGGCTGTGAGCCCTGAACATTCAGCTCCATCACTGAAGGTGTGTGTGTGTGTGTGTGTGTGTGTGTGTGTGTGTGTGTGTGTGTGTGTGCGTGCTAATGAATCTCTTCATGGAAAGAACATGTGGTCTCATTTCAGAGCAAGTGAAGTCAGATCTACAAATCAGAATCCAATCAATCTAAACCTTTTTGTCATTCAGTTGTATATTAATGTTTGGAGTGAATTGAACTAGAAATAAAATAGTGACATAATTAATATTAACAATATAAAAAACTTATTTTCCTTTTTTACAGCTTTTCCACATAAAATGTAAAAAGCAGAATTGTATTGTTTTTTTACAGATTTTTCTGTATTTTGGAAATAAGGTCAAAAACATACATTTATGGTCTTTTTGTTTCATTTTACAAGAAAACTTTTTTTACAGTTTCTTTTTGAAAAACGGTAAAAAAGGTATAATTTACAAGAAGAACGGGGAAAACAATTTAATATACAGCATATCTTTCTATCTTGTAATTTTACAGGGATTTTTATTTTATTTTACGGTATATTTCTGTTTCTCCAGCTTACAGAATGTTTCCATTTTTTACGATTTTCTTTTAGATTTGTTGGTTGTGACAACGGAACATAATAAACAACTTTGTCAAAATCACACAGAACATTGTGCCACACGAATGCTTCTGGAATCACTCGTGAATTGAATTAGCTTCTTGCAATCCATGAGAAATCAGATCTTTAAACAAATGCATTCAAATGAGTCAGACGTCTCAACACTGGCCAATCACAAACTCTCGTGTGCTGTTTGAGTTCCAGAACTGATTCTGTTGGATTTATTTAGCTGATAGTCAGCACAGATAAGTAGAGCACATTTCTATAAGAAACTTCAAGAGTGAAGTCTGTAAATGTTTCAGGGCTCATTTTCAATGTTAATGAAGCATCACCAGCGTGAGAGAGAAAGCTTGTGTGCTTATGCCTTATTACCCAAGACTTCACCAATGGAAATCTTTATTTCACACAACACAGCACATGCCACAGAAGGTCTTTACATGGCCACAAGTTTCTTGTAATGCTGATGTGTAAGGGTTTGTCAAAACGCCCTGAACATCTACAGCTGACGCAGATGAGAACGACAGAAACGTTTCTGGAGGGAGTATGTTTACTCTCTGTTGTGACTATAGCGATAATGGGGAAATGAAGGAATAACCGAAGAACTAAGACTCGTGTGCTCAGTTTCCTCTGAGAGGTCACAGTGTTGTCGATCTATTCTTAGAGGCTTTAAGAGCAGGAAGGAACACAAGTGTTTTCTCTTCACTCCTTTGATGAATATCTGTCTGAAATCAGCATCATTCACGCCCTCACAATGACAAAAATAAAGCTCTGTAAACACTGTTTGTGTGCTTCTTCTATTGTTGCAAACATCCTTCTTGAGCGCTTCTGTTTTTTAAAGATGGAGGCTAAAACATTCATGCAGAATCCTTTGAAATCCTTTAGGAATAAAGAGAAGATAACAGGGAAAATTCAGCAGTTCCCACATTTTTGCTTTGACGGAATTTCACACAATTCAGCATTTAATCTTTCAGATTCTAAAATCATCAATTCTATATTAATGTTAGATCAATTCAATTTCTTTTATTATAACCATTAATATAACTTTTCTTTGAACGTCATCTTTGAAAGCTATCTGCGGTTACACCAGAAGGCCTTTCGTGATTTATTTTCCTGTTTTCATTCCTTGTTTTTTTGTGCAGACTGAACTCAAGGATGTATGCACTGACCTCTGACCTGCCGTCTTATGTTTTTCTGAGACGTTACTGCGGTGAAAATGTATGATTGTAATGCAGAAGTTTGAGTGATTGACAGTAAACACAGATTTAGCCTCACCCCAGAACGCAGTCTTTTGAGACACGATGAAAAGAATTCAGTGATGAAACCACAGGATTCCGGTGAAACCAAAGCATGAAGTAATTCATCACATCCAGATTTCCAGTGCAGCAGGCTCTATGACAGAAGTCTTTCAAAACCAGTTCACTTGGCTTTCTCAACTCAACGGTCTGCTGGTTAAAGAGATGATGATGTGGAAACACTGTTCCTTGTGTTTTAAAATACACCAAGTTATTGGTCTCTTAAACGACATTTGGTCTGGAACAAGGAGGCTGTAGTAAGCATGTAAGGATAAGCACTGTAAGCATCTCATTTTCACAACCATTTAAAGGGACAGTTTACCCAAAAATCTATCAAATGACCCAAATCTGTATTAATGTCTTTGTTTGGTTGAACACGGAGGAAGATATTTGAATGAATACTTGAAACCAATGCAGTTCTTGGACTCCATTGACTACCATAGTAGGAAAAATGACAATGGTAGTCAAAAGTGCCACAGAACGGTTTGCTTTCCTACATTCTTCAAAATATTTCCTTTTGTGTTTAATTATTATTTTTTTTCTTCGCTTAATAGGACTAGGTGTTATAATCCCACTATAATCCCAATAGGACATTTCCCACACTTTATGCATGACAGGGGGAAGCAGTCAAGAATACGAATAGAGGAAAGGAGGTCTGAGGTTTCACTTGGATCGTCGGGTAGGCATCCTCTATGTTTGGGGATAAATGATTATAGAAATGCACAGCACACTTACCTTTCCTTGCCATTATTAGAGAGACATTTCATGAGTTGTGTCCCAATTTCATCACATCCATTATCCTGGGAGAAAGATGCCTTTTAGTGAGGTGCTGCTGATAATGCCATTTATATTGCCCTGAGAATCGAAACGGCAACCTTCTGATCACGAGTCCGACTCTCTAACCATTAGGCCACGAACATTACAACACATTTCTAAAGATGCTACTGACGAACTTGTTAGGATCTTTGAAGACAGCGGTCCTGGTTCGCTCCTTCTTTGCTGCTTTCTCAAGCTCTTCGCAAGGAGGCCAGGCAGCTTTTAATATGGCCTTGTATTGCCTTCCTTTCCTCTTCTGTGGCCTTCTACCAATGCTTCCTGACCTTGGGTTCTTGCTTTTCACTCCAAATCTCTCCAGCCCGTGTAGATGATCTCTCCCAGCTTCCTTCGACATCTCCTTATTGGCCTGCTAAAAGCTGGACGAGATCCGAGTCAATGGTTGCCCATTCTTTGTTGCAGGATTTAGGCCGAAGTATCCGAGGTCTTCTTCCATCCATTTTCCTTTCTACTGCTTGCTGCGGCTGGGCAGTCTCCGGGTTGCTGCAAAGTCATTTTTCCTACTATGGGAGTCAATGGGGTCCAAAACTGTTTGGTTACGACCATTCTTCCAAATATTTTTCTCTGTTTATCAGAATAAAATACATTTAAACAGATTTGGAACAACTCGAAGGCCAGTAAATGATGACAGAGTTTACATTTTTGGGAGAGTTAAATTCTTCTTTAGTTTTGGTCTTATTAGTGTAAAGAAATCAAGCACCCAAAGCAAGAATTACGACTTCATTTTATTCAATAAGCTTGTCATAAATTATAGCACATTAAAATATTTTTGTTGAGAGTTACAATTTGAAAGCAACATCTGTTGCCGGCCTGATTTGTTCTCTCAAAGAAAACAACGAGCTGTCAGCGAGGAACGTCTTAGCTTCATTAAACAACAGTTTCGAGCAGCAGCTGAGACATCAGGAGACAGAAGAGAGAATCTGACGAGCCACTGTTGAGATGGTGCATGAAAACAGATGAACCATTACACCGTTACAACAGACACCGTTTCACAACTCGCATTAACATAATCAGGAAAGAAAGCAAAAGGGAACAGAGAAAAAAGCAACATCAATGGAAATCAGACATGGGGGAAAGCAAATGAAGAGAAACGATGAAAGCACAGAGTGTATAACATGGAGCTTTGAGAGTATATCTTAAAAAAAACAAACAAACAAATGTACAACAACACAATGTGAAATATAACAGGAAAACGGAACCCTAAAGGCAATGGATGAAATGTTATTCAGTAGTTTAAAACCACTCAGAACTTGACTTCGGTGATCCACAGTGGCAAAATATGAAGAAACACAGGAATGATTGACAGCTTGATCAGTGTCTCTATGTGTAATCCGCTCTACTGCTACATTTTGTCCTCCGCTCTGGATCTTTTTATGTCATAGTCGTTCAGTTTGCAATCATTCATTCACTTTTTTAAAACATCTTTTATACTCAAATGTCTTTAAACAATCGCCCCACAGAAACCACAGGCTGCGATTGGCCATGTCCCTGCCTGTCTGCGGTCCAATCAAAGAGCTCCGTGCTGTGGAACAGAAGCTAGCTGTAAACCTGGAGCTGGTTCTATATGGTTCTACTTGGACATCTGCTGCTGAACGTGGAGCAAGAACTCATAATAAGAGAAGGCCGATTCAGTGCGGTCCTCCACCAGATGCTGGAAAAAACTGCTCTTGACGGACGCATCATCCCTACAGAGAGAGAGAGAGAGAGAGAGTTTAATTTGTAAAATGTACAGCAGAGTTCTTTTGTATTTTCTTTGCAGGCTGAACCTCAAATACTTTTTTATTCTAAAGTATAACGTGTGATTTTGAAAATCGTGGCTTTGAAACACAGTTCAGTTGAACACAATGTTAGCGAGCTCTTTGTGACACATATTTCATAACCAATGATCTAAAAACACTGAGGAATGTAACAGCTCCCACTTTGAGAGGAGATATAAAACACACAATCCTCCCTCAGTAACACGTGCTGCTCTGCGGCTATGAACAACAGAGAGGGAGAGATAAAGAGATTGAGAAATATAGAGCAGACGTACTTGACCACATGAAATGCAGGAGGGAAGGTTCTAGACTCCAGCAGCCACGACAGGAACGCTCGAGTCCTCTCCGAATACGTCGTCTGCAGCTCTGGAATTTCAGTCTGCAAAACCACACACAAAAAAGAGCTGTTATCTTTAAATTCCCAAATGGATTTGTCTGAAAAATGTGGGGGATTGAATCGACTGGAATATTTTAAAGCCGCCCGCAGTTGTGCTGTGGTTTAGGAAACCGTTTTTGGCATGAAATATATTTGGTTAGGATCTGGATTCTTTCGAAGAAACAATACACAGGCCACAAGTCTCCCCGTGGTGAGATGAATACCACGAGATGTTCTTGAGCAGAACTCAAGACACCTTCTGACTCACACGGTCTCGCAACACATGATCAAACGGCAAAATACTGAATAAGATCTGACGTGTATCCGTGGTCGGTCACATGAGAGCTCACGACTGTGATGGGCGAATCACACATCATTTCTGAGTGGACCAGAGAGCTTTGTATTGTGAATGTTTCAATTTATGTACAACAATACCATTTTTAAATTTGTGTAATGCCCCAGGATGAGAGATATTGTACTGCTTACACGCGCACTCACCATGTTTACCGGTATGGATGCGTAGTTGGGGTAGCCCAGGACGTCCCGTACAAACGTCTCGTTGCAACATTTGCCCACCCACAAGTACATCACCTACAGGACGAAGAGAATGAAACAGAGTTGAGCCGGACAGAAGTTCACTGACGTGGGCAGAGATCCAGCAGAGATTGAGTTCTTACACTGCCGCAGTCCATGAGAAACGCCCCCTCTCTAGTAAGCTTCTCTGCCGTGAGGTGCAGTAAGGGCGGCTGAGGGATCACAGAGTCGTTCATGTGCAGCGCCCCCTAGAGGAAACACACCAGCAGGTAATGAGAGATCCTACCTGCTTGAAACCTTCAACCTCATTCTGTTAACCAGATCACACCTGTATGCTCTGTGTTACCTGTTCGGTCATGTTGTCGATTCTGTACAGGTCTGGATGAACCATGCGTGTGATCTGATGTAACGGCTGACTCTTGAACTCGCACATGGCGAACACTCGCTCGTCCAGACGTGTGCTGGTACCCGTGCGCAAAGCTTTCTGCAGGACAGAACGCTAGATTAAATCACAGCACCTTTGTACTCAACATACATGGATCTTCTGTTTCTGAAGACGTTTAAATGGTGTTCAGCTGGTTTTGTTTCATTAACAATTTGAAATAAAAACAGCTGGGAATTTCGTTGGTGCAATATTTAGCAATTAATCTTAAAAACAATTGCAATACAGAAATATTACAATATTTATGATGACTGCAAGCTACGTGCCTGAGCCTGTTTATCACTCTGGAATTAATACTGAGTGGTTGTGTACAGCGCCCCCACCTGTTTGAGCAGAGCCAGTACATAAAGAGGGAAGAGACGCAGGGCGGCCGGGGCGATCAGTCCGGAGGGCTGGATGTTTGAGCCGTTAGTGCGATACGCTGCTAAACAATCCACCACTGCATTGACTAATGCATCCCTCGCATCGGACAGACTGGAGGAGATGGAGCGATCGATAGCTGCAGACACAGAAAAAGAGAGAATCAGAATAAGCTTTATTCCTTGAACACAAACACAGAATTTGCTTTGAGTACTTAACATAACACATATTAAATATACTCATTTGTGAACTGCTTTGAATAAAGGCTAAAAAAAAGAACATGGACGCTAGCAAAAGAACCGTGTGGAAAGCATAATGACATCACACTGCACTAAGACACAAATGTCAACGTCTCTTTGTGGATGCGTGTGTGTGTGTTTTACTCACCCATGTTAGCCAGCAGGCATGAGATGGCCTGGACATCTGCACCAGCAAACACATCATTCAACTGACTGACCACCGGCAGACACAGCGTGTGCACTCGGATGCGACGTTTGCCTGTCAATCACCCATAAGCACCAATCAGAGAATGTCAATAAACGTGCCCACAAACACCCATGTGCAAAAAAACATGAACATAAAGAGCAATATTGATGGAAGATAACGTGACAGTTGGACGCACACATGCATGTGTGTACCTTTGCTGGACGTGTACAGAAGAGCCGCCTGAAAACACACGAGCGACGTGTCGGCTAAACTCTCCTCGATGGACATTTGTACGGCGAAACCGGAGTCTGGATTCACATTGGCCAGAGACAGCAAATCAGTGGAGCGCACAAAGAAGTTCCCGTGGAAAGTGTGGATGGACAAGCCTGTCGAAAAGTGTCGCTTGATATGAATCTGTGTTTCTCTTATGTCAACCATAACAGACGTCAAGTCTCCGCCTCCTCACCTTTGGTGCACCTGATCCTCATCACAGCTTCGAATCCGATCTTTCTGGCGAGGTAGCGCTGGAGATCCTTCTGGAACTTCTGTCTCTGCGCTGGATTGTGATGGTGATGGAAGGACGGGTAGTAGAAGACGCTGCCGGCCGAGTATTTGGACACACAGGCTGCAAAAAATAGTGTCATCCCATGACGTCAGAGCCCACATTGAAGAAAACCGAGCGATGGTTGTAGCGTACGTACCTAAAGTAGCCAAATCCGAGTACTGAGAGCTCAACAAGAACAAATCCACTCCGATCTGCTGACCGGAACAGTCCAGAGCCAGTTTCTTATAGAAGTCTGTTGCAGGACCCAAGTGCTGGACGTTCTGAACACAAACCAACAACATGCTGTCAACAAGAATGGATTGTGTCAGTGAAAAGTGCAGAAGGAAAGATGTTCCACCTTCGTGCTGGACCTGAGGTTGGGGTCTTCTCGTGACTGCAGGTGTCCGGCTCCGACCGTGGCCAGCTGGGTCTGAAACACAGACACTCGGCCTCCTGTCGGGGACATGAGTTTATACGCCGCCTGTAGAGCCGGACCCAGAGCGCTCTGAGTCTCACGTGTGTGCGCAAACATGCCCGGCAGAGAGTTTAACAGGTCCTTCACCAGCTGAACACACACACACACAGTCAGTGAATTTGTGAGAGGTTACACAGCTGCAGAAATCACGTAACACCACGTATCACACAGAGATACACGTCAGAAAACAGGAACCAGAACACAGGGGTCCTTATGGGGTACGTTGATGTGACATTCATACCTCTTTCCTCTCCTTAAGGTTCACCAGCAAACTGTCATGTGTTGGGAGAAAGACATCTAACAGAATCAAACAGAAACATCCCATCAGACAAAAGCAGATGCGTGACCTCATCTCAAAAAACACACCTGTGTTCATTTAACAGCATTTTTCTGTTTGGAAGTAAAACTACCCTACCTTCAATATCAGAGACCACCAGCATCTGAGGTTGAGACAGACCCTCCTGTAGATTATAAAAGTGGATGGTGCTGTCAAACGTCACGAACCCGATTCGTGAGCGCGTATCCCCCGGCAACCTGAGACACACAATCGCACACCGTGTCAACGTCTGAAGTGCATGACACATAAACATCCAGTCTAAATCAAGTCTAGACTAATATCTCACTTTTCCAGGCTGTCTAGTAATGACTGACAGAACACGTTCAGGTAGCCCGACTCCACAGCATTATGGGATACATCCAACACAAACAGGTAAACAGCAGGCTGAGGAGGCCGCAGCTGTGGGGAGAGAGAGAGAGAACACGTCTGTGAATGTGCACGCGTTCTAAAAGATCCTTCAAGCTCCAGAAACACACTCACCATATAATCCGAGGAGGCGATGAACTCTACAGTAGAATTCTGCACCTCTGGTCTCTTGTGAGGTTCACCGTATGAACGGGTAACAGGATTATACATGAACTCCTCAGGAACTGATCAAAGACAAACCATCATCATCACAACTTCAATAAAGCAGGCTGATATCAACAAATAATGCCACGTATCTGTCTGCTGGGAACAAACGGCTTACTATAGACAATGTATATTGCTATGAGAGTTTGGGATTGTGATTAAAGTGTGAAAGCGTCAATAACATCCAGCACAATGTAAAGATCGTACCATCATTGACTCTGTAACACAGATTACACTTCCACCTGCGCTGGTCCAGAAACGACACGAAAGGGTTTATATACGTCCGACATGATCGACAGCGAACTATGGTGTTAGAGGTGATGACCGGTAACTGCTGCGGAGAGAGAGAGTGAGTTAATGGAAACATTTTGATCTATACATCATAAAGGATTTAAACAATATGTGTTATTCTAAACTAAAGAAACATAATGATTTTCAGTTTCTGGGGAAACACGGCACTGGTTTCTGAATGACCCAGTTTACAGAAGTCAATAAATGATGTGGATGGGACAAGGACAGCTCTTATTTTTCAGTCCTGAATGTCAGATTATGTCCATTTAACTAAAATACATTTTATTTACAGCCGTGGAAAAACATCAGAGACCGTTTTTCCGATGTTTAGGAAAAATGATAATTTTTGGTTCATTCTGTGAACTGCTAACAATATTTCTCCCAAATTTCAAACAAAAGTATTTTTCTATTTGCATTTATTTGCAGAAGATGAAAACTGCAGAAACGGGTGAAGATAACAGTAAAGATGCTCTGTATTGTTTCAGGCCTCAAATTCGGCAAAGAAAACAAGTTCAGATTCACATTTAAGTAATACAACAGTCATATTTCGGATTATGTATTTAGGAAAAGTTGAACAATTTTTTCTCTTTAATTTGACAGTTTACACAGTTTTCATGTGTTTTGTCGTGCTGTCAGTCTTTCACATTGCTGTTGGAGGACTTTATGTCACTCCTGAGGTTTGATTTTATGGAAATACAAGAAACACTGGACCACAATATGTCTAGAAATGCTGATTTGAAATGAAAATTTGGAACGGTCTCTGAATTTTTTTCTGTGGCTGTATAAGCAGGACTTCATCTTGATTTTTAGTCCTGATATAATCAGACGCAGCCGGATCTGTCGTTTCATCGAACTTCAACAGAGAAAGACTTCAGTTTGACTGATGCTTGAGTCCTACCGTTAGATCTCTGAAGGGATGCAGCAGAAGTCCAAGAGGCAAACGGGCTTTATTCAGCAGAGCCTGAGTCTGAGGAATGCTAGTGAGAGTACAGCGAAACGTGCTGAGAGAGAGACAGAAAGAGAGAGAGAGAGAGAAAAAGTTGAAAGAAAACGAGAAACTATTATTGTTTATGTTTGGCATCCACAATTATAAGCACACACTTCATGTCACCTCTCTGTGCTGTTTGCACCTGTGCCGTCAAACCACAAACCTCACGGGTGAAACGGTTTCCGCACTGCATTTCACATTTAACTTAAAAACTCATTTAAATTAGAAAATTTCGAGCCTATTACTGTTATTATCTGTCACTGAATTACCAATGAGAGATGAGACATTTTTGCCGAGACATATTGATCAAAGGGATAGTTTATCCATAATAAAAATCATTTCATATGTCACTTCCAACCTGCATGAGTTTCTTTCTTCTTCAGAACACAAAAGAAGATATTTTGTAGAATGTTGGTAACCAAACAACACTGAAAACCATCGACTTGTATAAGATGACAACACGTTGACAACCACATGAGGGAGAATAAATGATGACAGAATTTTTATATTTGGGTGAATAAATAACACATCTCAATTGTCTTACTCCGGACTACAGTTGACCTTGCGCAGGTCACTGCTCAGATTGGGCTCTGGTGGAGTTGTGTGTTTGGGAGGAAGAATGTTTCTCTCCTGTAGAAGATTCACAGGCCTCAAGGTCTCCATTTCCAGCTCGGGAGCACCGCTGAGACCCCCCAATGCTGACGACAGCTCAGTAAGTGATGGGAAGGGCTACACACACAACAGGACACCAGTTTTAAGAACACTTCCCGAAAAATTTCACGGAAACAGCACACAAGCATCAGATCACTGACCTGCGAGTACGGCTGATACCCCGGTGGGTTGTATCCTCCGTGAGAAGGGGAGGGGTCTGGTCTAGGGGCGGGGTTTGGCTGGTAAGCAGGATGCATGGTTGGATAATTGTATCCGAAGGGCGGGGCTTGTTGTTTGGTGGGAACAGCAGCGGGAGGACCAGAGATATCTGATGAAAGAAAAAATAAACTGAATCATTCAGTTCTGTCTGGGGGTTTCGGCCTGTCACGTGGCGTGCGAAGTGTGTACCTTGATAACTGCCGCCCTCCAGAGACTCATAACTGTTGGGAACAGGAGAAGCACTGTCTGTGGTTGTAGAGGAGCTGTCTCCACCTGTGAGAGTTCACAAACACACACAAACTCTTTTCGACTGTTTTACAAACCGTTTAATCATGTGGTAAAATGTGGGTTCTGAATTTTTGACCCACTTTAAGAGATCTGAATTAGTTCTGAGGACTCAAGCACTCTTAAAAAAGGTGCTTCAAAAGGTTCTTTGATCCCATAGAAGAACCTTTTGGTTCCACAAAGAACCTTTAACATCCAAAGAACCTTTCTGTTTCACTAAAGGCTCTTTGCGGCAAAACAATTTTTTTAGGTCAGTGGTTCTCAAACTTGGGGACCCAAAATGGATCCGGTGGGGCCCCAGATTTTGTGGTATTTTATGAATTATAGAAATGTATCATACATTTTATAACTGAATATGTTTTTGGTTTAATTCAATTTCTTAGTTTAAGATTTTAAGTATTTATTTGGGGGGCTTGAAAGGCGATGCACACTACACAAAGGGGGCCTTACAACAAAAAAGTCTGATGATAAAAGTAAGAAAGGGATGGTTCTCTAAAGAACCTTTGGCTGAATGGTTTTCCGTGGAACCAAAAATGGTTCTTTTATGGCATCGCTGTGAAGAACCTTTTATGCACACTTATTTTTAAGAGTGAGGGTGAAAAACTGTAAATGTTTGTTGGCTCTCGGATCTAACGAAAGCAGGATTTTCATTGAGAACACCAAACCTCAGCAGAGATTAACCTAACCCTAATCCTCCATAACCTAAACCAGCGGACAGAGAGACGGACTGTGATTGGCTGAGATCCTGTCATCTGATTTACCTCACTTGATCAGCTGTCTGACCTAAAAAACTGATAGAGAAGCTGAAAACATTCTCTGAAACATCCACTGAAGTTATAACGTTTAAAAATACTGAAAAATAGGATGAGACTAGGAAATGTGCCACCTATAAGGGTATTACTTTTAATAATAATATTTACAGTTCATATAGTTCTGAAAATGTCCATATGCACTCAAAAATATAAAACTTTTATTCCATGAAAGGTGGCACAAAACTTTTGACCAAAAGTATCACAGCCAAATATGTTTCGGAACAGTCGAGCCCCCGTAATATATAACCACATCCTACAATATTTCCCCCTGAATATTGAGATTTAATCAGAAATACATCACATTACATTTGTGATTAAACAATCCATTAATTAAAATAAACACACACACACACACACACACACACATAAAAACCTCTCTCACAGTATTGAAGAGTGCAGGACATCCAGAGAATGTCCGTAAGGAAGACATAACCCTCTGGAGTGTGTAATGAATCCTAATGACAAGCTTTAACATGACATCCAAACTCCCCGTGAGAACACACGACAGCAGCACTTCATAATAAAGAGCTAAATATAACATTCACACATTTACACATCAAACACACAACCGCACAAAAACCTCTGCAGTCACAGCCGTACCATAGGAGTATTTCTACCTTCATAAACACAAACAAGCTTTGATATAACCATCAGAAGTTTGTTAAATACACACTACATGATCAAAGTTTGGACACACATATGCGTTCTTTCGCATTTTTTTAAAATGCAAAAATGAAATGACCTTTAAATTGTGTAGTATATATATGTATATGTTTAAGTTTGTAGCACACAGGAGTGTTTTTCTTTCTTTAAATGTGTAGATTATTCAAATGTGGTAAATAGTCATGAAGAAGCAACAGATGTGCCCAAACTTTCTCTTGTAATGTACCGTATAAGGAATAAGAAATAAGATCTGTCCGGAGCAGTTTTGTACCGTCTGTCAACTGAGTGATCACCACACCGAGCCAACCAGACGAGAGCGAGTGTGTGTGTGTAAAAAGATATGACTTTAGGGTGAGTAGAGGAATATCTCACATCACTAAAACCGGTTCTGTAAAAAGTGTTTTTGGAATCAACATTTTGGCAGTTTCAAGCGAAAACACACATTCTTTTCCTCTCCAGACCACCAGACAGAGACCGCCGTGTGTTGAATGTTCTGGCAGGTAACATGAGTGAGTGCTTGTGTAATTGCATGTAAAACAAAGCATTTCACTATGAAAAAAACACGGGTTTGATGGAGCTCTCTGAAGAGAACAAGACAAGATGAACAAACACAACAAAAACACAATGAGAGTGCGCACTGGGAGTTCAAGGTAACGAAGACAAGAATATAACAAGAAAACAGATGAAACTAACGTGAAGACAGCTTGGCGTGTACATCTGTGTATGTTAAAAAAAAAGAAGGGATGACAACATGGCATAACAAGAGAGGAGGGTGGAGGAATAAGAGCGAAAGCAGACCTGCTTCCTCATCCTCCTCATCCTCCTCCTCATGGTCAGAACTGGATGAGGAGTGATCGCCTGGGACCGAGCTAACAGCGCTATTGAGTCGCCGGTCACCATACAGCAGCCCTGGAATACAGCAACCATCAGAGAGAGAGAGAGAGAGAAAGAGAGACATAGGGGTTGAGTACAGAAAGAGAGAGAGCTGAAACAGAACTGGGGCTCTCCTACTCAAATCCCAAAAAAACTCAAAGTAGAACAATACAAAGACTTCTCTGTCGACTCAAGAGGTTGTCATCAACATAAAACCACATTCACATCCTATTGAGCTTTTAACATGGAACACATCTCTGAGTGAATCTTTGTAACAAACAAAGAGAAAATGAAGCAGGGGGTGGATTTTATTCATTGATTGATTGGATTGTGAAAAGGAGGCGTTCCCCAACAGAAAGGAGTCAAAAGCTAAATCACACACACAACCAGCACCCGAAAGAACTCCAATAAGACATCAGAACTACAAACAAAGTTTCCCAAATGACGCTTTGACCTGTGAAAGTGGATCATTCTTACCTGGATGGTGTTGTGGTGAAGAATGCACAGAGGTGCCAGGTGTTCCTGAGGGTGCTCGCTCCATACTAGGGGCCTCTAAGGCGGGAGGGGCTCCGGAGTAATGATGGCTCAAGGGATTGTGGAGGTTTTGGTCATAGTGTTGTTGAACTATCAAAACATCAGAAAACACCATCAAGAAAAACTCTTTCCACGTAGATTTCACGTAGAACTCACTTATGCATTAGAAGGGGTTTCATCCAAACCCACCTGCATTTGATTGGCCGTTGACAGTAGCCGTTTGGCTGATAGGAGGGGCTCCGTAGCCCGCGTGAGCTGGTGTGGGCGTTGCCCCGTTCCCTTGAGGGAACTGTTGCAAAGAATTCTGGGTAGGCGGCGGAGGCATTACAGTAGAAACTGGTGGAGGCCCGGCAGCAGTCTGAGAGGATCTTAGTGTCCCATACTGACTGCTGCCAGGGGCTGATGGGTAAGACACGATAGGGTACAGCGGGGCGCCTAGGTTGTTGCTGCTAGACGCTGGTACCAAGCTGGGCTGCTGTTGGGGAGGATGAGTTTGTCCCTGCGAGGGGCGATTATACTGCTGTCCGTAGTATCCGGCTTGCACGCCATACGACGTGGCCTGCTGGTATGACTGTACGGGGTGTTGAAGTGCTGCTCCGGACGCAGGGGCATTAGCAGTGGCGTAATGATGGGCAGGAGGATGCGTTCCTGGTGCCGCTGGGTGCGGTGACGGACCTGAGCTGTTCAGGTAGTAGTTTCCACTATAGTCTGTGCTACTAACTGGTGCTTTACCGGTTGGAGCAGCGCCATGTCCCGTCATAGTAGGGTAAGTCTGTTGCGGCGCAGAATTATAGTAGCCGGATGACGGATGCATGGCAGGGTATGTCTGTCCGGGACCTGTCAAAACAACACAGTGAATATGACATGCGAGAGCAAATCACAGGTTTTATGCAAATAGTTCGCCGAATTTCAATACGAGGGTAAGCTCACGGCATTTTTCCCTTACAAAGATTTACTGTGATGGTATGATTCAACAGTGATGGTCGATTGACTACCAAGAACACCATGTATCTGCCATGTTTAGAAACATATTTTACACAGTAATGGATAGAACTATTCCACGGTACCAAAACCAATATGACATCTTGCATGTCACTTATACACAGGTGTTAAACAAACTATATAACGGACGTACATAAGAAAAAACAAAACTAATCACTGCATCAGATTCAATGTATCCTTTATAATTCAGATGAAATAAACATGGCACAATACGGTTCAGCCCTTTCAATAAAGTAAAAAACTGTCAATATTTACACTACATACATGTGTCAGTAGAATAATCTTTTT
The DNA here is from genome assembly GCA_006030095.1 of Triplophysa siluroides. Taxonomy (NCBI): domain Eukaryota; kingdom Metazoa; phylum Chordata; class Actinopteri; order Cypriniformes; family Nemacheilidae; genus Triplophysa; species Triplophysa siluroides. Next base: position 9,239,316 of record VCII01000624.1, read on the forward strand.
TTTTTACTGGGAGTATTTAGTAAACATTTTAATACCATGATGTACTCCATAATTTAATCAAATTACACAATATAAATACAACTTCAAACTAGGAGTGGTATAATCAAAATAATCATATCAAACGTTTTACATAACGAGCAAAATAACAACCGAACTAACGTTAACATCAGCTGATCAAAACTAGATGCTAACGCGCTAATCGCAGCAGGTGTATTAGACTGACTGCAGTTGAGACTGACTAAAATCTCATAAAAATCCTCGAAATACAGCCGTGTGATTTTAATAAAAGGAACTGGAAATCCATCCCTCCAACAATGATCTCTATAAAGGCTGTAAGGTCGAAGTCCCCACCCCAGGAGCGCTGAGGGCAGGTGCTTCAGCCGCTAGCTCAGGCCTGCTAACTAACGGATTCCCCTATGATATAGCATGTAAGATGTTAGCCTAGCCTTCAGCGTTTAATCTCGGTTTAAGGGTGATTAGCTTAGCATCTGGCTCGAGTATATGAACGTCATTTCATAGCTCCGCTTTAGCATGATATCTTAGCTGTTAGCTCAGGTCTCTCGCACCGTTCTGACAGGACGCCGCTCCGCCGCCGTTTTGCGTCGAGCTCGAGCCGTAATTATTTACGGACGGGTTCGGGTTCGTGTAGCCCGGTGCAGACATCCCTCTCCGGTTTTGTGTAAAACAGTGTAGAAGCACAAACTATACCACTGTCACCAGTTATGGGTCTCCATCGACCTGCCCGCAGCTGAGCGGAGGGTCTGACAGACTGTGCCGATAATCTGATCAGCAACACGGATCAACAGCGACCCGCAGTGACAGCTCTCCAAAATAAAAGTCTGGAAATAAACAAACGGGTTTCAAATAAACGGGGAAACGTAGTGTTTCTGTGCAGAGATACATCAGTAGTGGAGAAAAACTACGTACAAAAATATAGACCGATAAAAGTGGTCGATAAAAATATGAGCATTTTAATATAAAAGTAGAAAGAACATCTACTTCCTGAAAAGAGCGGTTGTTGTTAAGGGATTCTAGGATTGTGCTACAAAATGTGTTGTGTTTGCAATTTAAAAGACCAACAATAATTGTGTCAGAAAGGACAGATTTGACAGTCCTCCCATCGTTTCATCTCTAAACAGTCCAACAAAGATGAAAGTACAATATGTCTGCTGATTTGTTTCTAACCTTTTACCGTTTGTTATTCCTTGTTGGCTTCTTCGAGAAGATTTTTATAAATCTAAAAAAACAGCAGATATGGTCAATAGGAAGAATGTCCTAAAACAGTATTTTCATCACTGACATTGTGTAACATTGTCCCATGGTGTGTGTGGAATGTTTGGAGATCACACCCCCCTCCCGGTCCCCCACCTGTGACCCAGTGGAACTCAAATCTGTGTAAGACTATCAAGGGAAAAGACGTGCAGGGACGATTTGACAAAGTTGAAACAAAAGCATAATGTACATTGACTGCTTTGTACCGCACGTTGCAACAAGCGTCCACCAAATTTGTCAGTGTCATTTCATTATTGATGATTTTTACATAGTATCACATGTTGCATTAATACATGCTATGCATTCTAAGCAGAGCCGTTGCATCCATACGCAGACTACGCTGCTGCGTAGGGCCTCTGCACCACCAGGGGGCCCCCTTGAGGGTCGAAAACACTTTCATCTAAGACGCTATTTTTGTACGTTGCGGATTTAACTTTACGGGAATCATTTGGAAATTTCCTTTTTAATATTTCATTTATTTATTGACTTTAGTCGGTCTCGGACATCATGTAGTGCACCTTTCTTGAGTAAACTTTGATCATGTTTTATTTTTGTTAATCACTCATTTTGTTAGTAAATACACATCGCATTTGCATATTAAAGGTTTTTTTGACAGCTAGACGGTTCCAGAGCCACGCGTTACTAGGTAAGAATTATTTTTGGGATGTGGATCAAAATGTGAATTTGATTTTATACTTAATTGTTCTGTCAGTTAAATTTTTTTAATCTTTCAGTTTTAGTCATTTAAGTGAGTTAATTGATTTATTATGTTTTATTTATTATAGGTTACAGTTATGTTTATCAAAATTTAATTATGACAAGGGCCCCCACAAAGGTTTGCTTAGGGCCCCCAGATGTCCAGCATCGGCACTGATTCTAAGCAATAAATACCACTCCCTAATAGTTGCTGGAGGCAAATACTTCCCTGGCAGTCATACACATACTTTTTCCTTCCTAAGTGCAATAAACTACTGTGTGATTAGTAGCAAAAGCAAAGAGTAATTGACAAAAGCAGACTGAAAATAACCAGGTCTGAATCGGTAATGTGCACTTGATTCAGCATTGCTCTGAATCCATTATGATCTGTTATTTTAATGGTACGTTTTACACACTTATCTTATATCTGCTGGCTGTAAACATACAAAGAAAAGCACTTCTGCAGTTTGAGCATCGACTCATTGTCCTTTAGTTTTATAAAATCTGTTACTGAAATGATGGTGTTTTTATGTGAGAACATCAAATTCAGTCAACCAAATGCAGTGGTAATATCTTTATTGAAATGACTACATACCTAGTTGTACTACAAAAATGATTGCATTTTCAATATTTATACATAATCTCAAGAAGCTGTACAACAAACTTTACAAAACCCTGTTTAGCATATTGAAGCTCCAGGCTTCCTAAGGGCTACAGAACCATTAGTGCTATTAAATTAAATAACATTTCTACACATTTCACTTCTGTGACGTACCTCTGAGCATAACCGGGCGAGCAAATAAAAACACAAGCAAAAGACTAGCTTTGCACTGGGAATTGGTTGGAGTATGAAATTTGGGAGTGTCATATCAGAATTGAGTCAGAGTTGAATGTGAGTTTGCAGTGGGTTGGGAGAGAATTACACTCCTTCAGAAACACAAGTTTCGTAAGAAGTTAAATATAATATCAATCAATTAACCATGGTTTTATTATAGTTAAAGTGTAGCCATGTTTATCGGTTGATTTACCATGGTTTAACTATAAATTGTCATGGATAAACTCTGGTTACTATAGTAAGACAATGGTAAATTTGTGGTGAAAATGTCCAGAGAATCCCGACATTTCCCAGCACTCCCAAATATTAATAGTAAATACATCAATGGTAGTTATTGGTGTAACCTTCATGTTAACTGGCATTAAATCACTGTGTTGAAAAGATTTTAGAAACGCTGCGTCACTTACTGTACAACAGTAACCTAAATCAATGTCTAAATATGTATTGGTGTTTCAATTAAACAAATTAAATATCTATGATGATGACCTTGATTGCCATTATTCAATAATCTATGTTTCCCAGATGACATAAGAGAAAAACGATAATTTTACAGGTGAAGGAAATCTACGCAATGAAGACAATCATCTGTCTGTACAATATAAAAAAGAGGGTAAAGTTAGATTTCATGTTGTCGGAAACATTAGAAACAATCACACAATTTGAAAATATCTGAACCAATCAAAGCAGTTTAGTGTAAAACAGCAAGGATTTTTCTGTCAGACGCACAGCGCAAAATCTAATACATTCAGTTTCTTTCTCCAATGTTGTCACTTTATCTTGTTGAGTGAGTCATTACAGAACGGCATCATTGGTGTATGAAGGATTGCCGAGACCTCCTGCTTCACTCATATTTGCTTTTCGGCACGACCTCCGTCGCCACAGTAAAACAGCAACCAGCGTAATCAGCACCAGAAAGCCGATGCCCCCCGCAATAATTCCTGCGCTCAAACCGGCGTGTTCAGGCGTCGGGGACTCGTATTGGGCACAGGACTCTTCGCTGACCCCTGCCCCATTCATGGCCGACACACAGACCGTTTCTCCGACCTTCATCCCGGCCACAACGCTGTTCCGCCAATTTTCCCCGAAAATCTGCTCTTGCCCTTCCACACCTTTCAGAGTAACCTTATAATTCACGACCGTGGAGCGAGGGGCACACCAGTGGACGACCACCTGCCCCGAGTGTTCCAGCTTGATCTCCCGAAGCTTCGGGGCCTCGGGCCTCACCTCCCCTCCTGTCACCCCTCGACAGAGGCAACCCGTCTGGGCCGAAATCTCAGAGCAGGGGGTCATCTGAACCGCACAGGGGTCGTAGTCACATATACGGGGGATCGCGCTGGTGGTGGTGGGCCCGGGCGATCGTGGGGTGAGTGTTGTCATTGAGCTTGCGTCATCGTAGTCGTCCCCTACTGCAATGATGCGAACGCGCGTGACGGGAGGCTGGAGCAGCGATGGACCAACGGATGCTGCGCGGACCCACTCAGATAGATAAAGAAGCAGGAGAAATGTGACCTGTGACCCAGACAACATCTTGATTCTGTAATAAATAAAGTTACACTTGCTGTGTTGATTGAAACATTTACACAAAACACACACATGTTATAATTTTATCCAACTGATGCCCTAAATGATCCAAACAGATTCCCAGTATAATTTGTTTATATTCAGTGTCACATATATTCAGGTTTATTTTGACCTTTACCAATGGCTGTCTGTGTATGATCAAACAGCCCGGCTGCCCTTATGGATTTAATTAAAGTCAAACTGAACATCTGGGTGTATTTTTAACAGGGCACACACTGGGCTCTGAATGGAATGAACACAGTGCCTGCAGTTACCGTGGGAAGAAATAAAGAGGAAGCGAAACCTGTTTCTTTTTTTCAAAAGAATGTTTGTAGCCCGCTTGATTAAAATTCACATTAAAAAAAAGTAAAAACACATTTGCAGAGATAGACAATTCTGAAATTTACCACATAAAAACAAGCATCACTATTAACGTTTCCCTAAAAAAAGGCATTCAAACAAACAAAATGATAAATAAATATGAGGACAAAACTACAGTTTCTGCCATGTTTACTAAAGAAATGTTGCTACTGTTCTTGCTACAGTTCAGAATCTTCATTTTTATTTTTACATTTTGTTGTGGATGTTGTTGTTCTATGCTGTTGCTTACTGGACCAAGTCTTTTATAGTCCGACATGTCACGAGAAAACCTGTAAATTTACATGAAGGCGGTATTTGAGAGACTCCAGTGAGCATCGACACACAACACCTTAACAACTGCATAACAACACCCTCGTGCTGGCAGTAAGGTTGGCAAGGAAAAGCAAATTACGAAATACCTTTTAGTCAAAAGAACTTTTATAAAACTTTATCATATGACATAAATCATTAACAAATGAAAAACGCATTTTAAATGAATGAGAAGATGCCATACTAATTCGTTGTATTTTTACAGTAGCAACGTTTAGTTAACGTTTTGGCAGAAACCACAGTTACCATGGTAAAACAACACACAGACCAGTACTATTCCGTAGCTTATGGCAACCAGAGAGAAAGTTAAACTCGTAGGATTATTTCTGTATACCTGTATGATTTCTGTAGAGTTGGATTCTCTTCTGGTTTTGATGAATGAGATCTGGGCTCCAGTAGACGTCCAGCTATTCAGCAACTCTTTCTCTCACTCCAATGGTTTCTATTCTATCAACCTTCCTTATTTTCCTCCTGCTCAAGTCCCCTCCCTTTGTACACCCCCTCACTAGTCTGCTTCCCTCCCACCATGCTGTCTCGCTCTTTACCTCATTTTTCAAGAAACGCTTCAATCTTTCCCCTCTTTTTTCTTTTGGTTCTTTTTGCCCCTCGGTACTACCCCCTCACCCCCCATGTTTCTTTTCAAGTTTGCTTGCGAGTGCCACCGAGTTCTGTGCTGCCCTGCATGTTAATGTCTTATCCAGCAGCAAAAGGAGACATGCTGGAACTCATCTGGCCCCTATGAGTGTGTTTGTGTGCAAGTTAACCTTATATGAAATAGTTTACACAAAAGTAAAAATATGTCTTTGCCGATGTGAATTCCATATTTTTAGTAATATTGTATTGTAATACTTTCCAAGAGGAGGGGAAGAGGAAACGTGTCCTTTTATGGTCATGTCAGTGGTGGGGTGTCTGTACCTTTAAGGAAAGACAGAACATATTCAATGTTTTCACAGTCCTCAACCATACACACGCACACTTACATTTTTAGGTATGTCTTAAATTTGAATGTGTAATGAATGAAGCTTTGTGTTTTTAAGGCTTTAACTTTTGCTGGTTAGTGATGTAACAGCGCAGAAAAAAATATAAGATTGTTCCAAATGTTCAATTAATCATCATTTCTAGATGTATTGTGGCAATTCCAGTCTAGAATTTCAATGAAATCAAACCTCAGCAGTGACACAAAGTCATCCGACAGAATTGTGAAAGACTGACAGAATGACAAGACGCATACACATGTAATCAAAATTCAGGTTGTCACATAAAAAACTGTCCTAAATACATGTAGAAATATGATCGTTGTATTGCTTAAAAGTGAATATGAACTTTTTTTCTTTGCAGTATTTGAGATCTGAAAAAATACAGAGCATCTTTACTGTTTAAACTTTTTCTCAGTTGCATAATAAATGCAAATAGAAGCAATAAATGAAACAAAAATGATTATTTTACCTAAACACATTGAAATAGTAAATTCAGAAAAACTGCTCTGCTATTATAGATGTACTCTCAAAAATCTAAAAGCAAACCAATTACATGACCTCTATCTTTATTCAAGTCAACGAAATAATTAAACACTGAAAAATAAATGGGGAGGAACACTGATGAGGTCAGATGAGATGAAACGGCTCCATTATGGGTGTTAGACAATGTGTTAAACAAGCAGAAATGGTTTACTTGTTGGTTTACTTGTTGTCCTAGCGGGTTCCTGGAAGCCACCATCAAGAGATGACGGTCAGATTTTCTTCTGCATCCACCCCCACATGAGACACCCATTGACAGCTACATGACTCACACTATCATGAGAAGAAGATCTGTGTCGGACATGTATGATCACGCCAGGTGAACTATGTGTGCATGAGGCAAGAGACAAAACACACATACTCACTGTCTGAACATCGTCTCAGATGAGAATCTGTCTTTCTATCCCCCAATACAGGTGGGACTGGGGGTGGTGTTTGATCTTTTTTAAACATTACAGTCTAAAAAGCTAAAAAAGTCACTGTTTGTTCATGTTATTGGCTGGGTGAGGAGATACATTTGTAGCCCAAATGGTGGCCTTGTTGTCAAACTTAAGGTTGTCACAGTGTGAACCTCTTCTTGGTTGACAAGGGCTCGAGAAAAAAAGATGGTAACACTTTACATTAAGCTTTCCTTCATAAAGCATTTATAAACGTGTTCATTAATGATTAATAAGTCATTTACAAATGCATAATAAAGCAGGTATAACTGCATAAATAAAAAGGGTGATTTTAACGAAATACGTGCGAGTTACAAATGGCTCACTATTTGGCAGTTATTTGGCACTATTATAAATGCTTAATAAATGTATTTATTTGACTCGAAAGCAGATTCATTATTATCTGGATGTTGTTTGCAAAATAGGCTGTCAGACGGGAGACTGTAGGGTGTTGTGTTAGTTTTTCTTTTTATTGTATATTTCATATCTTATATCACTTTTCAAACCCGGTTGCTTACCTGATCCGATTCCCAATGTCTTACGGTTCTCATCAGAAAGCAGTTTTTTCTTGCTTATCAAGATAAATTCATCAAACTTTTGATCACTTTTCAACACTAAATGCACAAAGGTTGCTGTAAACTTGTTTGTTTACAATGTTTTATGAATGATTCAATTACTTCCAATAGTTTATCAAAACCAGAAAACATTTATTTATTATTTATTGTAGAATGCTCACAAGGTTAGATCTCTGTTGTGAATCATATATTTAGAAGTATTGACAACCCATGAAATGCACTTTAAAGAAATGTGGATGCCTGTGAAGTATTCACATTTATTAAGCATTTATAACATGTGAGTTAATAATGTCTCACTATTTGGCAGGTATTTCGTTAGAATCCCTTTTTATTTACGCAGTTATAACTGCTTTATAATGCATTTGTAAATTACTTCTTAATCATGAATGAACACATTTGCAAATGCTTAAATGGAACCTTAATGTAAAGTGTTACCAAAACATAAAAAAGACTACATGAAACATTATCAACATAAATTGTCCTGTTTTCTATCATTTTGTCCTAAAATGTATTTTCTTAAAGCTCCTTGCAACAATGCAAAATTGTGAAAAGCACTTAAGAAATCAATGAATTATACAGCTGAAAGGATGAGGAGAGATAAACTGAGGATTTGAAGGTGCAGACTGATTCTATCTCTGATGATGCAGACAACAGGTGTGTGACATCACTCACTTACGTGTGCAGTCAAAACACTGAAACGAAAAGCAGACAGCTGCGTATGTGTTGAGACGTATGCATCTCTCTCTCTCTCTCTCTCTGCTGTGTAGTTCATGTCTCATTCCTCCACCCACTTCTTCCCTCACTTCTCTCTGCTACACTCTATTAAAAGAATCTAAAGCCGCAGGGAGTAAACTGACCCTTGACCTTGTCACCTTTGCTCCAGTCTCACACTCACGCATTCGATTCTAAATCCACAGGGATGGAGACGTCACACGAGCGAAAATATTGGAAAAGTACCTTATGTCATGACACTGGCATGAGCATGAAGCATTTTTACTAATAACGAATAGATCAAAGGTGTCGTTTCTTGTGGTTGCCTAAATCACCAGCATGATATGCAGTGGCGAAAGCAGTTTCTAAGATGCTAGGGCATTATGGGTTGTCGTCAAAATCAAACTTACAGCTTTCATGTGAACAGCTCGGTTTTAAAAACCACAAACATCTTTCTAGGAATTTATGATCTGTAACATGACATAAATTAGCATTAGTCAACATTAGTAACATTAGTTAAATTCAATCAACATTGTGTTGATGTCTTCTGTAAACAATAATGTGATATATTATGTTTTATTCGGGGAAAACAGATGATTGCTGTAAATATATAAATGTGGAATGGCAGTTTATATTATTATAAACTTCCAATGATAATCAAGGAAGAATCAACTTTCTGTGATACAAGACAATGTTTTCGTTCCCAAATGATGTGTACCGTGTTACAACCTCATCGTCTGGAAACAACCTTAATTTCTTTACTATAATCAAGTTTTTCTTGATGTAATGTAACGTTCCAAAAGATGGCAAGCACAACAGTATGTGCAGTGAAATAATAGAAAAAATGACAGGATGCACTGCTTCCTCTTTCTTAAGAGATTGCCCCCCCTCCCGGCCACAATAATAAATACAGTCATTGTATTCTGTACTCCAGGGATCAGGAAATCTATCATGTTTTTCTGTAAGAATATTCTTTCAGATCATTTGTTAAAGGTCTTGACCTGGTGATACGGCCAATAAACCAGATCTCTGATGCCCTCTAGCGGTGTACAAGAGTCATTGCAGAAACTCGGATTAATAACATCCGCTCGAGCATCATTAATACACGACACATAAATCAAAGCGAAATTAGAATCCTAATAACACCTGGAAAGATGCATATAGTTTTAAGATGTAAACAAAAGTAATAATGCGAAATAATCTACACAGATACATTTTTGGTTCAATGTAGAGTCCAAAAAAGTCGGGTTTTACCGTATTTACAACGTGATTATTTACAAATAAATACAATCTTTACTCAATATTCTACATTATTGAAAGGGTAGTAATTATTATAATATATCTATACTACAGTAAACTACCAATGACTCATTGTAGTAGTACATATTCAAGTATAAGCTATGCTGCATCTGAGGGCACCGCACATCTACAGTATGAAGAGACGCGTGAATGTGACATTGGAGATAATACTATAGGTACTGTACAGGGAAGCGCGTCACGGATCCTCCCCCCTCCATACCATAATAACCCATCATGGCGACCCAAACACGAGCCATACGCGCCCGTACGCACCGATTCACGAGATCCGAACTGACCGCGTCGTTCCGGATAAAGGTCGAGACGTTGCTCGTGAACCATCAACAATCTGGACCCGTCTGATCTGTGCCACATTGATGATTTGCGCGCTTGCCAAACGCCGCAGCACCCGGGAAACCAAACACACGCACACCGATCACCGAACCGATTCGGTACCTGTGAACGACTCTCACGTCATCTATACCGTTCTCGGCGCGCTTCCTCGTTTTAAGCCAATTACGGGGCGGGATGAGGAATGGTGAGATAGTGGCTGGTCTCCGGTTTCCGTAATCCTGCGCCGGTGGAATTTCAAATCCGTTCCCTCTGCGGGCGGCGGACCCGTTCAGTATAGATGGTTTACTGGAAGTGTTTCGTTGTTTCGGGGAATGAGCTTTAATGGACGCCTTCGCGGAATGCCTCTAATGTTAAAGTGTTACACTATCAGAATGAACGTTGTTGTTTGGAGCGTTTAAATGTTACATTGTTGCACCGCAGAAGTGCGCGCGGGGCAGCCCACCGGGATCCGTCGTGAATGTTACACAAATGAGACATAGGAGGAGTCGGTGCACGTTTGGCTCCAGATAAAGAGACGTGAAGCGAGCTTTGGACAGGATAGGACGTTTGCTGGAAGTCGCGTCGCTTATGAAGAGTGATCTCCCATAACACGATTAGCGTTCTATCGATCGGATTATGACTGATCATCCGCGCAAAGCTCCGTCCACGCGCGTCAAGAGATTGTTTTGTGTTCGGCTTTTACTTTCGCATCTCTGATCAACTCAACCGCACATTTTTGTTCGGTCAACTCACGCATATGATAGACTAGTTTCTTAACAAATACACTTGCACCCGCTTCATTAAGGATGCACCCGGAAAGCAATGATAACAGTCCAGAAGGAGGCAGTGGGACCCCCGGTCCGGAGGTATCGACCCCTGAACCCCAGAACGGACACGACGAACATCTCGCTTCGTCTGCAATGGAGCAAGACCCAGAGAACAAAGAGGAATGCGAGGAATCGGAGCAGAAAATGGTCCCGGAGGACAGCACGGTTCAGCTGATACAGACGGGCAGCCCGGACAAGCGTCCGGAGACGCCGCCATGCGCACACCCGGGACGCGGTTTCGTGCCGCCCGAGGGAGGATTCGGCTGGGTGGTCGTGTTCGCCGCTACTTGGTGCAACGGCTCGATATTCGGCATACAGAACTCGTTTGGTATTCTGCACACGATGCTGGTGAAAGACCACGAGGATCTCACGGACCAGACGTCACAGTTTAAAGTGGGTGAGTGCTGCACTGTACGTGAGGGGTTAACGCCGATTTCAGGCACACTGATCCTGAGAGATTAACGGATCACACCTGATCTTAGAGTCCCGGGTCAGAGGGGCTCAGACCGAGTGACAGCTGCCCAAAGCTGCTCTCTGGACCCCATCACTGCCACCTGCTTGGTGGCTACTGACCATATTACTGTAAGACATCTCATTGTTTTTTAATGAGAAAGTCTTTGATATTTGTGATTCAATCCAATAGCATTTGTACAGTTTTAGAGTGTCGGTCTCTGTTGACTGTTGCTGATAAAGATTGCCACTATAATGATAACAACTGTTGATCGTTTGTTTGTCATTTTATGATCCCCATAAGAGACCATAACCTTGATTTTGATGGATCACTAGTTTAATGACCAATAGAAGTGTTGGGTTCGGTAGATCTGACCACCAGTTTCACTACGACAGATTTAATTTTCTGCTCGAACGAAGCCGCTCTCATGAACCCTCCGAACCAGCCAATGTCCCCGACCACCCCTGATTCACTGCCAGCACAAACCCAGTCCACATGCTAACAATCTCCTGCATGTCTCGCCGCTTGTTTCACCATCTGTCCTGCATGTTTGCTACAAGTTTGCTTACTTTTAATGTCCCAAATCCCACTTGGCTGTTCCGCTTTCCACTTTTAGTTTGATGTTTACTTGTTATGAATATTAAACGAAACAAGCCCAGTGGAAGATGAATGCCTGATTTAAAGGCGTAGTCCACCTCAAAATGAAATCTCCTAAATGATTTACTCACCCTCATGTCGTCACAGACCTGTTGGAGTTTCTTTCTTCTGCAGAAGACCAAAGAAGATATTTCGAAGAATGTTGAGGATCAAACTCCATTGACTTCCTTTATGAACACAAAACCACTGCAACATTTCTTAAAATATCTTCTTTTGTGTTCCACTGAAGAAAGAGTCATGTAAAGTGTGATGTGTGGTCTATTCTTTCATGCTGGAGTCTTACAGATAAAGCTGATGTTCAGTGTTTGCTCTTCTGTCCAGCTGCGAGCTTGTGATGGTACCCATAGATTTTGATGTACTTGTCCACTTGCTGTGTGTGGACATCTGTTTTTCTCTCTGTTCTGCTACATTGTGTTGTCTTAAAAGACAGCGTAGCAGACTTGCTCAGTGTTATAGCATTGTGAAAGAATAATAGACATTTTTGACCGTCTATTTGGACGGTTGGAATTCAGAAGAGCGAATGCCAGGAACTGATAAAAGACATTGTGTTGGGATTTGCACACTCCATTTAGCAGCAGAACTTTACATGTGACAATAATAAGAAAGTTTGGTAACACTTTACAACAAGGTGCTTTTTGTTAACAATTAGTTTATGCATTAGCTAACATGAACTACACTTCTACAGCATTTATTATATCAATTCATGTTCATTTCAGCATTGACTTATACATTATTAAAATCAAACGTTGTCACTGTTAACATTAGTTAATGCACCATAAACTAACACAAATAACTGTATTGACATGAACTTTTGACAAGGATTAATAAATGCTGAAAACTAAATTGTTCATTGTTATCAAATGTTAACTAATAGCACCTTATAGTAAAGTTTTACTGAAAGTTTATACATTCTCCACATTTGCACATTATAAATATCCTTTAAGGTTTTTGTAGCAGTATTTTCTTTATCAACTGGAATGATTGAAGAATTTTTAAAATGTAAAATGAATAATATAAAACTGCTGCTTCAAACAAAAGTGAGACCAACTGTTTGAATGGAAAGTGCATATTTGCTAAATTGGAAACATCTGTTTAAAGGAATATTTCACCCAAAGATAACAATTCTGTCAACAGTTCCTCTCCTTGAGTTGTTCCAAATCTGTATCCATTTCTTAGTTCTGATGAACACAGAGAAAGATATTCTGACGAATGCTTGTAACCAAACAGTTATTGGACCCCATTGACTCCCATAGTAAGACAAATGACAGTGGTATTGAAAAGTGCCCAGAACTGTTTGCTGTCCTACATTCTTCAAAATATCTTCTTTTGTGTTTAACAGAACAAAAAAATATAAAGTCATTTTTCCTACTAAGGTAGTCAATGGGGTCCAAGAACTGTTTGGTTATAAGCATTCTATCAAATATCTTCCTGTGTGTTCATCAGAACAAAGACATTTATACAGATTTGGAAGAACTCAAAGGGAAGTAAATGAAAACCAGATTTTACATTTTTGGGTGAACTATCCCTTTGACAACGCTGAGAGTTTAAAACAGTCTCTCTCTCTCTCTCTCTCTCTCTCTCTCTCTCTCTCTCTCTCTCTCTCTCTCTCTCACACCTTGTATTTCTTTGTACAGCGGCCCTTTATTTAATCTGCAGAAATGGGCCAATGTGGCAACATAAAAGAGGATTTGATTGGTCCGTGAGGGACTCGGGGTAGTGTGAAAACATGCAGGTCTTAAAGGGGCGTGTCCAGCGCTCACGTGGTTCATCCTGCCCGAACACACACACACACACACACACACACACATACACAAACGTTAACTTTAATCTCAATAGGGGATTACAGCAGACACCCCACCCAATTTTTCATGTAGATTAACACAAAAGGGGCTCTGCTCAATAGGATGAAAGCAGTTAAAGAAATCTTTACAACATTTTGCAGTAAATGAATGGTTGACATCACTCTTTTTGCTTGTTTTTGTTCTCTCAGCTCACACACACACTACAGAAGAACTCTGTTGGTAAAGCATAGAGTCTGATCATGTTACCTGTTCATCGGGTCTTCATGAACTCAGTCGCTCTCTGCTCTGTTTGCGTCCCGTGCTGTTTACCTGTTTAGTCTACGCACAGACCAAAGTTCAGGTCATCATTTTCAGAGAAACGTTTTGTTTTTTAATACGAGTGCAGCCGATTTGTGCCCATAATAAGTTTGTGAATCTGTTTATTTTGTGCTGGCCTCAGACATACATGTTGAAATCATTCAGGGAAAGGTCCGATCTTTCCTCCAGCCTCAGGTGAATGAGTTATAAAGCAGAGAACACGAGACAAGTGTTGGGTAAAGGTGAAAGCGTCCGGCGGCTGTCTGGTGTGTCGAGCGTGAGAATGTCTGTGAGAATTAAATGAGATATTAAAGACATCTGTCATTTGCTTTCTTTCGTCTGCCTTGCCTTTAAATTAAAATGTGGCAAAATAAATAAGGCATGCCATAAAAACATGTTCAGTTGTATCTTTCCTGTAAGAAATAAAAGAACGATACGTTCAAAAGTGATCCTGCTGGGAATTTCTTCCATTTAGTCGTAAAACATAAATGTGATTAAAAATCCACTCAGAGCTCCATAACTAGATTAGATGTAATGCATCCCAGTTTGACTAAAGTCAGGTCACAGTGCACAAGTACGCCATGTTAACCTCAGTATGCACATCTGGGGTGTGTGTGTGTGGACGTCTGCACACGGTCGACTGCACGACATCACTTTTTCTGCCCATCTGTGGCTGTACAGTAGCTTTGCCTTCTAACACGAGACCTGGAGGCAAACGGCAGAAAGGAAAAGTTTCCCCTCTCGCTTCTGCACATGTAACACGATTATCAGTGTTGACTCGAGTCGTCACAATTACACATTCGGTCATAAAGCCGTTTTCACAATGCTTTAGCACAGATGTCTGATGTCGAATCCAGATCTCTAAACGCTGTCAAAGCATGTTCCTCTGCTTCTGGTTTTTGGTTCTCAACACCGCATGTCAAGGACCCACGAGGCTTTGAATTTGATGTCCTTCTAGATGAGTTCAGACAGCTCACGGCCTCTCTTCTTTTAGATCTTTGACATGGTTGTTGATTTTGTTAGACATTTCCATTCCTTTATTCAATATACAGAAAATAATTATCCCGTTCAAATTGTTTGATGACCAGACGGTTTTGATGTGTTATGAATAGTTCTTCACTGTGTAATTCTGCAGATCTTGTTCGATCTGTGCTTCATCTTCAAGTTGTTTCTGATAAACGACTAAATGAAGATGTAATGTACAGTTCATTATGCCATTATTTATGTGCATTTACCCTCAAGCTGTCATTACTGTAATGCATCTGGATGATGTAGTTTTTAATTCCCATTTTTACCTTTAATTAGATTCTTATAACGGTTATGCAGGTTTTTATACTTAAATCAGTGTTCAAGTGAGGCAGACGCACATCATGTAGTGCAAATATTACCATCATATACATTTGAAGTAATACTGCATATTATTGTTTATTTCACATTATTAATGATAATGTTATCTTTTGTTTATTTTTTAAGTTCTGGTTTCAATTAATATGAGGTTTGCATACTTGCTGTAAAAATTGTTTTTAATTATGATTAAAGATCCATAGAACGATCATTTTATAAAACAGGAAATCTTTTCTTTTCTCTGTTTTGATCTTGGGTTAAGCATAACATGTTCATACAGTTTGACTTTGATTCACTCAGACCGAGCTGTGTGTGTGTGTGTGTGGGTGGGTGTGTGTATGTTTGAGAGAGAGAGAGAGAGAGAGAGAGAGATCCATTCCTCCCTGCGGCTCAGTGTATTTATTCACAATCTGTCAAACAGCATCTGTCAGTTTTACTGGGTCACTCATTTGTATTTCCCTGCTTCCTCTCTCTCTCTCTCTCTCTCTCTCTCTCTCTCTCTCTTCTTTCTTTCTTTCTTTCACTGTTTTTCTTTTCCTTAAACACACACTCTCTCTCTCTCTCTCTCTCTCTCAGGCTCTGTTCTTTATGCTTGGTTGCCTCTTTGTGTCTCTGTCCCTCGTCTCAGTGGTTTTATGACTAGAGAAGACGTCTCATTAGAGAGAATCACTGTAGGATCTGAGTGATTTAGAGCAAGAGGGAGAGAGAGAGAGAGAGAGAGAGAGTGTGAAAAACTGATAGTCCAGAAAAAGGCCAGAGAGAAAGTGTTCAGACACTGTTCACCGGAGAAACGGCGATGGAACAATTATGGGATTTCATGAAGTGCAGTTTAAGAAGTTTCTTACTTTTTGTTGTTGTTTGTTTTCTGTACTTTGTTGTTCTGCAGGCTTGAGTTTCTGTGGTTTATATTTTGAGCAAACGGGGCATTTTGCATCTGGACAAAAATGTTAGCAAATAAAAGTCTTTGCTTACAAAATCAGTCAAGAGGGTGAGAGGAGAGGGCCATGTGTTTTTTAGATTAGATTCAACTTTATTGTCATTACACATATACAAGTACAGTGTAACGAAATGTAGTTCTGGAACTGGAAAAATGTTTTCCAGTTCATTCTGTTGCCAGCATGGGTCGAGTTAGGCTTATATGAAGTGACATCCCACTCTCTCTCTCTCTCTCTCTCTCTCTCTCTCTCTCTCTCTCTCGCGCTCATGTTTTTATTGTTTTATAATCTACAATCTCGGTTTTATTTCATTTTTTTATTGTTATTCATCTTAGTAGCTGAATCCATTGGGATCATGTTCATGGTTTATGGATCATAATAATGAGAGATTTTCAGTGTGAAACAGTGCTCATTTCTAGTGTGATCTCAAGTAGATTGAAATTTCTCTTCAGCGCTCAATTTGTTTTGTATACCTTTGGGTCGCGGTGTGTTAGTGTCATCAACGTGATTATTAACAATAGTTATTAACTACTGTTGCTAGGTAACGCCTCATACGAAGACACCAGATTCGTTGTGTTATTGAAGAATATGTCCCTTCAGATTTGTCGCCAAAACTTACACAAACACACCGAATGATGTATTTAAAATCATGGCGGTACTATAATATGTGACTGAGCTGTGCGTTTACTCTCTTTTGCAGTCTGTGTGTGAGTTTTTCTTTCTTGGAGAAGTACAGTAATCCATTTCTAATAGTCACAGGAATGTTTAATCCTTTCAACATGGCCCCAAAAAACACACACGCAGGCTTATCTACATCATGTTTCTGCATGATTTCTTTGTGCAGGCCATTGAAACGGTTTCTTTCAGAACACGCTATTCCAAAATATAAACTCTTGGCATTGTTCTGTAGTTCCCAACGTGTACTTCCACGGGAACTTCGCAGAATGATCAGTGATTTGCTTTAAAGCGAACAGAACAAACAGAGCTCTCGCTGTGAAACCTGTGGAAAACATACATCTCATGAAGCCAGCGGGAGGCAGATTTAAAACCCTGACCCTGTGTTCTTCAACAGAAATACATGTAAACATCATTTGCTTGGTTTGTTACGCGACCGCATCCTCCCTGGAAGTTACGGGCCACAGTTTTTCACTGAACCTCCGCCAGGATAACACACACACACACACACACACACACACATACAGGTCAGCGTCAAATATTGAACCACTGGCCTTAAACTTCAGACACGCTGTGCAGACATTAAACGACCTTTGAACCATGAATACATTCAGTATGGGTGTTTGTTTGAGGATGACCAGACAGTGCTTTGGAAACAGAGATGATGAACTTTCATGTCTCTTGACTGAATTATGTTCTGTTGGTGATTATTGTGTCTGTGTGAATAATGAATGTTTCAGTTGGGTTGTTCTGATCTTGGTGTTTTCTTATTCTAAAGCCTTTATGTTCCCTGCTGAAAAAAACTATGGAAAGCCATTAAAACCATCACAGAAATTTGAATGTTTTTCATTAAAATAACATTATGAACCAAATGTTTTGTGGTGTGTTTTGGGTGTTGTTCCAATAGAATAGAAACCCAACAGAAACCATCGCAGAAATTCTAATGGTTTCCATTAAAATACCATTATGATCCATTAGCTTTTCCATTAAAACCATTACAAAATGATTTTTGTAGTGTGTTTTGAGCATCATTCCAATAGGGTTTAACATCCCACCAATAGAATCCATCACATACTAGAAGACACCATTACAGCTTCCATTAAAAACAATGCAAATCCCTTTAAGACCATTAAAACTTCTTTAATGGTTTTTATTTATTTTTTCAGCAGGGATGGTGTACTTGAGAATATATAAATGCTGGTTTTAATCACCCTGTCTCTCTCTCTCTTCAGCATGGGTCGGAGCTCTGGCGATGGGGATGATCTTTTTCTGCTCTCCTGTGGTCAGTATGTTTACTGATCATTTCGGCTGCCGGAAGACGGCGGTCTGCGGAGCGTTCGTGGCTTTTATCGGTCTGCTTACCAGCTCCTTTGCAACGTAAATATATATATATATATTTATATTTTTTTGTTTATTGCCTTATAATACATCACAGTCATAATTTAAAGTATTTAAACCCAAGACATTTTCTTGAAAAAATTCAAATGAATGAGAGAGTGCAAGAGTATTGATATGCAATGATTGCGTTCCATCTTTTCCATCAGCCTCACACAGCGCTCCATTAAATCACTCTCTCTCTCTCTCTCTCTCTCTCTCTCTCTCTCTCTCATCCATGTGCGATTGGACAAACTGCTGGTTTTGTTCCAAGATGAAAAAGCTCTTTATGTTGATGGAAAACATTGAATAAAAACATGTTCCTGCTGTGTTTAGAGTGGAGCAAACACAAACGCTGACTAGTGTACGCTCACACACAGTCTCTTCCTTCACTAGGTTTGGTCTTCTGGAGCTTATTACCCACAATCCATCTTGATTAGGTCAAGTGGCTGGAGGGAAAGTCAAAGAAATGGTTTTGTAAAAATTCTGCAGCATTGTGACTTGTGTAGTCTACGTGTGTCGTTGAGTACTTAAGCTTCAACACTCACTTACCTCACGCGTGTGTGTATGGCGATCAAAAACGGTTCGATTTACTAAAAACGTCTGTACATGCAACTGCAAAAAAAAGGGAAAATACAAACTTTACCTTTTAATCTGAATAGAAACAAAAATGAATCTCACATGAAAAACTAGTGCACTTCAGAATTTACTATAGTAAACAGTAGAATATAAGTACTCCTGTGTTATACTGTAGTATTTACTATAGAGAAATGATTGTAAATTGAAATATAGTGAATACTAGAGCATACTTGACTATGTAAAGTTTCAAAATGATACAGTTTTACAATAGTACATCCTATAGTATATAATATACAGTATCTTTGCATGTGGGTTGAATGGAGACTTTTAATGGAAAGTTTTAACCTACAACCTTCCCATCGTTGCGTCTTCAGACTCCATCTCTATTCTTTATTCGTTTACTTTCTTTCGCATATTCAAGCGCGCACACATAACGCTCTCCTCTCTCTTCTCAGCACGCTGGCTCTTCGCTACTTCACATATGGAATACTGTTCGGCTGCGGATCCTCGTTCGCTTTTCAGCCGTCTCTGGTGATACTGGGGCATTATTTCCGGAAAAGACTGGGCCTGGCCAATGGCGTAGTGACGGCGGGCAGCAGCCTCTTCTCGATGGGGCTTCCAGTGCTCCTGAAGATGGTGGTGGGACCGCTGGGTCTCTCCAGAACCTTCCAGACCCTCAGCCTCTTCATGCTGGTCCAGACGCTGCTGGCCCTCACCTTCCGTCCGCTCATGCCCAGCGGGATGTGTCCGATGCCAGGCATGGGGATGGAGGGAGGTCCCGCGCCCGGCTTGGAGTCGGCGAGCAGGTGGCAAAAGGGCCTGGCGAAAATGAGGAAGTACTTTAACGTCCGAGTGTTCAACGTGCTGGCCTATCGGATGTGGGCGTTCGGCGTCGCCACGGCTGTGCTGGGATACTTTGTGCCGTACGTACACCTGGTGAGTTTGTTGTGCCGATGTGCTGCTTGTTAATGGGATTGTAGATTGGATTCTCGTGATTCTCATACACACCTTGTTGGATGAAAAACATCTGCCAGATGAATACGATGTTATGGTGTTCTGCTTTTAAACAGTGCAGGCAATTGAAATAAGATTCGGCGATTCGCTTAAAGGCGAACGAGGTGCACTTTTCATTCTGCTTAAGAAAAATAAATGAATCAATTACAGAAGCGTATGTATATTCAGTCTGGGAAGTGTGCCCAGCAGGTAGAAAAGCGCTTCTCACTCTCAGCGGGGAGTTTTATTTACGGCAAATTCCCGAGCATAATTAATAAATCACTTTGCACACGTTTGACTCAAAGCCTGGCACATTTTATGATGAATTTCACAAGTAATTTATCATCCGACCCTGCACGGGTCGTTTATACACCAGAACGTTCCAGATTTCAGGAATAAAACAGTGCGGTTGGCTGAAGTGATGGATGGGGATGTAATGACGTCTTATTAAATTCAGCAAAATCCAATCCTGACGGTCTCATCTAACCCCATCATGGCTAATGCATGAGTTTTCTGTATCTATTCATTGACTAAACTCCCACTGTGACCCAAATTCTGTTTTATGGCAGTAAAAGCCCACAACCCAGTGTGTTGAAGAACAAGGCTATCCGTTTATGTAAACGTAAACAAAAGAAATACCAAACGCGCTGTGAAATTTCACATATTGAGCCTCTTTGTACGACTGACGGAGCTGTTGTTTTAAATTTTCCAAGATAAATCCCAGATGAGATCTCTTTCATATTTGATTCATTTCTCATAGTTCCTGTTTTTACTCTCCTTCTCAGTTTTAGTTTAGTTTAAAGGTCAGAAACCGGACTGTACGAGTGAATGGCTGAGGTCATGCATTAATAATGCTTTAGGCTGAAATATTTAATGCTCCCTGCATGACGGTGAGTCCGTGTGTGATGACTCCACACATGTTCACTTCGTGAATTATTCATTCACTTCGGGTCATCTCAGGACAGACTCTGTCCCTTTCCGTCCTCATCTTTTCACTAACGGTATGGTGATGGAGATGCATTCACATGAATGCTGCATTATTCTCGTTCTTGGCGAAGGCAATGATTTTTCTACTTGGATTTAGGCTCACAGTAGTGATTTGCATGTGACGCTTCGCTGTTTGTCAAGAGAAAAGCCTGTGATATATGACACGCTCTGAAATACAGCACGGGCGGTGCGGGCGGTGCTGCAGTTTTCTTGCTCATCATGCAGAGAATGGCTAATAAAAAACAACACAAACATCGAGAGCACCTGTTACATTTATAATCAGATTTCTAGAGATCTGTCGCTCATATGCAGATATTTACTCGGACTGCACCTTTATTTACATTTATTTGTAATACTTTAGCAGAAAGTGACTTACAAACGAGACCCTTTTATTCTTTATACATATAGTATATGTAGTATAGTATAGTCCAGTGTCAAACCTCAGGAGTGACTAAAGTCATCCAACAGCAAGAGTGAAGACACGTGAAACTGTAAAAAAATCACAAAAACATTGTATTTTCCTAAATACATGTAGAAATAAGATTATATTCTATAATAATATAGAATTATATTACTTAAAAGTGAACATGAATTTTGTTTTCTTGCAGTATATGAGGTCTGAAACAATTCAGAGCATCTTTAATGTTATTTTCACCTGTTTCTCCTGTTTTTATTTTCTACAAGTAAGTTAAAATATAAATATATCTTTTTTTTAATCTGAGAGTAATATTGTTAGCAGTTAGCACAATGAAACAAAAAGGAGAATTTTATCTAAACACATACCTATAAATAGTAATTATTATTATTTTGAAATCCTCTCTTAATTTAAATTAGTTATATTTTAATAATATTAATTAAATGAATATATACACGCGGCTGTATGTTAAACTCAACTGTCTTTATTTAATGCAACTATGTTTAATATTGACCTTTGACTAGGGCTGCACGATTTTGCGCAAAATTTTAATCGCGATTAATAAACACGATTATTTTGTCAGTTCAGAACTTTTGTTTTTAATTTCACTTCAGCATGTTTATTAAGCCGTTACTTTAAAGCAAATAAATATGTCTTAAGACATTTTGTGACCTTCTGAATGAAACCTTTTTCCATGAAAATGAAACGATTTAAAATGTTTGAATTTTTTTATAAATAATTACTATTGGTCACCCTTCATGTTTGTCTTTGGGTTTTGCAAAAAAAGTATTAAAATAGTACAAATGCAGTGAAAAAAAGGTATTTTTTATTTCCTGTAAAGTGGCACATTAAAAGATACGAGCTTTGGGATGATCTGGAGTTTTGTCCTTGCTTTCAAAACGAGATTATCACACCGAATATTATTCAGTTAATTGTGGGAAGCAGAAATTGTTATCAACATTAAAATACGATTAATCGTGCTTTTGATTTAAAAAAAAATAACTTTTATTGTTTTCTTCTCTATTGTAACTTTGGATAAAATCGTCTTCATGTCATGATGTCATGCATGACAATCTTTTTAGGAGAAGCTGTATTGAGTGCTGAACAAGCACTAGATTGAATTATTGAGTAACTGTATGTGCACTGTTGTTACTGTATGTTGAAATGTTGCTATGTGTTTGAAGAAAGTGTTTATTTGGTTAGCTGTGAGTTGTAAATGTGTGTGTGTGTGTGTTTGAGGACGTTGGTATTAAAACGATGAAAGAGACCACCCACTCGCCACAATCTCACACTTCTAACTACAGTCTTGTTTTTTCAGGCTTCGGACCAGAAGTAAACATCTTGTCCCGGCTTTTGTTGTACATGTGCGTGTGTGTGTGTGTTTGGCCGCTGAATGTGGAGGAGATAGAAAAGCCCCTCCTACAGGTTAACCCTAAACGCCAAATCTCACGCCGTTTGATGTGCCCCTAAGGTTTTCTCATTCAAATCCTTTTCAAACGACATCCAGTCTTCAGGCTTGTGATCTCCTCGGTCAGGAAACATTTTTTTACTGTTCTTTTTATTTTTAACCCCATGTCCTCCTCCTCTCGCTTTCTTAGAAACAAGGGCGTCTATGAACGGAAATATTCAACTTATAGTAGACTTTCCTGCGTTCCCACCGCAGAGACGTTAATGCGGTCACCGACCAGCTGAGAACCGGGGCTTTTCTGAAGCCGATGGCCGTATGAAAACACTTCTCGGTGGTTTTCAGGGGTCACATATTTACTGCCGTTAAAAATGTCGGGGTCACTTGACTTAAATTCGTTTTTATAATAGTAATAACACATTTTCTTTCATTATAAAATGTGAATTTTATTTTAAAATGTCTCATATACAGTAACTAAATATTTGTGTCATGTTATAGTTTTGATGAGTTTGTATATTTTGCAGATTAATTTTGTGCGGGAGAAGTTTGGAGACACTCAGAAGGAGTGGATTCTGCTGGTGTGTATTGGAGCTTCATCTGGCGTCGGCCGACTGCTTTTCGGGAAAATCGGAGACCTCATACCCGGAGCGAAGAAAATCTATATGCAGGTGCAGAAATCCGAAATTCAATTTATAAATGTTTTGTTCTTTAAAGTTTCATGAGATGTTTTCATACAACGATGTCTTACGAGTTAAACATTCTCATTTCTCATTATTTCTCATAGACATCAAAAAGGTTAAATGGAGAGAGCAAATGGAAACTGTTGCTAACGTCTCGACTGCGTCTCAGATATTTCTCCTGAGAGTCAGAAATCTCACAAATGTGTCTGTCATTAGAGTTTGAGAAGAGATGTCAACAAAGTCTCAAACTGAGCTCAGATTTGTCTCGTCTGCAATCAAAACTCAATATTATTAAAGATCTCAATATCAACTCAAACATTTCTCAAATCTAGATTATTATTCTACATTCATTTCACACATTCCTGCGTCTCAAAGATAACACTCTCGTTTGATTTAAGCCATTTCATGAGAAACATCCGAGACCAGGTTGATACTTAAACCAGAACTCAACATGATGACAAAACACGTTTCACAAACATTTGCAGTGGTACAGATGTTAATAAAGAACGAAATTCTGTGGGTTTGTGTAGGTGGCGTCGTTCATAATTCTGGGCGTGATGTCCATGATGATTCCTCAGTGTGCGGTGTTTGAAGGTCTGGTTGTGGTTCTTGTGTTGATGGGTCTTTGTGATGGCTGTTTCATCACTATCATGGCCCCCATCGCCTTCGAGTTGGTAGGGCCCATGCAGGCGTCTCAAGCCATCGGCTACCTCCTGGGTCTCATGGCCTTACCCATGACGGCCGGACCACCCATTGCAGGCGAGTATCAAAAGTGATGCTTCTTTCTCCAGATTAAACACACACAGACTTTCTCTAGTTCATGGATCTATTGGACAGGAGATTTATTTAAGAGGTCAAGGTCCCGCCGTCTCCTCGATGAGCACATTTCATTTGGACCGTCGACGTAAATGCTCTTTATGTCAGACTCCGTATGTTCTCCAGGTTCCAGCCTCGATGGCCACATTTGAAACAGAATATTTTCTGGGTCTTGCTCTGATAAATGTACCTTCGTTCCGCTCTCAGGGTTCATTTGTAGAATACTGGCGTTAGTTCTCAAAGCTCTGGGGGTCCGGAGCGCCGAGCCCTCATCCGTGAATTTAAAGCATCATTTCTAGGATATATTTTGACAGCGTCGTCTTCGCTGCACGAGTCGCTCTGTTTGGATTGGCGGTGACATGCTTGTATTGCACAGAGCTGGAACCGCGAGCCGACTCTTCCATGTTTATTCAAGTTGCTTGCGTCCTTTATCGTCCCTATAGGAGCCTGATGTACGTCTAAATAGGTCATATAGATGTTTTGATAGAGAGACTTGATCCAGACTTTAAGCCTCATTGATATTCTTCCTGGAGTGACGTTTTGAAATCCAAACCAGACTGTGAATTATTCCATTAGGTTCATTTGTGAAGCTCAGCATTTTCACGAAATAAAAAGTCTAAGAACGGTATATTCTCAAATAGATGTTTTCTTTAATATCCGTCTCCTCCTCAGGTATCCTCCGCGACCATTTTGGGACCTATAACGTGGCGTTTTATCTGGCCGGCGTTCCTCCGGTGGTCGGGGGCATCGTGATGTTTTTCGTGCCTCTGGTTCACCAGCGCTCGCTGAGACGCCGTAAAGAGACGAATGACCCGAGCATGGACAAGATGCTGAAGAGCTGCTCTAATGGAGACATGCTGCCGGGATACACAGACATGGAGACACAC
This sequence comes from Triplophysa siluroides, assembly GCA_006030095.1. Taxonomy (NCBI): domain Eukaryota; kingdom Metazoa; phylum Chordata; class Actinopteri; order Cypriniformes; family Nemacheilidae; genus Triplophysa; species Triplophysa siluroides. Next base: position 9,264,362 of record VCII01000624.1, read on the forward strand.
ATATGAAGACCACTGACACAAAGGTACACACATGACAAAAACACATCAGCATTTGAAGACACCAGTCGTTTTATATCAGTTTTATATCTACAGATCCAAAAAAAAAGATAATAATCTCCGATTTGATCTTCTGAATCAGATCTGGCGTCTTTCACAAAAACATTTTCTAAGCATTTTGTTCTGAATAGTTTTTGTTTATGAAACTTAACCACATGTTTGTTTCTCATGTTAAATGGAAAAAACACAGTTTTTTCTTTTGATGTTCATGAGTTTCAGAAACGTGACATTTTTGCTGTGGGCGTCATCTTGAGGACCTGATTTCAGAGCCACTGAGGACTTTAGATCCGAGGCCACAGTTTTGTATTTCTTTCACTCTGTTTAACAAACCATGTCCATAGATGATTAAACCATACACGTGTTTCCCGTCCATGCCCTCAGTTTAGAAAATAGTATACGTTACTTTTTGAAATCCGTACCACAAATACATAAACTGTGCTCACGCTTTCATTATCCACAGTTTTTACCTTGAAAATGTCGTTTTTTAGAGAAATTTATTATAGAAATGAGAATTTATAGAAACTAGATTAAAGATGTTTATTATTTATGTTTATAATTAATAATGTTAATATTAAGTAAAGAAACGAATATTTATTTTTATGAATTACCTGTTTATTAATTAAATACATTTGTTGATGGAATGGGCCTTATTTTCATGAAATTGTATAATCAATAAATAATTAACACAAAAATCATAATTAGCCTTATTATTTTTCTTGATATTATTGTTGATAGGCTACTTGATTTTACTTTAAAGTCTGTTAAAAATGTTTCAACTTTCTGTAAAGTAAGGGAATGCTGTATTTTTTATTTTTACATAAACATCCAAAACAAGCGGTCCTGTAATTGGTCATCACATTTGTCAGAAATCAAACGCGTGAGCACGGTTAATGTTTTTATTTGTGTATACAGATTTCAGAAATTAACCGAGGGAACGAATAACAAAACTGTGGCCACGGATTTGCAGGGCCGTACTACGAGGATATCGTAAAACATCCCATTTCTTTGAGATTTGTTGTTGTCACAGATAGACGCATGTTCGCATGATCGTTTTTACTTCCGCATTCTGACACATTTCCCAGTGAAAAGTAATTTCAAAGGAGAAAATGGGTGGGCGTGGCTTGCGTTTTTCACTGTAAATTGATTGGATACAAAAACAGCCGTTGCATTTTGAAATGAAGCTGGCAGCAGACTGACAGCTGAAGGGGAGGAGTTAACGGATGCTCCGCCCAAGCCGTCTAATTTACATCATTTCAGATGGATTGTCATTACAGGAAGGAAGTGCATGTTCAGATCGTAACTAAAGATTATGAGGGTACATGAATTTTTAAAAGAAAATGACCCGCATTGATAAACTATTTACAATAAACGCTGCAATATTTCATGAAAAAATAAGAATATCTCACTGGGACTTTAAATGTTTACATATTCATACAAAATAAAACAAAATATTCTGGGGGCCTAAAAGTGTTGTGAATGTGATCATATATGCTGGTGCTGGCTGGCACATTTTGAGAAAAAAAAACACTGGTGGGGAAAGTGTAGTCTACGGGGCGATTCACATGTCGCGCCTAAAACGGTGCGGAAAACGTGAGCCGCACCGCAAAAGACGCAAAATGTAAATGGCCCCTTAGACCTTTTTTATAAAAGTTATGCAAATACAGTTTTACTTCATTTTTGAGCCTAAATACTCTCTGTTGATGTGGGTTTAATCGAGCCTGATGGATGAAATGATCTCAAACTGCTGTTTATTTTTTGTCTTTCTGTCCTCTGCAGGGATTCATCTTACCAGCACCTGTGGTGTTCATGTGTGTGTGTGTTTGTGTGTGTCTGTGTACGCATGTGTTGCTTGGCTCTAATCGAACCCAAGGTCTCAAGACCTTCCCTGAGAAAGACCATCAGAGAACTCAAAGATCCTCCACACTGCCGTTCCTCTCCGTCCGCTCGCCTTCTGGACATCTTAAAATGTCACAAAGTAGGAAGACGACGTTATCTTGTGTAGCGCCAGAGCGAGAGCTGCCATACATTCGGGACAGAGAATACTTCAACACCTTTAAGAAGGAAGCAAAACCTGATGGATCTTTCTTTCCATTTATTTTGTGCTAGATATGCAAATCAGATTCGTATGCTTTAGATGTTTTCATACGATTGTTCCCTCCATAGCTTGAATTTGATTTCACGGAAACTTTTGTAAGACAGAAGCGTCTTTCTCTGTGCGCTTTCTGCCCTCCACTTCGATAACCTCAACCTTTTCTTATCGTAACGTGTCGCAGCTGTGTATGGCTTATGTCCAAATGAGAAGGAAATGAGGAATCATTTTTTATGGTTTTTTTTAAATGCTGATCTTATATCCGTATCTGTTTTATAAATTTGCTATGCAGTGAGGAGTTCACAAACCGTGCCATGACCATTGAGCCAGAGACTTCAGATTCATCCGGGTCTTATTTCACCCAAAAAACGAAAGAAAAGTAGATTCTCATAAGTGAAATGGGCTTTTTAAATAAGTTTTGCTTTGTGACTTTTTCTGACAATTTAACACATTACTGTAAAACATCTATTTCTCATTACACTAACGCAGTAATAAATCATTTAAAAACTATTTTTTACTTTGAATTAGCATAAAACTAACAAATAAATATAGTACAAAAACACCTTAATGTTCATAGGGGCGGTTTCCCGGACAAGGATTAGGTTAAGCCAGGACTAGGCCTTATTTAAATGAGGACATTTAAGCAGTTTTTCCAATCCTGCCTTACACAAAACAATGACGCTGATGTATTTTAAGATATGTCAGAGCAAGCTGTTTTCACTTAAGGACATTTATGTTAGTCTTGGACGAGCCTAAACCCTGTACGGGAAACCGCCCCATTATGTTGACCATACATTTGACATTTTTTTATTGTTTCCTATAATTGTCTTGAAAATGTCACAATGCACAATGCAAATGTGTACTTATTAAATTCATGATTTCTTTTTTTTACTGAGAATTTTAAAGGAGAGATATGCCCTGAACACATTTACCCACAGAGCTAAGGGTATATTTTTTCATCTATATTAGTCTGTATTTAAAAAAAAAAAAAAATTTGGTTATGCTTGTTGCATCTCAGAAAAAGTTTGTTTATGATGTAAAACACTTGGCATTTGGATTTGAGCTGAATGGACTCTTGAAACGACAATCAAAGTGTGATGAAACTATGAAACATGATTGTATAATAATGTTCTGGTTTATAGAAAGAACAGAAACAATATTGTAGTATTGCACAGAGGGGTCGAGATGATGATTGTTAATCAGTTACAGTGTGAGAAAAGTGAAATTTGACAGCATTATATTATCATATAATTTAGATTTTGTGTGTTTTTGTATTTGTCATTAACAACACAATGTCTTGCGTGACACTGGTCAGTAGCGTTTCCGTGAGACAACAAATTCCTTACAAACTATTGAACTGCCTACATAGACAGCATTTGAAGGCATTGAAAGGCATCGCTCTGCTTTACACATCTTAGTTTTTAGCTTTTTGCAGTATTGCATCTTTAGCTTAGCAACTCAAACCAATTGGAATCTGTTGCACAGGTTCTGTGCCGTGTTGTCAGATGATGACAGTGGACGTGAGAATCTGCGAGAACAGAGCTGTAGTCTCTTTTGCACGGATGCTGCGCTTACATCTGCTTGTTTGTCAATTCCCAGAAACCCTTTCACCTCCCGTCGTTGTCTGTGTTGTCATGGAGACGTGTCCATTAGAGCTGGTTCTGGTACATTCTCTGCCTCAGAACTCATCAGATGCTCGATGGTCAGCTGTTTATATAAAACGAATCAACAGAGATGGTCACGATTTTAACCAAACTGCCTCAATCTACATTGTCCTTCAGGTCTAACCAGGAAACATGGCTTTACGCTGAAACCACGGAGATCATCTCATGGAAACTTGTCACTTTTTTGCATTGAGCATTACCCCAAAAACGGTCATTTGCAACAAATACCTTACATAGAAATGTATAATGCATCATTGTTCTTTTGCGTGAGGGTAATGAGAATAGGGTGAGATTTGTTTGCTAATTTAATTTCTTTGGATATTCGTGTGAAACGTGACCGGCTTTCATGAGATTCTTCCAACTAGACCATAAGGGCACCTCTTCACATGACAGTACTGTGTAAACATGACTCATCATGCATGTTCGAGTTTTTATTACAGATAACATGATTTAACGATTGTCTTTATTGGAAAAAGACGAAATCATGAATACCTCAGAAGTCTACAGTACTTTATGGTTTCACTCTGATACCCTTTCAACTCTGGTGCACTTAGTTCAGTTGCCTGAAATGATTCATCTTTTCTGATTTGTATGTTCTGATTCATCTGCTCTGATTCATTGAGTGTGATTTGTATGTACTGATTCACTGATGTGATTTGTGATCACTGAGTGTGATTCATTGAGTGTGATTCACTGAGTGTGATTCATTGAGAGTGATTCTTTAAATGTGTGATTCGTATGTGATTCATTGAGTGTGATTCACTGAGTGTGAATCTTTGAGTGTGATTTGTATGTGCTGATTCATTGAGTGTGATTCACTGAGTGTGAATCTTTGAGTGTGCTGATTCATTGAGTGTGATTCACTGAGTGTGATACACTGAGTGTGATTCATGAGTGTGACATGAGTGTGATGAGTGTGATTTGTATGTGCTGATTCATTGAGTGTGATTCACTGAGTGTGATTTGTATGTGCTGATTCATTGAGTGTGATTCACTGAGTGTGATTCATTGTGATTCAATTCATTGATTCACTGATGATGTCATTTGTGATCATTGAGTGTGATTCACTGAGTGTGATTGTATGTGATTCATTGCTGATTCATTGAGTGTGATTCATGAGTGTGATTCACTGAGTGTGATTTGTATGTGCTGATTCATTGAGTGCGAGTCATGTTGAGTCAGAGTCAGGCCCTAAACACGGATCGTGTGCTGTTTTGTCTACTCTTATGGTTGTTTGAATAATGATCCATCTTTCAAGATTTCCTCTGTGCCATTTTTTTAACCGACTTTTCTTTTTATATGTGTGAAAGGCAGACAGAATGAAGTGCAGATTGTGTGTTTGATTGGTTTAGTTTTCGCCACCGTAGACTTTCAGAAACTCAGGGAGTGCAGACGTTTTTCTTTTGCCATCATTGACCTGTTCTACATCATGCTGGTTTCATAGATATAGAAGATAGTTACAAACACATATTTGTACAGATAGTGGCATTTGAGCCTGACATTTTGAAAGCGAGTTGAAAATCCCATTTTGTAAGTTCTTGAATCCTGAAAACATTTCAAGATCACAATTCACCCCAAAGCACAAGAGTCAGAATTTACATTTACCAAAAATAAACAAAAAGACAAACTCTCGTTACCGTGACGCATCCAGATGGGGTGAAATGTGTTCTTGACAGGTTTGGAGATAGTCAACCGCTCAGTTTTTTCAGGTGCTCTTGTTGTCATGGATACAGAGTACTGGTGTAAATGGCTCCTGCCATGTAAGTCTTCCATTACATTTCCCCCAGTTTCAGCCAAAATTGTGTGTGTGGTAAATGACTCTTCTGCTCGCTCAGGTTTCGGTTTGATCCTTTACTCTGTGTGTGAACATTAAATGTAATGATGTCACCTGGTCAGCCTTTAGCCACACCCACTGTTTCCCTTTTAATGCAGTGTTTCTTCAAGGCCAGCTTATTGTAAGACTTTATTATAGTTAATGCAAAGTAATCTATAAGAGTGCAGTAACCTTTATTTTTCAACGGACGTTCACACACACAGATTTCTTTAGCTTGGCTTTTGACTTTCAGATCAATATCTCAGACTGATCTCTGCTCTTTCTGACCATGTGCCTGCACACAAAACACTTGTATATAGAGCAAAGTACATTCACACAAAGCTTCTCGATTATACAGTTTACAGTCTTCAAAACAACAGAAAGTGTACTTACACGGAAGTACATTATGCATAATCAAAGATAAAGCAGAATTAACCTCCAGGGGTTCGGGATGAAGTGAACCTTTACTTTAGAGCGTCTGTCTCACCTGGTGCTCGTGTTACTATGGCGATACTTCACATATGCTATAAAGCCTGTGTGTGGTTCATATACAGGCCACAGGGCTTCGAAAGCCTCCAGAAGCGCTCAGTAAAATACAGCAAGCTGAATGAAAGGGTCTGTGTTTCTATAGTTCTCTTTATCTTGATTCTCTTTACACAACTGTAGCACTTGTTTTCTAAACCTCAATCATCATGAAATGTTAGCTGTTAAAAAGGATTATTGAGGCTAAGCTGCTAGAAATGTGTGATTCTGTGTTTGTGTAAAAGTATTTTTTGATCCTGTTAAATTTTTGTTCTGTTTTGTTTTGTATTCAACCACCAATAAACATACTATACACCAAACTGTTGTTTCAAAGAATGCTTCCAGGATACCTGGTCTCGGTTTCTTTTACATTTAGGATTGGTCTTTTCTTTTTCTTATTACCAGGTCACAAGGGAGACTTTCAAAGTCAAGAAAATGTTGAAAGTTGCCGCGCGCGCGTGTGCACCCAGGGGTTCCCAAAGCAGTGTATGTCGCGAGACCGCAAGGGCGGGCTCACAAGATGATTTGCATAAATCATTTTTTTTCTTATTAGAAATAGTGTGCGTCATCAATAAGTGTAACAAAATATACAAGTATTAGTTACGTTAAAAATAAAACCATGCAAATAAAAAGCCATCAGCCCTGAGGTGATAACGTCACATTATAACATTAGCAATCGCAAAATTAGGTGCAGCAAGTCCATTTACAGCACCACGTTTAACAGTCCCATGTGCAAGCTAATTTTTCAGGCTTTACGTTTAGGATATTCTTATTTGACGAAATGAAACGTTGATTAATATCGACCAAAGACAGAGGAGGAGGGCGGAGAAGCGCCACCGTCCTCAGGTACGAAAAGAGGCGCATCCATCAGCACTCCAATCAGTTTGATGAAATCCAACCATCTGCATTAATCGTTCATAGTTTATGTATAACACCAAGTCAAGTAATAAGTAAATAACTATAAAATAATATATTATGTAAGACTGTGCTCATTTTGTTGTCATTGTGCGCGTTTGGGTAGAATGGGTGCGTGCGCATTTGCGCGCAACGTTTGACTTTAACCACCTTTAACCAAGTGGGGGTCTCGAGTTACTGGCACTGTTATTTTGGGGGTCGCGGACTGAAAAGTGTGGGAACCCCTGTCCTAAAGTGTTTTCTAACATTAATCTGAACTCTCTTGGAATTGTGTTAAAGAGCATGTGTGCGCGCGCGCGTTACAATGTTGCAATTTCATTTAGGCATTGTGACAAAATAATCGTTGTGACCATGTTTTGTGATTACATAAACAGACAGAATCAGGTCAGAGTCTCTGTCCACTCAGCTCTCATCTGACCTGTTTATTTGAACCGTGCTTGACCCAGAAAACTTGGTGCATGCGGTCATAACTGAAAAGCATATCTTAAATAAAATAGATGGTAACATTTAAGATTTTAAATTTTAAATCAGTATCTGTAGAAGGCTTTAATTGTTTATAAAGGCATGGGAGGATTCTGTAATAACACAAAATAACCTGCAGGGGGCGCTCAGCCTCTGATAAATCCAAACCCTGTCTGTGAAATCCAAACTAAAGTCTAAAGAATTATGAGATAAATCATCTTAATAACGCAGTAAAACATCCGGGACGGACATACTTTTTAATAATATGCATCTAATAATATTTATTTTTAATATAGTTAATTATATAACAAGTGCCTTTAGCCTTTGTTAAGCAACCTGCGCATTAATATCCCTTCTACATGACTAATACAGACAAAAGTATAAGGCACAATTTTGTGCAAAAATCATTTTACAATCAGATGGGATTTGAAGCAATCATTTAATGTTAATGTTCATTCATCATTATTTGGTTATATTTGAATAATTAATTGATCAAATGTTCCAGAATGACTCAAACACCCAAACCCGTCCCAGTTGGCATTTCAGAGTTCATGTTCCCTGTGCTGTTCTACCTTCTGAAGCATCGTGATGATGATGATTTTAAACCACTGAGTAGATTTACACATGTAGTGAGCAGCAGTCTGATTCATTCTCTCTCTGTATTTCGGCCTGTGAAAGGGTTTTTAGTAAGAGTTTGTTTGAATTACTAAAGCTTGAAGTCATAGTTATAGTGACCTGCTTTACAAATCTTACAAATCTGTTTAACAAGTTTTAATCGATTATAGTTGAGCATTCGAGAGCAGTAGTGCGTAAGTGAGTTCAGTATTCAAGTATTTTTTATCTCAAGTACATTTAGAAATATCTGTACTTTATCAAAACATATTTACTTTGAGAATATTTTCTTCACTACATTATAAAGCATATATCATGGATTTTACTTCACTACATTTCATAAATACTTGTTAATATTTTACCTTCGATACTTAAGTACATAAAAAATCTGGTACTTTCATGCTTTTACTCAAGTATTTAATGTACCGTGCTTAGGAATTAAAGGTAAAAAAACATGTAATCTACATAAAAGTATTTATGAAATGCAGTGGCGTAAAAAGTATGATCTATCCTTTTGTAATGTACTGAAGTAACAACACTGATAAAGTACAGATCCTTGAAAAATGTATAGTGAACTTTACATCCTTTTGAATAAAACTATTTCAACCTGAACCTGTGGCCATGCACAGATATGACATCATCATCATCATCATCATCATCATCATCATGATGAGTAACACAGACAAGAAGAGCAGGAAAGTTCATTCGCTGGGGCCACAGCAGTTGGAAAAGGAATGAGAGAAACTATGGAAAAGACGTCTGTTTTTGATTTGCTTTACTCAGAGTGTCTGCACCCCCGGATTCAATCTGTTTGCTCACTCCGTCCTGACTACTGAAACCGCACATAAAATCCTAAAAAAACTCACTTTTACGTACCTGTGTTGGAATGGTTTGGTGGAAAAAATAGTATTGTCATTATTTAATTCATTCCGGTGTGGATGACTGAGAGAACGTGTGAGTCATGACCTGTACTCCAGCAGACATGATGAAGCATCATCACGTGCCCGTGTGCCTTTAAAACAGACAGACTGACTCAGGGGAACAGAACAAACCCTTTACACAGGTTATGTTAGAACAACACATATATAGGAACATACAGACATTGCTGAAGTGGTGATTATCAAGGCAAACCTCACGGGCATGATTCCAGGGCGTTACGGGTGGTTGACAGGGCGTAATGCTTTTGTCAGCCTGTTCTGGATGGTTATTTATTAAATCGTGTTATTAGATTACTTATTAGATTTGCCAAGAAAGCACTGATATTTTCAAAGCCCTACAAACCTGCTTTTCTTTGTTTTAACACATTTGTTTTTATGGTGTAGTAACAGCTGAGAGGATTTGATCATTTTGATATGGCACACAATGGATAAGAAATCAGACATTTCTTCTATGCCAAATGTTTGACTCTGATTGTAATATTAGATATATCAGAACCGTGTATTGCACATCTGTTTTTATTAGGGCTGTCAAACGATTATCGCGATTAATCGCATCCAAAATATAAGTTGTGTTTACATAATATTTCTCTGTGTACAGTACATAATACTTTTGTAATTTAAAGCACATTCAAATACGCATATAGGTAAACAAATTATAAAAATAAACAATCATTTGTAAATAATTTAAATTATTGGTAAATATAAATAAATAAATATTTCCTAAATATGTATACATGTATGTGCATGTGTCTATGAATACAAATTAATATTTACAGTACACAGAAATATATTATATAAACACAAACTTTTATTCTGGATGCGATTAATCGTTTGACAGCCCTAGTTTTTATATTTGTATTTAAATCTAGTGATAGAGATACCAAAAATGTGTATTTAAGGTATGTCAATAAAAACAAGGTAGAGATTTACAAAGAACTGCATATCCATATTTTTGTGTTCATACAATGGAAGTCAAAGGGGTCTGATGTTGTAGGCTAATGTTCTTAAAAATAACTTCTTTTGTGACCCCGGAAAACAAAGGGTTGAGATTTTTGAGATTTATACAGCATCTGAAAGCGGAATAAACAAGCTTTTTATGGATATGTGGTTTGTTAGGATAGGACAATATTTGGAAACTCTGGAAAACAACGTTTTCATATATTTACAAATTATCCTCATGGAACATGATCTTTACTTAAAATCCTAATGATTTTTGCCATGAAAGAAAAATCTATCATTTTGACCCTTACAATGTTTTGTTGGATTTTGCCACAAATATTCCCATGCTACTTTTGTGCTTCAGGGTCACTTTTGTGTTCTTTAAAAGAAAGAAAGTCTTACAGATTTGAGGGCGAGTAAATGATGACTTATCCATATTTGGGCGAACCATCCTTTTAACAAATGTTTCATAATGCTTAAGACCAGTTATCAACAATACACTAAAATATAAAAGTGAAAAGCGTATATTACTTTACATACTTATACTTGTAATGTATTTAAAAAATATTGTAAATGACAAACTTTCATGAAATGTCTAACAATCCAGGTGTACATCATTTGTTCACTATAATAATACTAATACTAATGGAGGCTGATGAGTGTTTGTAATGTTGCGGGTGATGTTTGTCAGTAACTGTTTGTCTTTGATGAGATAACAGGTGACACAATAGGTTCGACATTCTGCTCTCAGACTAAAGCCTTCAGTTTCTCTCCAAGCTAAACACATCCCTGCGAGCACTTCCTGACAAACAGGAACTGATAGTACGCTCCAGTTTTATCTCCACCAGAACATGGAAACGTTATCTCATTCCTGCGACTCTTTCTGTGACGTTCTCCGAGTCTGTCCGGGATTCTCTTCAGCACGCCGGCGTACAGAATAAACATTTACCCGTTTACCGTAAGCCGTATTTCATTCGTGTGCGTACGCCATTCATTTCACACACATATTATAGTGACAGCGACACAAAAGACTGTATTGGTGTGGAGAAATATGTTTTATATGCTGAAATATGTGTTTTCTCAAGGATGAAGAAGCAGAAGATTAAGAAAGCTGAATGTCAGACTGACTGTCAACATACTGCAAAGAGAAAGAATAATATTTGCGTGTTAAAAAACACAACAATTAAAAGACGTATACGTTAAAACTTTATTTTAAATATTTTATAAAACATAAACCTCACTCTTGTTTTACAGTGCAAAAGTACAGCATATGTCAAATTCAGTAGTTAATCCGGACCCGTATATACAAACAGATAGAAAAAGTCATAAAAATAATCTCTAAAGTGCCAACAAACTTGTATGGTATACGTGATGGCACGTGTACTGGTGTGTATTTCCTCACCAGAATAATGCGAGCAGCACGTTGACAAATCGACTCTTATAACTTACAGCAATTCATAAGAAACATGTACGCTCACCCAGACGGCAGTTATAAGATCTCGTTTATCATGTTTTGGCTGAAGGAGTTTAGAACAGTGACTACACGAATAACACATCTGCGTTTCTTTCTCAAAGCGGTGGTTGAGTATCACAGCCCAGGAACTCCACGCGGAGGGCGATTTCATTGAACCAGCCTGTCGGATGAATCCGGATGAAGCGTGTGAAGAGCGGAGGATCAAACCTGTTCAGCATCTCCTCGTCGTATTCACTGTTTCCTTCAAAAATCTGCAGCAGAGAAACACAACAGATCATCAACAAATGATATATTTTTAATGTGATATATACATTTAAGTTCTATTTATAGAAGTTGTGTTAAGACCAGCACCTTCTCTTCATCTGTGAGCTGCTCCTTCACGCTGTTCCAGCTGCGAGCATCACTGCTGATGGAGACGCTAAATTCAGTGACCATCATATGTTTCAACATGGATCGAGCGCCCTGTGTGACCACACCTGTCACTCTCCTCGTTGAACCGAAGTCCACCTGCAACCACTCGTGAGGATTATTAGTCTAGAGAGAGAGAGGGAGGGAGGGAGAGAGAGCACCTTATTTTAAGTTTACTCTAATGTTTCTACATGTTGTATGTCTTTTGTTATATTCAATGCTTTGGCAATATTGAATATTTGAGAGAGAGACAGAGAGAGAGAGAGAGAGACAGAGAGAGAGACAGAGAGAGAGACACACACACACACCACACACACAGAGACACACACACACACACAGGGAGAGAGAAAGAGAAAGAGAAAGAGAAAGAGAAAGAGAAAGAGAGAGAGAGAGAGAGAGAGAGAGGGAGGTTTACTCAATATTCAAAGATTCAGATTTACATTACGTTACAAATTATAAAAAGGTTCAAATTAAAATACATGAAAGTAAATCAAAAATCTTAATAATAATACATATGAAGTCAAATATTAACTACATTTCCTCCATTGCAGCTCTATTGTTTTGCTGTGGATTTTCCCATCTAGAGAAACTCTTTGAATCACAGTTTTCAATTCACGCAAGAACCTCCACAACATGACAACATGTTTTTAACCACGGAACAGCACATACTATGGTAAGATCTGAATTTATTTTTTACGCTGTGAATTATAAGTGGCTTTAGATGGACGGATGGTACCTTAGGTCTCCACGCATTTGCTTGGCCTTCCTGATGGAGTCTGGCGAGGTCAGGACTCCAGGAGCCCAACCATTTCTTCAGGAACGACGAGGCTGTGATACTTGTGCTGGGAATCAAGTGACGCTCCATACCCAACGGCATAAAACAACCTGAAACACAAACAGAACCAACCGTGCATGCTCATTAGTATAGAAGTCTTTGATGTTTTCTTCATAGACTGCATGGCCTTGCTATCCGAAGGGCTTTTTTCCGGTTGTGAGGCAACAGAGACATTATTCAGATCTCGGATAAGAATACAAACATCTGAAGCATTCTTCTCAAACAACATAGTTATTGATATTCTGATGAATGAAAGAAGAAAGAGAAAATGTCATTCATCTGAAAGTGAATCCCTCTTCTTCATCATTAGATACTGCTGTGATGTGTGTGTGTGTGTGTGTGTGTGTGTGCGCGCGTCAGGTTTTGACTCACTGTTGAGGTCACACCCCAGCAGCTCTATCCTCAGGGTGGGCTGTTCCTGATAGGTCAGCGGGTGAATCCTGATGTATCGACCCACGATGGGCGGAGAAAACAAATTCTCTTTTATTTTATAACCGTCCATGTTTCCATTGAAGGTCTGTTGTCAAATAAACAAGAAGAACATGTCAAAGGATCTTAAAGGGATTTTTGTCATCATTGACCTTCAAACCTGTTTACATTTCTTTGTTCTGCTCAACGCAAAGGAAAATATTTGAAAGAATGTCAGTAACCAAACAGATCTCATCTCCCATTGACTCCCAAAGTGTTTGTTTTTCCTACTATGGCAGTAAATGTAGGGTGAGATATGTTTGGTTACTGACATTCTTCAAAATATCTTCCTTTGTGTTCAACCAAGCAAAGACATTTTTACAGGTTCGGAACAATCTGAGGGAATGAGTTTTTTGGGGTTTGGGTTCATTATTCTGTTCTGTTCATGACAACTATCGGCACATTGACTTGGAACCACCCACACTTACAGAGAGCTCAGCCAATCACAAGTCTTAATTTAAGGTCAGAAAAAGGGTGGAGAATGATGATGAGAACTATAACAAATCACAATACATCATAGAATTCTAACACCGTGTCTACACGACAAAAGACATTGCAAACGCATTAGAACCTATTACACATTTTGTCCACACTGGATGCGGCGCGGTCGCGTCTGGTGTAGACACGGTGTAAAACTTTATAAATGTCGAATATTGTGCCTTTAAGTCTAGCGTTGATACTGACGTAAGATGACTTGGTGCTGTTTCCTCTGTAGGTGAACCAGGTCTGCTGGTCTGTGCTGTAACTGATGGTGTACAGGATGGTGAAGCACTTGCTCCGACCCATCGACGTCTTTGCACCCTGCGTCCGGACACCGTGAAGGAGCATCGGCCTTAACAGATCCACCTGACACACAAAGACATAAAACATGAAGAGAAATTTCAGTGAGCACTTCAGTCATTTGACCGATCCACACCTTTCGGTCATCACAGAGCAATGACACAACACCAAAAAAGATGTTGATGTGAAATGCGCTCATTTTCCATGACTTGGCAACCGATGTGTATATTCTCTCTCACGTGCACACACAGAGTTACGGCAAACATGGCTTGAATCTACTCCGTTTATAGCATTTCAAAGTGGGCAGGTCTCCCTTCGTATTGCTGACAGCGAATGAGTTATGTGTTGATATTATATAAGACGTCTGAAGAAATGTGCAACACATAAATCATAGCAGGTTTATATTGTGTTATTCTTAACCGTGATATATGGAGATAAGTCGCCCAGGTCCATGACAAGGTCAACATTTATCCGTGGCACGGCATGTTATCTTTACAAACAAGAGATTTATTTTACCTGGAGCCAAGAATCATTTCTGGAGCCCATCCAGGCATTAACAGATCCGCTTAACTCCAGTCGAGCTAAACCGGGCTTCCAGTCACCTTAAAGAGAAATCACATTTGACTGTTTCTATGTGCAAAAGTCGTGATGCTAGCGTGTCGTGGGTGGTTGCTAGGGTGTTGCTAAGCGTTACGTGCATCTTTAATGTTACGTTCAAGTGCACCCGAAAAACTGTGGTCTTATGCCACATCAACTACAGATAGCCCATTAAAAATCATGGGACTTCTGGTATTCTTTTCTCTTTTTTAATCAACTAAACATTGAAATGTTTTGTTTTATAAGCATGCAGACTTGAAATCACTTTGTAACTTCATTACTGATGACAGCAGACTTGTCCACATAGTACACTATAGTACAGTAAACTGTGGCAAATACCGCGTTATATTCGAATATTTACTAAGGTAAAGTATCTAAAACTTGACAACAGTTTACTATAGTACAGACTTAAGTATACTACACAATAGGGTGGTTTCCCAGAGGAAATTATAGGGAAGATATTTGGAAGAATGTCAGTAACCAAACAGATCTCATCCCCCATTTACTGCCATGGTAGGGAAAATAAATACTATGGGAGTCAAAGGGGAGGAGATCTGTTTGGTTACTGACATTCTTCCGAATATCTTCCTGTGTGTTTAGCACAAAAAAGGGATTTATGAAGGTTTGGAACAATCTGAGAGTGAGTAAATGATGACAGAACTTTCATATCCCTTCAAGCTGTCCCCAAAAGTGTATCTGTAGTTGCAATACTGTTTCATTATGCTGTTTATGTTGTATTTACTCGGCCTTACCGTAGTAATCCGAGGCTGTTATTTGGTCATTATGAATCCATCCGGACTGCATTCCTAATGGCTGAAGACAGCCTGAGAGAAACAAATCTGTTTAGTGAATCCGGCACAGATGCAGGCAGATGTTGTAGATCAGTGACTTACGTGGATTGTACACCAGTAATTTTGCTCTCATGCCGGCCATCTGATGTTCTCCTATCGTGCACTCTATTAACCAGGTGCCTGCCATGGACGGCCTCGTCCCCACCGTCCCAAACACACCTGAAGATGGGTATCGAGACTTATCAGAAAGTTGGCACTTAAAGTTATTGTATTCTGTATTAAAGGAATGGTTCAATAATACAAAGATACAATCATTGTTCCTGCTCTGGTTGTCAATGATGTCCTAGAAATGTCAGTTGCTAACATTTTTCCAAATATCTCTCTCCGTGTTCAACAGAACAAAGTAATTTACACAGGTTTTGGATGGTGAATAAATGTTGACCGAATTTATCTATTTTAAGGCAATATACTGGACGTGGATAACGCTGTAAATCATGTGTGAATACGTTCTGTCCGATTGCAAGAATGATGTGACCCATGTGTGTAGTTTACCCGGATAGAGGTTGAAAACTCCCATGCGGTGTTCCTGGTCTTTCCCGACGCTGAACGGCAGGCCGTGGAAATGCACGGCGTGAAACTCTCCTCCACTCCCGACGTTGAGGAGATGCCAGCGAGCCGTCTGATACTGTTCAGTGATCAACCCGGGAAGAGTCTCAGACACATAACCATTAATAGCTGTGTGAGAAAAGCAAACAATCATCTAGGTTTGTGTGATGAGAAGTGTTTGAGTTCATATTGAGATCTTCAATAATATTGACTTTTGATTGCAGACGAGACGAATCTGAGCTCAGTTTGACACGTTGTTGAGATCTCTTCTCAAACTCTAATTTGACTCTTTTTCTCAGGAGAAACATCTGAGATGCAAAACAGATGTTTCCATATGCTCTTAGGAGAAATAATTAAAATCTCAATCCACACTACAATTCCAAGATGACGTGAAAATGACATTTTACACAAAAAACGAATGAATGTACCGGCAAACTTGTTGGTGATCTCGAACCACGGGTCGTTTTCTCTGACTTGGCAGGGTGGGGTGCAGAACTTCCTGATGTTGTAGTCCAGGTACCAACTCTTTCTTTCATCAAAGGTGGTGAAGAGCAGAAAGAAATCGGTCACCCCCGGCTGAAGCAAGACACGTGGACGCAGGGTCCCAGGACGACATATCAGCATCGGACCGATCAGACCAGAGTTAATGTCCTTTTCCTGATGAACACCATAGAAATACAAACATCAATCTGGTGCAGTTTTAATCGAGACGGTATGTTACAATGTTTTTCTGCTTTGTTGCTTTGAAACACTGAGCTTGATAAACTGTGTACACTGTAAAATAATGTGTTGGCTCAACTTAATAAAATAAGTTACCTGGTTCACTTAAAATGTTTTGTTAATTCAACTTGAAAATATTAGTCAACGAGAAATTCATTAAGTTAACTAATGTTTTTCAGTTAATAGAACTCAAGATTTGAGGCAACTATTTTTGACAAGCATCGCTCCCATGCTCTTATTAAAACTCTACTCTTGACTCTTTCCATATTACTGTAGTATTCACCATGTCGACATCCGAGTAATAAGCTCCAGCCTTGCAGTCAAACTCTGCCGCTGAAGGCCCTTGTCTTTTTGAGATCCTCCAGCTGTAAACTCGCTCTTCGCCCGGTGGGACGGCATCACCCGGTCCCTCCTCCTTAACCTTGAAACCCTCTGGGTTCATCCCCGGCCCAAAACTCCCCTGCGTCTTATCGTACACGCCGTGAAGATGAAAGGAGTACGGTCTGGATGCCAGATTCTTAAAAACCACCTTGTGGGATGAACCAACAAGAGACAGGGTGTTAGCTTTTGAAATATGAATTGAAATACAGTAAACAACGAGACTCACCGTGAGAACATCATTGATCTCAGCCTTCAGCACCGGACCTAGAATGCCGAGGTGCTCGTCCAGTTCTCCGCGCTTGATGGGATTCTTGAAATCTCGGTCCTTGTAGGCTCTGAAAATCACTTTTTTGTAGGCTGGGAAATATTTCTTCAGTCCTCTCTTCATCTCACTAAAGAAACAGAAAATGTTCAGTGAAGGTGCGGCTAGTCCGTAGTGATCAAAAAATATATTTTAGACGTCAATGAGATTAAATAGAGAGCAAATGGAAATCTTTGCTTAAATCTCGTCTGCGTCTCAGATATTTCTCTTGAGAAAAAGAGAATCAAGATCTCAGTATCAACTCAAACATTTACCCAAATCCAGATGATCTGACCTCCACAATCTACATTCATTTCACAAACAATTTGTTTGGGTTTACTTCTCAGACGATGTGTTTGTGACCATCACGTATGTGTTGTTACCTTTGTTTAATGATCTGAGCTGGTCGATTGATCCCATAATCCCACATGATTTCCTCTGCGGCGATGTAATAACTTCTGAATCTGGACTCTGTGGTCCTGATGTTGAAATGATCGTTGTCATTGTGGTCCGCGCTGTGAACGCTCCCGTCATCACTATAATCATCATAGTCGTCAGCCATTGATTTTCTGCCGTACGTCTGATTCTCTGAGGAACCTGATGGGAGTTCCTCAACATCAGTGTTTGCTCGAAACGTCTTTGGGTTTTTGTAATTATAGCTCAGAGGATCCAAACTCTCCTCCATCTTGTCCCGCTTCAGACCAGAACTTCCAGAGTCTTCCAGCACTTCGTTGTTGCTACGAACTTTCTCCACTTTTACACCCACTTCATTTAGTTTGTCTTTGTTGACGGTCCACGTCTCCCGTCGAGTTCTTACTTTTAAATCGGTTTGGTTCTCTGACAAGACCCCTGAACCTTCTTTAAGATCCTTGATCCTAAAGAAGTGTTGAATGCGTTTTTTGTCTCTTAGAAATAATTTTCCAAACGCATTGTCTGTTTTATTGGGTTGATCTGATTGGGATCTGTTTTCTGACTCGACGTTTGTAACGTTCAGATTTAGCTGTTCGTCTATTATTTCTGTGTCTTCTGTGATATTAAAAGTCAGATCAGGAATCTCATTTGGTAGCTCCGGCCTACTCCTGTACGACTCTGAGATGAGGTGGGACCTCTTCTGACGTTCCACAGAATTTCCACTGGTCTCCGCGTCCAGTTGATCCAGAATATCCTGCGGGATACCGCCCTGCGATAGCTCGTCCGTATCTTTGTTCCTCTTGGACAACAGATATCTAATCTCACACACGGGGCTTCTGTTTTGTGTCTCATTGTCTGAAGAACGGCTGACGTTTCCCCACCCGTCTGCCGAATCCGTCACAGTTCTGTTCCTGCACACGCGGATGGCGATTGTGCGCTCTTTATCCGTTGTGCCCCGTGGAACCGGGAAGTTCTGTTCAATGAAATCCATTAGATCTTCATCGTAGTCATCGTTGTCGACCACAGGGAGAACTCTTTCGCAGTTCACCACACTGTAGCGGACGCTCATGCCTCGATTTTTCAGAGACGGGTCAAACGCGCTGACCTCCCATTCACCTGGAAACACAGAGAGCAGATTTAAGAATCAAGAAGGATGTGAAATGACGTTCAAAGAGAAAAAAAAGTATCGGAGAACGTCCCATCTCTCATGTGATTTTGACATTTTCTGAAGACCACCAGGATATTCGATTTTTGCAAATCTCTCACAAAAACAACCTTGTTTTTACTATAGTAAAATTATAGTAACCATACTTTTTATTGATGGGTATTGATAATCCATCTTTACCGTGGTTTAACTATATGTTTTTTGGTTTCAATTTCAGGAAAACCCTAACATTTCAGTAAGGTTCACCATGGCATTTCTATCCTGTTAAAAGACGTTCTGAATGGATTTAGCGGGTCGCTATGTGGTTGCTAAGGTGTTTTGGATGTTGTTTTTCTGACCCAGCATCTCCACTTCAGTGGTCACTGTGTCTCCGGTCATCGGGAAGAGCGTGAGAACCGTTCCGTATGTTTTATCCTTCTCAAACGTGTTTCCGGTGAAGTAGACGGACAGAAAGTTGTTCTGCATCCCGACGCTGGCGACGTGCCAGAGAATGACATCACCGACACACATCCTGAACTGCAGATGGTTGAACATGAAACCATTGACCGCTGACGCACGAGAACGAGACAGAGAGATAAAATAAAGAATGAATTTTAGATAATGAAACAACGCAAGCTCATGTTTCCAAGCGGCACTCACTGTGCATGACGTTGGAATCGTAGAAATGCGGATCGTTGCGGTTGATCTTCGCCGGATCTTCACTGTTCCTCTTAATGTTCTCCTCAAAGAACCAGCTCTGGTTTTCATCGAACACCGTAAACAGCAGTTTCTTCTCTTTGTCTGATGTCACCTGTGGATGCATTACAGCTTAGATATCATCTGTCTATTATTCTCAGGTATTTATTGTCCATCTTTTCATCCACGTCTCACCACTCGGCCTTTTTTGTCCAGAGATTGATGTTTGCAGATGATGAGAGGTCCTACGAGCCCGGACGCCACGTCACGAACCGGGTCCAGCGTGCTCTGGTAAACGTGGGTGAGGCAGCGTGGGTCGACTTCTGTGGGTCCGTCTTCCTCTGTCAGCTTCCAGAGGTACATCATTATCACACCCGGGGGTACGGCCAGCGAGCGCAGATCCACCTGCTTGTCTTCCATCCAGAAAAAAAACGTTATGAGACAATGCAGGAAGATGACCGGGACACAGGACAATCTTCGTCATCCAGTATGAGAGAAACACTTTTTATAATACAAAAGAAAAGTAAAGCCTCGTACCTTTTTCTGTTTTCTTTAGAGGCTGAATGCTGGTCAGGCCATTTGGATAAATGTTGAACGGTCGGCTGGCCATATTTTTAAAAACAATCTGTCGGAGATACACACGGGAGTGAATTTCAGGAGTAGGAAAATAACGTTAACGGTTTCGTGTTTTGACAGTTTATACCTGAAACGTATCTCCGACTTCTCCTCTGAGCTCAGGACCCATCAGCATTCGGCCGGTGCTCTTCTTTACGGTAAACGTCTTGTCTGTGTACTCCACATACGACACCTTCTTATACACCCCACCCAAACGCTGAGGACCCTTTCTGAACCACTCAGATGAGGACGAGGAAGATGATGAATGCCTGTCACACCGGGGGAAAAATCACATGGGAGATGAGAACAGAATTTTTCTCTGTTGCATTTCAAGTCTCAACTTGGTACTCCTAAAATGAAAGTGTAATTGTTGAAACCCATGAAGGTGTTAAATAAATGTAGATTGTAGAGGTAAAATAATCTTGATTGGGTAAATTTGGTGAGAAATGTTTGAGATCCTATTGAGACATTTGTGGGATTGCTGACCCTTCTCAGGAGAAATATCTGACACAATTAAAACCTTTCCATTCGCTCTCCATTCAATCTGATGTCAAGGAGAAATACATAAGAATAAAGAGATTAAAAGAGATTTTGTTTTATTAAACTCAATCATTTCCAATCAAACGATCTAAATTAGTGTCTATTTTCTCATTTCTCAGCATCATCTGAGACAAAGTTGTACCAACCCTGCAAAAAAACATCTGTATAATTTTACAGAATTGTTTTGTTATTTTTTGCAGATTTTCCAGGTAAAATGTAAAAAAAACAGAATTTGTTGTATTTGTGAAATAAGGTCAAAAAATTTTAAATGACAGAAAAAGACGAGGGAAGGGATAAAATTAGTTATACAAGGAAAACCCATTATTTTATAGTTTATTTCCGGCGCCCCACCTGCACTGTAGTTTCATTTAGTTTTATTAATATTTGAAATTGGCTTTTAATTTGAGATTTTATGTTTTTATATTAATTTTAGTTAAATTTGAGCAATTTTGGTAAATGCTTTTGTCATTTTAGAATTATTTTTTTTAATAAAAAAAGATTATACTTTATTTTAGTTTTTATTTATTATTATAATGCTTTAAACTTAATTCAGTTTATTTTTGAGTCGACATTTACATTTTTCCTACATTTATTACCAATAATTTTAGGTCAATATTTGATTTGACTTCATTGAACAGAAAGGTTTTCGAAGTTTTTATTTTAGTAAACTAAAATAACTTTGCTTAGCTCCCAGAAAGTTTCCGTTTTTTATAAGATTTTTTTTACAGTTTATTTTTTAAATACGATCAAAAACTGTTTAATTACAGAAAAAGACAACAAATTTAGAAAGAAAAACTGGGAAAACAATTAAATATATATCCAGTAATTTTACAGGGTAAAACAATTATTTTACGGTATATTTCTGTTTCTCCATCTTACAGAAATGTATGTTTTTTACAGAATTTTTCCAAAGACAAAAATGTATGAGACTGCGATTACGCTGTGATCCGAGGAAGTAACGTTAAAACATGAATGAGTCTCACCGGTCATCGCTGTGAGATGTGTAATCCCATTGGATTTCCTCAGCACTGATGTAATGGACCCAGATCTTTGGTCTTCCCTTGGCGCTGGAGCGGAGCACCGCCATGGGTCCTCCAGACTTGAATACGATGGTGGAGAACATGTTATCTTCATCATTCACCTTCCCCTCCTCAGAATGTTTGACATTTAGTTTTCCTGGGCTCAGGACCTCCATCGGTTCAGGACAGTTTTCAACAGTGAAGAACGCATTCATGCCGGCTGGAAACCAACAGAAACATCAGATTCAGAGTGGCACAGTATGTTGGGCATTGAAACTGAATCATTAAAGTCAAATATAGTCAAAATAAAAGTGCATATTTTAGTTCCTCTTTAGGAAATGTTGCCTCACCTGTCCGATGAGAATGGATCTTACAGGAGATCAGAAAGCGTCCCGCAGCCGTCGGCTTCATCAGGGTCGTGGTAAAGGTCATGGGGGTCATTTCCACCGTCACCCGCTTGTGATCCAACACTTTCAGAGTGTGACCTTCAAACTGGATGCTGTGGATGTCTGGGCTGGAGCCAAGACCGATGAGATGCCAGGACACCGGAGGGCTCTTCTGACACACGGTTAGACCTAAAGAACAGCAGATATATCATTTTGAAATAAAACATGACCCGGACAAGCTGTTTATGAGATCCATCAAAACGTCTTGACAGGCGTCAGATGATGAAGAGCTGAGATTTGTGGCGGGTCGCACCTGGCAGGGTTGAGTTGGCGTATCCGTTGATGGTGTGAAACTGACCGGAGGTTTTTCTCAGTTTGTCCATTCGGCCCACCTCCCGATACCAGCTCCTACTTTCATCAAAGACGGCAAACAGAAGAACAAACTCCGGAACGTTCCGCCGTCTCACCTCATTCAGGACACCTGAGAGGGCACATCACAACCGGCCAACTTTAAATGTTTAACACCAAACTTTCGATGTCTACTTTCGCCCAGACCGGAAGGAAGTGATTGTCACCTGTTTTGCAGATGAGCAGAGCTCCGATGAGGCCGCTGTTGAAGTCTCGGACGATGTCCACCTGTGATGAGTACATGTAGGTGAGACAGTCGGGGTCTGACGCCGTCGGTCCACTGCTGGGCGAAACGTCCCACACGTACTTATAATAACCACCAGGAGGCACTGCGTCGTCGGCTCTCTCTGGAAGAGAAGTCGAGTCCTCGTAGCCTGCGCCTGTGTTGAAATGCAGAAGGATGTTGTGGTTTACATGTGCACACTGCGGGGTTTTGAATCTACACTGTGTTGTAAATATTGCATCTCAGGATATTGCTGTATACATCAGTGTATTGCTTTCATTTTCCATTTGCAGCACCAGGATTTCCATAAAACGCAACTTTCCAGAACACGTATGTGGTTCCAGCTTGATGAAACAGTTCAATTCAATCAACACTAATGTCTTGAGTTTTGATTGTGTGTATACATGACATTTCTTCACTTATCAAATGCTTTTATCTAAAGGGACTTATTTATGAGAGAGCATTCATTTTGTCTAATGCTGTAAATCTCTCGGTTCATTGTGATGTCTGGATCCTTTTGTTTTATTATATAGTAATTATAGTAGTGTTTTTTAGGTGGATTGATTACCATTTGTATTTACATAGTATCATAAAACTGTTTATCAATCACAGTAAGCTTAGTTTGGTTAGTTTTTGTAAGTGGATTGAAGAAATATGAGAAGTGCAAATCCAGTGAAATGTACCTTCCGATTGTTTCCAGTAAGGAATGCCGATGGGGGAAATGCTGAAGGACTGGGAAGCAAAGTTTTTGAAGTGGATCACGACTCTGTCATTCACGACTGTTCTGATGGTCGGACCCTGAATACCTACAAACAAACAAAAAACAGCAATGATTCGCATGAATGTGAAGTATAAAGAAACATACAAACTTATAAAAACAAAAGCACATCATTTCAAAAACGAAAACAGCTTAATATTTAATAATAATATCAGTAGACACAAGAACATCCACATTAAACTGAATTAAATCAACATTTAAACTCCATGTTTAATGACATTATATGAACACAGACGTAAAGTCTATTGTAAAGCTGTGACCAACAATGTCCAACTATTTATACTTCACAATTTATATTATAAAACACACCGTGTTAACTAAAGGCACTTTCAATCATTTCAAAAGTTAAAATTCAATAATAACTTGAGTCTGAAAGCTGCTTTGAAGCAGTCGGTGTTGTATAAGGCGTTATATAAACAAAAGTGACTTCACTAACATGCTGAATATATTAAAATATATCATTTTGGAACAATTATACTCACCAGCCCACGGAGGCTTTGGCTTTACCGTGGTAAAGGTGGAATCGGTGAATTCTGTGTATACAGCCTTGATGTATTTCTGAACACCAGATGCAAATTTTCTGTAAAGAATAAATAAACTGTGACTTCTTTGATTTAATTTCTTTAACGTTCTTTGATTTCACCAGACTGTCTTTTTAAGACACCGTATATGACACAGCAAATGTAATGATACGAAATGCATTAGCCCTCCAAATGCATTTATAAACAGCTATACATCAGAGTCAATCAAATCAAGTGTGTCTGAATGTGATTGTGTTGTCCTTCTGTAAAATGAACACTTTGTTTAATATTGTTCTCCGCATTTTTTTTTGTGGCAACCGTGTCACCTTAAAATCATCTTTACACCTTAAATATAGATAAATTTGAATTATGAGATTTTGTTTCGCACTGGTCACCAAATGTGTATATCCAGCAGATCTTCAGCGGTCATTACTCACGGTATAAAGTGCTATCACAGTCTGTTCTGAAAACATTCAATCAAAGCATGTTTGTGCTCACCGTATCAGAGATAAATAGAGAATGTGATTAAAATGTGGCATCTGTGAAAAACAATACATCTGCAAATGTTAACATTTCTTACGCTCTGATGAACTAAAGAACTGCATGGTAATTAAAATTTGGACAGACGTCAAAGTCTTCGGCCCTTTGAAGTCAGCTGGATTGAGTCCATGTCAACTAATGAAAAGATAAAAGTCTCTCTAATTTGTTTCTTTTCCTTCGGTGCATATAAACTGTTGATATTATGTGTGATGGTCAAACCCAAATGATTCTGGTAACATAATTTCATCTGTCTGAACCCACAGCATCGACACACCTGCGCTATTATTGTGATGTGAGAGCAGTGTGTAACAAAACTGAATGTGTGATAAAACCGCAATAACTTACTCATCTATTCAAACCAAATATCAAATATTATTGCATATAAATAAAACCGATGAATGAAATGTAGAAATGAAGAGTGTTATCTTATTGTACCTCTGGTTTGCCACTGGATCTGTGGTTTCAGTAAAGGCATATTCCCATTTGGTCTCCACAGCAGCGATGAAGAACTCCAGAGTCTTCGTCAGGACGCAAGATGAGTTCAGCCACACTGTGAGGATGAAGAGGAACGACACAACCTTCATCACTGGACTCAAGTGACTTACAACCTACTACAGAAAATGATGCTGTTGGGATGCTGCATGATGCATATAAATGCACATGAAAAGTGATTGGGGAGGAGCCAGAGAGAGAGAGAGAGAGAGAGAGAGAGAGAGAGAGAGAGAGAGAGAGAGCATGAGTAATGGGGGTGGTTGAGTCATTCATAAAGTAAGGGAAAAGAGAAGACATAGGTGTTTTCTGTCTGTATTATTCAGCAAATGTGTACAATATTTCTTTACTATGGTCATTTCACAATACAATTACAACTACATTTGCCATTATGCTCTGCATATTTAACAATAAACTGTACTTACTAGTAACGTTACTTGAAAGGTTATATAACCAAAATTGCAACATTAGAGAAATTTGTTTTTCGACACATTAACCTAGGAATCAATGTTTTAAACTGATTTAAGCTGTTATTTTTCTTGCTACATTAGTATCAATAACTTATTTTTAAGTAGGATTTATATCAGTGTGGATATTTAGTTCAAACCTCTAACCCAGAGTATCGAGCAATAGTTGCCTTGCAAACACCAGCAACTTTTTAGTTACAAGAATCGATTTATGGAGGTGTAACACTGACCCCTAGTGTATATTAAAAGAAGAGAGATATAGATATAGATACTACAGTCTTACCACGTGAATCTACAATGATGAACGACTGGCGCGCGACATGACGAGGTGGCCGAGTGGTTAAGGCGATGGACTGCTAATCCATTGTGCTCTGCACGCGTGGGTTCGAATCCCATCCTCGTCGGACATCATTTTCTTTAACGATGACGACACCTTATAAAAACAATTAACGTTTATCACGGTTCTTCAAGGAGTACAACATTAAGAGCACGGTACTGTACTTCTCAGGGAGAGAATTTTGATAATACATTGTTTATATTTCATTACCCTTACAAAAACGATCCATGGCTTCTATATTAAAAATCCATAAGCTACTATAATTACACAATTATTGCCAGAAATTAACCATGCATTTCACACAATAACCAAGCAATATGATGTGGATTTACAGTATATTACATATTTCCCTCGGAATTAAACACAACACATTGCTAACAGACGGCCTACTTATTTTTAACAACTTCACTACTATCATTTTTGGGATAAATTAGACACGAGACGTGTAATTTACGCTTTACATTTTGCCACCATTACAGCTGAAAAACAAGGTGAGACTAATTAAGTACAAAGAGAAGCGTTTGAAAGAAATGAATAACAATACTATTAGTGACAACATTCTTGTTTTTATTGTCACAATATGACATATTTCACGAATTCAGCGCTTGATCTTACCCAATGGTACATTATTCTTTTTAAATACATCTAAAAATGAAAAATTCTGTACGACCAAAATCAAATAACTAGCAGTTCTCCAACATCTCTCTGATGATACTGTTCTATAAAAATCTTAAAAATAATACAAATGCATATTTTTTTTACATTTACAGACCAGTTATAAAAATATAAAAACAACTTAACAATAACAAAAAATATAATACAAATTTGTAAACTTTTTTTCATAAAAATATCAAACATACACACACAGATATAAACACACAGACAATCCTCACGGCCGGTATGAAATCATGAATTCATATTAAATCATTACTGAGGCTTTGAGATGAACAACCGTTGTTTCCAGCTCTGATGTGTTACTGATCTGTGTCATCGAGTTCTTGAACTTCATCCTGACTGAGGTGTTTCTTTGTGGAAGACTTCTTTTTCTGAAGAATAAAAGCCGAACTTGTCAATGTCACGGTCAGCGAGCTTCTTTTAATCTAATTTTGCCAACTTAAACAAAAATGTCTAAACTATTGAGAGGACAAACAATGAGTGAAACATTCCAGCTGATATTCTGATATCAGGTTCATTGTGTGGATGTCGAGTGCACTGCATTGTGGGAAAAGTATTCTCTCTGACTGCATACCGCACGTTTCAATATATACAACGGGTATTCTATTTGCATACTGAATATAATTTTCTTTTAAAACGTGAAATGGTGAATTCACAGATTTTACCTTCTTTTGAACGATCACCTCATCAGCAGCGACAGACTCATCCGGATCATCAGGTACCGTCTCCTCAGGTACCGTCTCCTCGCTCTCAGTTTCTTTTTCTCTTTTCTTCTCTAAAAAAATGACCATATTGATTCACATTTTCTGCATGCCCTAAAGTAACTTATATTTGAAACAGTTTATTAAATAATGAGCAGAATAAACAAATTTTGTCACGCAATAAAGTGCATTAGTTCAGCCACGTACTTTTTTTCTTATTGCTGGATGCTACAGTATCCGGTGCTTCATCTGATGGTTGTTGAACGTCCTCTGCAACATCTTCAGCCTCCTTTTTCTTCTTCTTGGTTTTCTTGGGGCTCAGGTGTGGCCTCCTCGGGTGCCACGATGACGTCATTCGCTTCTTCCCTTTTGTGTTTTCTCTTTTTGGATGGCGTTTTTAGATCTTGACTGGAGGCTTCCTCATTACTCATCCCATCAGCATCATCTCCAGACTTGAGTTGAGATTTCCTACTCTTGGTTGGCGACTTTATAAGTTCTGTTTCTGACGAAACCTCAAGCTGCGTTTCCAAATCATCGCTTCTTTTTTTCGAAGAGCCTTTTGTGGGGTTTGTATCTGCCGAGACAATTTTGGACTTCTTAAGGGGGGTTTCCAACTGATCAGGCTCTGCACTAACGTTCTTGGCTTTCTTGACTTTCTTGGATGGAATTTCAGAATCTTCTGCAAGGCTTTCACTTTTGTTAGGCTTCTGTTTTTTAGACGGAGAGTCAGTGTTGGAAGACTCTTGGAGAACGTCGGCTGTCTCAGATGTTGCCGTGTCAAGATCAGCAGGATCTTTCGATTTTTTCGTTTTAAACTTTTTAGTCTCGCAGGGAACAAGCTCCACAACACTTTTCGACGACGACTTCTTTGCTTTCTTTGACGGCGTTTCAGATCGGTCAGACGTTAGGTGGGCATCAGCGGTTTCAAGGTTGGCATCTTCACAGAGTGCTTCAGAAGATTCGCTGGTCTTTTTATTTTTCTTGACTTTAGTATCCGAGAGACCGTTGCCAGCGGATGGAGTTTTATGGTCAGCTGCTTCAGTCTGTCTTTTCTTCTTTTTTGCTTTTTTAGATGAAGTCTGAGAGCTGCTGGTTTCTGCATCCTCGGCGACAGCTTTTCCAGGGATCTTAATCTGCTCGGAGAGACCGTTTGACTTACCTGCAGCTTTTTTAGTAGATTTGTTTTGAGAATCCGCTTTAGTTTCTTTAGATTGCGTGGACGCCTCGTCAGTTTCCAGGAGTCCGTTAGTTTCTTGATTTACTGCTGGTTCATGCGTTTTTACTTTCTCTGACTTGCTGTGTTTAGCTTTAGTTCTTTTTGGGCTCTTTGAAGTTTTACTCTTATCTCCAGCTGTCTTGGATGGCGCCTTCGGACCTTTAGAGAGGGAAGCAGTGGCTTTGTCTTTAGACTTTTTGGAAATGGTCTTAGTGGTGTCAGTCTTTTCAGAAATGTCATCAGTTTTAGATGTAGCTTTCTTTGCTTTTGTCCGAGACTTTTCATTCTTTGCCGAGTTTGTCTGCTTCGTCTTTCCTCGCTTTTCTGTGGACGCTTCGGTTGAAGAAACCGGAGACTCGACAAAGTTTGAAAGGACCTCCATCTTTGTTATATCAGCATCTGATTAGAAAAAGCAAAAAGTTCAGAAAAACACACACTGGTATAAACCTTACAGCTATTTAATTGTGCATTTATATCATACCTGAAAGCTGTGAAACTAGTTTTCTCCATTTCTCCACATCTAAACTGGAGTCGGAATCGCTCTCTGAAGAGTCAGAAACAGCAGCGGTGAGGATTTTCAGACCTCCACTTTCTAAGCCCAACTTTTTAGCTTTCTTTGATTTCGTCACAGTTTCTTTTTTTGTCCGTTTCTGTGAAGTAAAATGAAAAATGAATATGCCATGCGACTTTTGTCTGGCGGCTCAGTCAATTGGACACCATTGGATACTGGAGATCACATGTACCTTTGATCCAGACGTTTTGCTGATCTTCGTACTGACAGGTTTCTTCGGACCTGACAAGACAAAATCCGCCAATGAGATCGCAGAACAACCAAAACCAGAAAACAGCTCTGAGAAACGCAGTAACTTAATCACTATCAAGGTTTCTAAGTAGTGCCTACTGTGAGCCACTCTCCAATTTAAAGCTAAACACACGAAACACAATATGAACCAGCAGAGGGAGCTCTGACCCGGGTTCTGGTGTGTTTCTTGAGGGATTTTGTTAAAGCTAAAAAAAGATCTTACTCCATGCAGGACTCAGCTCGGGAGTCTGTACATCTGTGAATTAAAAAATGCTCAGTTAATACTTACAAGTAAAACAATTAAGTGATTAGTCAAACATGCTTCAATACAATCTGACAATTTCTGTACAGTGTAACAACATCACAGAAAAATATAAAATGGAAATACAGAATATATATAATACAGAATATGTGTGCGTGTGGCAAGCAGGACATCTTTATACTATTTACACAGTAACACAAAAGTAAAACGTAAAAACTGACTTATCTATTTTTTGGTTTGCAATTATTATGTTTCATCTATGTGTGCTGTGTGTAATAAAAATATTATATAAAAATATAATCTTACACTTATAATGAAAAGTAACTTCACATTTACTTTGTAATGTACTTAATGCCCTTGATTTTACATGATAGTGTGTGTAATATTTTATTGTATACAAAACATACCAGGAGGCCATGGAGATATATCTGAGCTTTCTGATGTATCACTTTCCACATCACCGGTCAGATGTTCTGCTTCCTCACTACAGAGAAAAAGATTTGTTACTTTAAAAGTTTCACTACAGAGCAGAGCCCACAACACAAATCATACACGCAGCATCTCACCTTGCCCACTTCTTAAAGATTTCACTCAAAGACGCTTTCACTTCTTTATTTTCCACCTGAAATCGACATGAAGTCACATCAAACACATGAAATCACAAAGACCAGAACCTGTCACAGAGGCCACCAATAGCATTAATAATCCAAGCTTCCTTATGGCTCAACTGGCAAAGCATAGGGATTGCAACAACAAGGAAAGCCAGTTTACTGTCCAGTGTATACAGTAGAAACAAATATTTGGAGTATGTGCCAACTGCATAAATGTAATAAGTATTTGATTTATTCAATGACTCTGATGCAAAAAAAAACACGTTTTGATCAACCATTGTTGTCACTGGTGACTAATGCGAGCAAGTCATAACAACAGTGTTAATATTAATATTATTTTTTTTAATAAAAAAATATTATTTTTTGGTTCCAAGCATAGGGCATTAAATAAGTTGTCCATATTTCATTGACTCTAATGCAACAACTCAAATGCTTTATTTCAACCACAGTGGCTCAGATTTAAGAATGCATGCAATAATACAGACTTGGTCTACACAGCAGAGCATGCACACACACATGCAAACGCGCACATGCATGAAAAGATATAAACCTGGGGTGCGTGCTTTCGCAGCACGTTGGCAGCTTTCTTGTAACCGTTGTCTTTAAGATGGCGATAGATTAAACTGATCAGCGCCTCCTGCGATGGGTTCGTGTCCTTTGAGCTCATGTTTATATAACAGAGATTAAATAAATTCAGTTACGAGCGGAACTAATTGAAAAACTTTGATGCATGTTTGTGTTTCCGTAAGTCCTGCGCAGCAGTTCTTCAGTCTGACCTGTGAACTCGCGACGTGCAGGCGCGCACTGCATCATGGGAAATGTAGTTATTCCTTAAGTATTTATTTTAGTTGCATATAAGAAAACGTTTATTAGCTATAGATACAAGTTGACTACTGTATAATTACCATACGTTTATTGTAAATATTGTTATAACTCTATATTATAGATTAGCGTTTTAACTTTTGTGGACTTTTATTGTGAATGTTTTAGCCACTCAATTTTAAAAGACCGATCATCGCGCGCTTATGTGCTGCGTCCCAATTCGCCTACTTATACTATGAACTAAAAGTATGTACTGCTTTTGTAAAATATATACATTTAAGTGTGCAGCAAAACAAATATGCATTCACTGGGACATAATAACAGAAAGCGGAAGTGGCCGTGGTTGCCTAGGCAACATTGTGGCCATTAACTGTCACACACATCAAAATACAACTCTTCTTTCCATTAAGGTATTTATTAATTCATTAGTTTGTAAGTAATATTTACTGTATACTTAAGTTTGTTAATTTAGTGACGCATCAGTTATATAATTTATTAATGCAGTGGAGCGTCACTAAACTCCGCCTACTCGCGGTGATTTGTTTGTAATATTCGTGTGCATCGTTCTCCACTTCGAAATTTTACCGGAAGTAGTGGACCATCCGGGAATGTTTGGCATACTTTTTTCAACATACTACGATTTGGGACATACTAATTCTATTTTCAAATACTATTTAGGACAGATAGTAGGCTATGCGGATTGGGACGCAGCGATGGTTTCAAAAATAGCTGAATCAGCAAGTTTAAAACCACAAACGTGTGCTGCACCAATCCAGGCGTCGCATCCTTTATTGGAGCAGGTGTGTTTATTTTACAGTTTGAGCCCCGGGGAGCGTGTGTGCGCGTGTTCATTTTAGGGGAACAGACTACTTTAATTTACATGGTTTTGTTACCCAGGTAAAGTGCATTGTGGGACGGACAAACTGAGATAAACAGGAGCACATGAAACTGACAGACAGCCAACAGAACAGTTCTTCACTAACAAGAGCTGAGGCGGTTCCCCATCAGGGGTAACTAGCGTCCACAGAGCTCCATTCATGAGAATCTGAGGAAAAAAATGAAACTTGGGTTTGTAGATGATTATGCCAGGAGCTCAAGGTTTGGCTGGTTACCAGTAAAGCTCCGCTAGTAGAATCTGTACAACGTTATAGGTTAAAAAGACGTGTTTCTTCTATCAACTATTGATATGAATGGAGATTTGGGTATTATACACAAACTTTGACAAAGCAGAGTCTCACTCACTAATAATTTCACATGCATTATTTTGCCATAAGTATAAGCTATTCTGAAAAAAGATCATGAGAAATTATGTTTATATGAGTCCTGAGTGTGTGTGTGTGTGTGATGTTTGCTCAAGTTAAACCCCAAAACAAGAACATGTTTCCCCAGGATATAAAAACACAAATTCCACGTATAGCCGTCTGACCGCCCTCTAAATCTCTCTTTTACAAGCACCCCCACCCTATTTAGAGCCCCTACATCTCCTCTCAATCAAAATCAACTTCTATAGATTTTCCTGCTATATTAAAACCAATGTTTTATTTTACCACAAAAATCTGCAGGGCTGAAGAGATCATAAAGATCGAGCAGAACACAGACGCACCTACTCAGATAATATTTACAGGAACCCCACCCCTCACGTGATTTGGCTGATTTATCAGACTTTCAAACAGAAAAGCCCACTTCAAATGTGTAAGTAGGTTTTGGACATGTTTCACTATATTAGAGAGGATAAATATTTGGTCCTGACAAGTAGAAGCAAATTTGTGCACACAGTGTCGAGGTTTCTGGAAATAGTGTTCTCTGGGTGAGACTGTGGGAATTTGAGTTTTAAAAGCAAAACCCAAAATCCTGCACTCACTCCATCGCAGTCTAGAAATGGCACAGCCGGAAATAAAGATTTTTTCACATGAAACAGACTGTATGTAAACACGAGATCTCCTTTGAGAGCGGAAACGTGAAAATTGTACCATTTTACTGGAAGCAGAGGCTGTGAAAAAGAGGATTTATTGTTAACATGGCTAAAGGTATATTTCAGTAAAACAGAGCCGTTCTCTCTCCATGCCAAACTCAACATCTCCTCAGACACTTGGATTCTCCAGTGATTATTTCTTTCATGTTCTCACATTCATTTAGACAGTGGATTGCAAAGAATCTCTGGATCAGATTTTGGAGAACAAAAGACTGTGTGTTTAGAAAATGTGTTCGAGTAGATTGAAAAAGATTTTAGCAGCTGTATTTACTCTGCTTTACAATAAACTGTAAACCCAATGCCACGATCAGTTTTAGGTTTAAATACATTTTTAGGCAATTTTTATGTATAAACAGAAACTATATTCTCTTGGACAATAAAAAACACAAAAACTTTTCAAATGATGAAGACTTAATTCATTTGATTTCCAGATCAGGCGTGCAGGGATATTAAAATGTCAAATCAATCGTTGGCGTGGGAAAAGTGATTTATTTTGACACATTTAAACAAAATTCTTCGGAGTAGTCAGATATAAGGTCTAGCGCTTTGTTTATGTAACTGTGTTTTGACCATTTGTTTATTTTGAAACTGAATGATCTTGCCCAAAGGATTGTGAAGGTGACATAATGGCTCCAAACATCCACATTATACCGTGTTTTTATGAGCAGTTTTTCTATTAATAGACATTAACAATGTACACAAATACTTTAAGCCTAAAGTTAACAGACAGGTTGGCCGTAAATCAGAATATCAAAGTTTGAACTAAAACGGACATCAAAGAACTTCAGGTGCTCCGCTGCTGATGCTGTGGTTGTTTTTTGGTAAGAGTCATGTTTACTCACTGATGCAGGATATTTTCATGGCCAAATATTTTCAGCCAGGGTCAAAAGCTAAAAATATGAGGTTTATTTCAGTGCTATTAGACACAGCACTATAAATAAAAGAGTTTAACAAATATAAACATGACTGCATTTCTGAGGTTGTGTTTGTGTGTCTGCTGGTTAGTAGATTTTATTAGAGATTTTTTATTTTTGTCTCTGTAATTTGTAAATTTTAAATTGTACTGTGATTTGTATTAAAGGCTTGTTAAAATTCTCTCTCTCTTTCTGGTCTTATTCTACCTGTACATTTACTGCATTTTTATGAGAAAATTGTGTTTTTTTATTTGATGTAGCACCCTAAACCAGTGCCATTAAAGCCAATTTGGACTATGGACTATGGTACACTCTGAATGTTCAGTATCGCCTTTTGGATACCAACACTTAACTCGCAACCATTCTGTCAGCAAACAAACATTTGAAAATGAATAGACTATTGTTATTTAGTTTTTTTTGTTGAAAGTTAATTTAGTTTTTGATTCGTCACTATGAAATCATGTTAAGGATGATGTACACTGGCGATCTTTCCGCATTTAAGCATTGATTGTATTTGTTGACTTTCACAATTATGCAGACACCGTTGCCAAATCCACCCATGCAGCGGTCGGTTCCTGACTGAGCTCTCCAGCTTATGTCTCTCCTACAGATGTTATCAGGTGAGTTAGTGTGGCCTGCAGGATATCTCCACACAGTGAATCCAGTGAGCACCAGTTCATATACAATAACAACGCTCAGCGTTCCAATAAAAGAGCTCTTGTGCGCACAAACATTGGCTCTGTTCAGTACAGTTTGTACCCCTGGTTCCCCCAAGGCAGGTTTTAATGGCAGAAATCCTTAGGGGCCCTGGTTTGTGTTTGGAGATTAATACAAACATTTTATGACCGAAGGAATGACAGCGGGTTCAAGCCTAAAGACATGGACGTTTATGAGCTACTAAACAGGTTGTAAAGATTACTGTAGGTTCTCTACATACAAAGAGGTCTTGAAAGCCAGGTCATAATGCAGACAGAATGAAAAAGCAGACAACCTGCAAACAACTCTAAATCACAGATGGCAATAGTTGTGTTATCCTCGTGCAAACAATGAGATCACAAGTGGAAAGAGAAATCTCTCCCAGAATGAGAACATATCTCTTTTGAATCCTTGTATTTTTTACTTAAGGGGCAGTGGGGTCTTAAGCACAGGAAACCTGATCCGTGGCTGTGTTCAAACCCTGTGAGCTGCCTACATAGTCAGCATATGAGCACACGTGCATGATGTATTTTTGAGGGGAGGATCAGATGTATGGAACCACTTTATTCTTCTTACAGATGCAACGAAGATTAATACCACAAGTGAATAATCATATTTATAATTGGCGTCGGCAGCATTTTGCAATTTTTTTGGGCGTCAACCAAGCACGTGCAAATTTTTTTGGGTAGACACAGGCACGTGCACGTCTTTGGGGCTTGACATGCATTGGCGACGTGAATAATGACATTTATAATATGCGTCTGCAGCATTTGGCAACATTCTGTTATGGCGCATGCAATATTTTTTGGGTGTCACCCAAGCACGTGCATCGTTTTTTGGGTAGTCGCAGGCACGTGCACGTCTTTGGGGCTTGACATGCATTAGCAACATTTTCGAGGCGTCGTACATGAGTACGGCACTTTTGGAGCGTCACAGGCGCGCGCGGCATTTTTGGACACAAGAGGCGCGCGCACTACTTTATAGGGCGCATGCAGCGTTTTGGGGAGTCATGATGCTTCTGTAGATTACTCAGTAGGTTTTGAAGCACAGCCCACGGGACCGGTGCCAGACCCTCAGGGCGCACATACATCGCCAAACTTTTACGCACGTAGGTCCAGCGCGGCATTCATGATTTTCAGCATCGTTTAGTCGCTTTAAACTCGTTGCCATGACAGTATCGGCTCTCACTGGGCTCTCCGTTATCAGTCTGCTCAGTCTGGGTTATCTGTCCTGGGACTGGACGAGCCCGAATCAGGTCGAGCAGCCGAACCATCCGCGCCCTCACATCATCTTCATTATGACTGATGATCAGGGCTTTAACGACATCGGCTATCATAACCCCGACATCCACACTCCGACCCTGGACAGACTGGCTGCAGAGGGAGTGAAGCTGGAGAACTATTACATCCAACCCATATGCACACCATCGCGGAGTCAATTCATCACTGGCAGGTAACCAACTTGTTTTTGAACCTTTGCCATGGTTAGAGCATGGTATTAAGCTAAACATATCGTTTGTAGTGTGTTTTAAGAGTACATTATAAAGGTTTACCTACAGTGCTTTTGTGATTTCTGGTAAATTGTTAAGAAGTCATTTTGATTTTCCCAAAAATATTTTTTATTTAGAATGATATCAGGTCTTTGTGTACATTAGACAAATAGATATTTACAAACAAATCTAGATTGGGAACCTTGGTTTTTAATTTGGTAAACACAAAAAGCTGTTACTGTGTGATTCTGCAGATGAGATGTGTCTGTGTGCTGAAATTAATTTCCTTCTGCTTTAGATACCAGATCCATACGGGTCTCCAGCACTCGATAATTCGCTCTCGGCAGCCCAGCTGCTTGCCCTTTGACCTCAGGACATTACCGCAGCGTCTGCAGGACCTGGGATATTCAACTCACATGGTTGGCAAATGGCACCTGGGCTTTTACAAGCGCGAATGCCTGCCCACTCGCCGTGGATTCAGCTCATACTTCGGCTCGCTGACGGGCAGCGTGGACTATTACACGTACAAGTCCTGTGACGGCCCAAAGATTTGTGGGTATGACCTTCACGATGGTGAGAGAGTGGCGTGGGGTCAGGGTGGGCGTTACTCCACGCACCTGTACACCCAGAGAGTCCGAAAGATTCTGGCATCCCACGATCCCTCATCCCAGCCTCTCTTTATTTACCTCTCTTTCCAAGCCGTTCACACTCCGTTACAGTCTCCCAGGGAGTACGTCTACCCGTATCGACGGATGGGGAACGTCTTCCGCCGAAAGTACTCCGGGATGGTTTCAGCTGTGGATGAGGCGGTACGGAACGTGACGTACGCGCTCCGCAAATATGGCTACTACAAGAACAGCGTCATCGTCTTCTCCACAGATAACGGAGGACAGCCTCTTTTCGGTGGGAGTAACTGGCCTCTGCGTGGAAGGAAGGGAACGTACTGGGAAGGGGGCGTCCGTGGCATCGGATTTGTCCACAGTCCCCTGCTGAGGCGTAGAAGGAGAGTCAGCAGAGCTCTGGTCCACATCACCGACTGGTACCCGACACTGGTGGGCCTTGCGGGTGCGAACGTGTCCCAAACCGAGAGGCTGGATGGATACGACATGTGGAAAACCATCAGTGATGGCAAAGAGTCTCCACGCCAGGAGATCCTTCATAACATCGATCCGCTCTACAACGCCGCCCGTCACGGATCCTTAAAAGCCGGCTTTGGGATCTGGAATACAGCCGTGCAGGCGGCCGTCCGGGTGGGAGACTGGAAGCTCTTGACCGGAGACCCCGGATACGGAGACTGGACCCCTACGCAGATGCTGGGAAACTTCCCGGAGACCTGGTGGACCCTAGAACGCCACGTGGAACCAAAGAAGTCTTTGTGGTTGTTCAATGTGGCAGATGATCCTTACGAACGCTATGATCTTGCAGAGCAGAGGCCAGACGTTGTCAAACAGCTGCTTGCCCGGTTGGCGTATTATAATCGGACCGCAGTTCCAGTGCGCTATCCTTCTGAGGACCCCAGAGCAGACCCGAGCCGAAACGGAGGGGCGTGGGGCCCTTGGGTGGGGGACGAAGAGAACTGGGATGCATTTTACCCCCGGAAAACTAAAATAAAGAAACAGAAGCGCAAGTTCTGCAAAATGAAATCATATTTTAAAAGACTTAATATGAAAATCATGTCAAACAGGATATGAACACAAAACATGAAGAACATCTAAAGGAACTTTTTATAAATGCTGCTGACAATAACATCACTTTTTTTACAGTTTCTTTATATTGAAACTTTTGTTTACACATGATGAAAAGTGACGTTGGGCAGCTGAACCGTTTCGTTGTGTTAACACGTTGACTCCTGCCGTTTCTAATGTGACCTTGCATCCCTGTGCAATGAATATTTAAGGAATTAATGAATTGAATGAATATTCTATAATCATTTCTGTTTGCTTTTCGTACCTCGTTCTTTTACATTGCTCTCTGCTAGAAGGGCAAGTAAAGCAATAAGAAGTCATCTTGTTTTGGTGTGTACTGTATGTGGCTATATTTGTTCGCTGCTAAAATTCAGACTCTCAATACACAGTGTTTTTCATGGCAAATGATCATTGAAATTTAAATAAACTCTTTTTTTTTTAAAGGTTTCATTAGTTTTTACCGAGTTCTTTCCATTGGAGAGACTGACTGCCATCTGGTGGGTGGGTGATTTTTTGCGGGGTAGGTGTATTTAGAGCAGTGTTCTTAACCGGTGAGTTGAACCCTAAATATGGATCTGTTCTTATAGAGTTGTGGACACTAAATGGTTTTACAACCATTAATATACACTATAAATATTCTAAACTGCAACTAGGCATGTAGCATTGCATAGTTATGATAGCAAAGTAATTGTCACTTTAAAAGAAATGTCACATTTTGAGCTTTTATTATTTTAATTTGCAAAAGTAAAATAGAAAATCTCAGCTGTTTAATGATAGAATTATCATAAGGACGTGATAAAATGCAATCATTTAAGTTCAAGTTTATTTATTTATATAGCGCTTTTCACAATGTGCATTGTTCAAAAGCAGCTTTACAGGAGCAAATAAGATAACACAAAGGTAAAACACAGCACAGGGCATGGTGTTTATAGAACAAACAAGATCAATCTCATAGATAATATCTAATAAATAAATAAATAAATGTAAGTGATGCAAAGATTTGTATCTGGTTCAAAAATGGGTAGTCCTTAATGTTACCACTAGGTGACGCAATTATACCTTTAAGTTCTGGTCATGTTAATATTAATATATATATTTTTTAGTGAATTTATCTCTTCCACTGATAATCGTCCACATGCTTTCAAAGATAACCACATCATTTTATAAACTGTTATATTGATCAATAAACCCGTTCACCTCAGTTAATGCACATTGTATAAAGACTTTTTTTTGACGTTCCGGGGCTTGATTTTCTGTCTTTCAGAAACAAAATGACTTTCTTTGTGATACACACTGTTAGTGGGCAAATTAAATAAACTAGTAAGTGTGAAGTAAGTAGTTTTCGGGACCTAGCGTGCCCAAACAAAACCCTGAACAAAACCTTTCAACGGAATGCATTGAAGTATAATTAATGCAACTACTTTAAGCTTCGATTCAAGATACTCTTTTACAATTAAATTATTTTGTCCATCATTTTAAATAAAAACAATAAATTACAATGAC
Organism: Triplophysa siluroides; assembly: GCA_006030095.1. Lineage (NCBI taxonomy): Eukaryota > Metazoa > Chordata > Actinopteri > Cypriniformes > Nemacheilidae > Triplophysa > Triplophysa siluroides. The sequence goes on from VCII01000624.1 coordinate 9,303,656, forward strand.
AAAATCTAAACAAATTCACAAAAGAAGGACAAACTTTGGAAAAGTGCACGATAACCAAATACGCAATAAAATAATAACAATAAGAAAGATTTTAACAATATAAGCATTTAATGCATGCAATGATTAGGCGGTCACATTTTTAGCATGTTGAAATATTGAGTAATGTACGACAGCTCAATCTATTTAACGATAGAGGCGCTCACACCTGTGCGCGCTCCCGCTCCCGCACTCGTGAAAGTCTGTACAAAGGTAAACGTCTCCGAAAGAGCAGGGTTACTGCGAGTCAAACGACTGACCAATCACAAGCTCCCAAACAGTCGCTCCATTCTTACGGCGGCTCTGATTGGCGGAAACTTTGGTCACGGAACACAGCGGAAAAGTTGTAGCCGCTCGCGGTCAATAATCAAACGCACGTGTGTCATCTGAACCATACAGGCTCGTTCAGGTCAGTACAAACCAGAAAGCGATTCGTTTAATATATAATCATATTTTAATGTTTGTTAAGTCGTGAGAGGTTTTGTACTGCATAACGCAACGCGTTTGTTGACATGTTCGGAACTACTGCGACGTGTCCGTAATGTAAGAGAAGCACACTTATAGTTCCTCCTTTCGTCCTGCATATGAAGTCTTTCAAGAGTTTAAGCGGTTAGTTAAGAGTTGTTTTGCGATTGATGTGGCTTAAGAGTTCAACATCCCGCTCAATGTATATGTTAAATGCAGTCTTCTGAATCGTGTGTCATAAGTCTCTGACTGTATCCAGCCACGACGCTTTTTCATTTAAACTGCAGCATGCATGTGGCGGGATTACTCGATTATCACAGAAAATATAACGTCTGTAAGATGAATTCATGTGGTTGCTATTGAATGCATGCGTGGGTTCACTCTTGTGTCCTTATGACCTTGTTCTGTCATAACAGCCATGTTTCTCTGTACTGTGTTCAATCCCAGCATCCCCTGAGAGGTCACCTGGGAGATGGTTTGTGTTGAAGTTGAGCATTAAACGAAAGTTTCATTGGTGAATAGCTGTCTGGTGGATCGGTCTGTCAGCAGAATCTCTTCTTCCCATTGCAGTATGTGTGATGTAGATGTGATGTATACTTGGATCATATAGCGCCACACCATGTCTTCTCTGCTGTTGTTAGGGGTTGGTTTGCTGTGTTGGGTTTTAAGACATTGATTCAGTCTTGCAGAACTTGTTTAGTTTGACAACTGTGTTGCTAGTCAACAGATCAGATGGCAACCGTCATTGCATGGATTTATATTTATAGGAAGGTCACTTACCTTTAAAGCACGTGTGTCCATTTAAATATCTGGGTATTTGGAAATGCACATGCAATGACACATACCGTGGTGGTATTTTTCTTTGACATCTTATATTTTGTCAACACTCAGCAGAATTGACCTTATCCTGTGACAGATGCAATGGCTCTTTTGTATGCGATTATGTAAGATCAAACTGATATGAATGTCTGTAGTACAGTACGTGTGTTTATTATAGTTATTAAGATTAATTTACTCAAAGAGCGGCACACTGTTACTTATTTACATAAAAGCTTATCGATGTGTTTAAAGGGACAGTTCACACATAAATGAAAGTTTCATCACGAATGACTCGCCTTCGAGTTGTTCCAAATCTGTGTACTTTACTTTTGTTCTGAGGAACACAGAGAAACCAGGCAGATTTTGCCCCCCATTGACTACCATAGTAGGAAAAATGTCCTACATTCTTCAAAATATCTTCTTTGTGTTCAACACACCATGAACGTATAAAGTTATTTTTTCTGCTATGGTTGTAGTCAATGGGGTCCAAGAACTGTTTGGTCTTAAGTATTCTTCGAAATGTCTTTCTCTGTGTTCTTCAGAACAAAGAAATCTATACAGATTTGGTTCTCAACGTGAAGGTGAGTAAACAAAGACAGAATTTTCCTTTTTGGGTGAAGTGTCCCTTTAACTGTTCTGCTGATTTTGACAGTTAACAGTACATTTTTGTGTTTAAACAGAATGTTTTTATGCACTTTATTGAGTTCATTTCATATACTTTAGAGATTGCTAAATTGCTAAGAATTAAGTAACTGATTGTTGTCGCCGATCAGAACTTATAAACCTCATTGATTCTGTCATTGAGATCATCAGACTGTCTGATGCAATACTGTCGGCCCTCTGGGTTTTGAAACTATGCAAATGAATAAAAGGAGATATTGATTGCACAAGAATTGTGGTTTAAATCTCGCCCAAGTGAAGCTTATTTTTTATGCCATATCATAATTGTCATGCTGGTGTAAATCAAATTATTGCTAATTAAATGTAATTTCAGATTAAAAAAAGATATGAATGGAGAACACTTCAAATCTGTTTTTCATTGCAAAAGTTGCACGGTTGATGTTGGCGTAATGGTATCTGTACCTGATGTTAACCCTTGACCCTGAGATTGCGCTGACGTTTTGACCTCTGATCAATGGAATCCCGTGAGAGCTTGATTATTTGCCTACATCTGCTAATAAATGAGTTTGTAACTTCTTGCTCTTGAGTCGCAGGCACATGTCGTCTGTCCGGGCACGCATGTCGTCCCAGATCGCATGCTTTCAATATCTCGATCTGTTTTCCAATTGTTGTGCCACTGTTTTTAAATAGAAGCTCCGCTCCATGAGGGGTCGTATGACTCGGGTCTGCGCGGCCGCCCCCCATCGGGTGACCGGTCTCAGGGTCTGTCATTGGTCTTTGCCCCGCACCCCACCCACCCCGCACTGGCAAGAAGAGTTTAAAGGACGTGACCGTGGTCATGTTACCTTTGCCCTGGAAAGTTTGTACACTAGTGCTGGTACCACGGTCTGAACCAAAACAACGACTCGTATATTGGTCAAACTGGTTAAATTGGTTATGATCACCGATCACGTGACTGACGTGATGTAATCAGTGATTATAGTAAATTTACTAGTTGATGATTGACACAATAACAATGGCGTCTCATCAGTGGAATTGTTGCTCAGTTGCTGGTTTCCTATTGGCTGACAGCAGGTGCGAAGAGCGTTTCCAATGAGGGGCCGGAGTGGGTCCGTGTCATTGTTGCACATAAAACTCATCCCACTTTAACCGGGTTAGTTCACCTTCCCGTGGCACAGCTCAGACCTCATTCCACTCCTCACAGGTAAAGGGTTTTTGTTGTGTGTGTTTCATGTTGTATTTAGGTCATGCTGAGACTTGCTAAACAAATGAGACGCTTTTACTGTGGTGTCAGTGCTCAGAAGAGCTGTGCTGAGATCAGGAAAAGTTTTCAAATGATATGAAGGTTAAGAAACGGCATGCAGTCCTTTGGTTGAGGTGGAGCGCTTGTGTTCATTCTTTAATTTGTTGGAGTTAAATACAAAGATGTCGAAGTGTTGCATGTGACTTTATATGTTTAACCTCTGGTATTGTTTGTAAGTTGCTGTGTGTGTTAAGTGCAGTGAGGGCAGGTTCTCAGAATGATCTGCCCCGGGCCAGTAATAATAGAAGTAGGTGAGAGGTTAAGGGGGTCACGCGTCCTCACATGAGTCACACGCTTTTTTAAGGTGACTTCTGTCTGCTCGCTCATGCTGTTGTTAAACAGATGCAAACCGAAACTGAGCTGAGACTGTAATCAGAATTCAATGCTTGATGATGAAAACATTTCACAAAGCAAAACATCAGAATTAATGATGGCATTTCATGACATTCAAGCCTCAATGGAAAGCTTTGTGCATTTATTCTAGTTTTGGTGAATAAGAGCACGGGTTTAATTCTTTTCTGGTTTTGTTCAAAAGTTGCTTTGGGTTAATTATGTGTTATGGGTACAGGAAAACATTTGTGCTAGGAAAAGGATTAGTACACCTGGAAATTCTTTATTTATTTAAGCACCCTCATACCATTCCAAACCAGTTCCTTTCTTCTTCAGAACACAAAAGAAGGTATTTTGAAGAATGTCGATAATCGAACAACATAGAACCCCATTGACTTCCATTGAATGAACACAAACCACTGAGACATTTCTCGAAATATCTTCTTTTGTGTTCCACTGAAGAAAGACTCACAAACAGGATTACAACCACATGATGGGGGATTCTCACAAAACCGCTGAAACATCATGGCAGTAAAGATTTGACTTAGTTTGATAACATAAAAACTTATAATTGTGTTCTCTAACTTGGACACATTTTTATTATTATTTATGCATTAACTGCTTTTTCTGCTGAAATTATCATAACCGTAATGCATCCCGATTTTTCTGAGTGCATTATATGTTGTGATTTACACGAGTTAAATTAAAATACTCGGAAAAAAACAATTGGATGTTCTAATAGATGTTCGGAAATGACAAAAAGTGATGTATATTATGTATAACAAAAAAGAAGAAATCGTGGAGAAATAAGTGTACGGAAAAAATAAATACAATTAAATAAAATGTTTAATTTTGTCAGTTAAAGTTTAGAAATGAATGCCTTTAAACATCATACCTTGTTTTAAATTATTATGAAGGGAATTTGTTGATACAAGTGTTTGATTTTGTGATCCGAATCAGATTTCGTGAAGATAACCCTGATTCTGAAATTGTATATTTGGGGTGATCTATCCCTTTAAATTGCAGTTTAATCGGTTGACCCTTGATCGGTTCTTACTGAGATTTAGGAATGGAGGGCATCTGTGTTTCTTAATCGTCATATGTCAAATAATGTTAGAGTACAAATCTATAATCTGTGTTGTCCTTTACAAACTGTCCCGACAGATTGAGCAGGTGACAGTCATGCAGGCTCACGAGCTGTTGAAGCAGCTGAGGGTCCCGGAGCTGGCCGAGGTGAGGGACTACATCCGCAGTCTCTCCACCAACACGCTCATCGGCATGGGTGCCTTCACCGCCGTCACGGCTTACTGGTTCGCCACCAGACCCAAAGCCCTGAAAGCGCCCTGTGACCTGCGCATGCAGTCTCTGGAGCTGCCGGTCAGTATAAACAGAGGTCAAATCACCGATTGGAAATTTGTGCTCGCCTTCGGACCATCTGTTTTTTTATTCAAAGGGTGGGGAGTTTGCTCGGCGGGCGGCCATTTTAAACGGAGGCGAGCTTTTGAGCCATTTCTTCGAAGATGGCAAGACCTTGTACGAGTTCTTCCAGAGGGGCATGAGGGTGTCCGGTACGTACTGTTCGGCTTCTCAAGCATGACGAACAAAGACTCGTGTGTCTCAGAATGTGACGTCTGCCAACGGACAGTGAGCTGCCTTGACCTGTTGTCTTAAAGAGACAGTACGCCTAACAAAGCAAAGACTGTCATCATGTACCACACACATAAACGCACATATTTATTATGAATCCAATTATATCATTTATTGTTTATTTTATATCAACAAAAATATTATTATTATAAAATATATATATATTTTTCAGACAATGGCCCGTGCCTGGGCTCCAGAAAACCAAAGAAGCCTTATGAATGGCTTTCTTACGCAGAGGTAGGACAGCACCTATGTCAACACTTCTTAGTCTTTTTTTCAACTCAATTCAATTTATTATTACCACTCCATGTGTTACATCATAAATAAACCATCAGAAATGGGTTAACTCCTCTTTATTAACGTTCCTTTAACTTCTTTTGTTGTATTTTAGGTGGTTGAGCGAGCAGAGAATTTGGGCTCTGCGTTTCTTCACAAAGGACACTCCAAAAACGGAGACCCCTACATCGGCATCTTCTCCCAGAACAGACCAGAGGTCAGAGCTACAATTCCGTGTCAAGTTCCTGTATAAAACTGTCTACTTCTTTACCTTTGTGTACCTTTTGCTTATTTAAAGGGTCAGTTCATCCAAAAACTGAATTGGATGTTATTTACTTTTTTTATTTTACCATGTTCACTTCTTCTGTGGAGCGCACAAGACCCCCAGCGAAGTCACTCAGACAGCTTATCTGCTTCAGTCTTCATTACACAAACTTTGAGACTCAAGAAGGACGATTTTCAACCTCCGGCGCATGTTACGTGATACGTTCTTTAGAGCAAATGTTATGACGCTAACATAAGAAATCTTTTCACAGTGGACGATTTCAGAACTGGCGTGTTACACCTACTCTCTGATCGCCGTTCCTCTCTACGACACACTGGGCACAGAGGCCATAAATTACATCATCAACAAGGGTATGTCAAACGCACTTTCATTCTGATCTGAGGGATTTTATTTGTAAGTTTAGACAGCAGAATATTAAAGCCTCGGGCATGTGCAGCACTTACGTTTAATAAAATGAAATAGTTGCAGAAAATTTGAGTTCTGATATAATGAAAAGACGGTCGTTGATTCTCTAATCCTGTAGTTCAGTTTGGATTGAGTTATATAAAGATAAAAGTGTCTGCTCAATGCACGAATGTAAGGATTTGGCATTTACTACATGAGTGTGTGTTGTGCAGCTTGTATCGCTACGGTGGTGTGTGATGTTCCTGAGAAGGCTCGACTGCTGTTGGACTGCGTGTTCGGCTGTCAGCACTCGGTCAAAACTTTGATTCTCATTGAAGACTTTGATTCAGAGCTGGTGAGCAGAGGACAACAGTGTGGCATTGAAATCATCAGTCTGAAGGACGCGGAGGTGAGTAAAGCCAGCATTGTCTGCTCAAATATTTGAGCGTGAGGTCGATGGAATGTGTGTTGTGTCTGTGACCGTGTCCGGGGTCATGACATCAGCTGGGGTGACCTGCTGTGCTGGCGGGCGTTCAGGATAAACACCCTTCAAGTGCTATTTATAGAAAGACCTACAACATCTTAATCTCTCTTACGATAAACTGAATGGGTGATTCAAAAAAATCCAGGAGTGTAAGAAAAAAAACAAAATATTCCACCAGAACTGAATGCGCCCACATGAACATTAAGTCATTCAGTTTGTTCTTTGTTTTCAGATCTGAAGTTCTGTCTTTACACAAACAGAAACCTGTGTTGTGTCTGTTGTTTTTTCCCAATTCCCTCCACTTCTGTCTCATGAATGACACGAGTTTCTCTTCCGTCTACAGAGTATTGGCAGAGCTCATCACCAGCAGCCTGTGGTCAGTGCTGTACTTTCATTTTCACTTACACAAGCTCATTTAAACGACAAACGTCACAGACGTGTCTTTGACCAAAGTCATGCGTTCAGTATTTAACTCACACATTTGCATATCTCTAATTCTTGCAGCCTCCCAAGCCTGATGATTTGGCTATTATCTGTTTTACAAGTGGAACTACAGGTATACTGTGTGTGAGACCCTATATATTGATTTAATATATACATTTTATAAAAATATAAAATTTATGTTTTGCTACTTGTTTTAGGCCAACACAGTTACTTTCTCTTAGGTTTTAGATAGTTATAATAATTATGAAATACTTTATTCTCTCTCTCTCTCAGGAAATCCTAAAGGGGCAATGCTCACCCACAGAAACATTGTGTCCAACACTTCTGCTTTCATTATGGTCACACAGGTAAACAACAGAAGTCTCACTACAGTCTCTATGATGTAACCCAGAATGCATTTGGTCAGTTGATATGTCAAACAGTGTCCTGCAGTGACACACAAACATTTCTTGTATAAATATTATATTAACAGTTCACATCAAATATTTGAACAGTTGTCACATCACAATTAGCAAAAAGCTAAAGTAAATAAATGTCATACAAAAGCCTGTTTGCCACAGCAACTGAAATCATTCAGGTTCAAAATGTGCACGACTTTCATCATTCTGGCCTTGAGTTACACTTTATTTTTTTCATATCTATCAGATAGATAAGATTGATAGATTAATTTTTCTTCGTGCATGTGTTTAATTGGTGACTGTTACCTCGGGTTACTCCAGGACAGTTAAATGTCTAGTCAGTGTGCTGTGAAAGAGGTTGTAAAGATGTGTGCCACAGGACCGTTGATTGACATTGATCTGGTTTTCCTCTGGTGTTTCAGAGTAATTGTCCCCTCGGGCCTCAGGATGTGCACATCTCTTACCTGCCCCTGGCCCACATGTTTGAGAGAGTCGTACAGGTATGTTTTCTCTTAGATGGCAAAATTAAACTTCCCTTTTTACTTTTTTCAAAACAGAATCTAATAACACACATACTTAACTATTTAAAATGAGTATTGGTCCATCTCAAGCACTTAATTTCCTTTTTTACAAGGTTTATAAGTTCCTTAAAAAAACCCACCTTAGCTTTAAGGCCAGTTTTACTGCGTTTATGCTTTTTGTTGTCCTTATATTGTTCCAATTGCTTCCATTGTTTACCTCATCTGTAAGTCGCTTTGAATAAAATGGTCTGAAAGTAACAGGACTGACAGTAACAGGACTGACAGTAACAGGACTGACAGTAACAGGACTGACAGTAAAAGGACTGACAGTAACAGGACTGACAGTAACAGGACTGACAGTAACAGGACTGACAGGACTGACAGTAACAGGACTGACACTGACAGTAACTGACAACAGGACTGACACAGGACTGACAGTAACAGGACTGACAGTAAAAGGACTGACAGTAACAGGACTGACAGTAAAAGGACTGACAGTAACAGGACTGACAGTAACAGGACTGACAGTAACTGACAGTAACAGGACAGTAACAGGACTGAAAGTAACAGGACTGACAGTAACAGGACTGACAGTAACAGGACTGACAGTAACAGGACTGACAGTTTGACAGTTTAACAGAAAGTAAAAGGACTGACAGTAACAGGACTGACAGTAACAGGACTGACAGTAACAGGACTGACAGTAACAGGACTGACTTTTTTAGCATAAAATTAGCAAATACATGATATACAGCCGCATGATGTACATGCTAATAGCACGAAGAAACTCAGCAAATTCTAGTGATTTAACAAATATGTGCATTTTTACACTTAACAAATGACAATAAACGGGAATAGTTTAGGTAACAGGACCGTATTTTCAAAATTACGCTCAGTTATCATTACAATATCATCAAATATGTAAAAAAGAAAATGAGCGAACTTGCCTTTGCTCGTCTCACGGCCTTCAAAAGATCCAACTTTCTGTTGAAAAACAGATTTATGGAAATTTCCCAGTTTTTCAGAGTGGGGAATGGGTTAGGGGAACAGGACTGAGTGAAAACCTGGGGACACGACTAAAATGTGTTTTATATATATATATTTTAATAAATGTATTTGAAGCAAAGATGATGTATGGAAAAAAGATTTTACACTTTGCTTGGTAAAAAAAAAGTATGTTTGAAATACTTTTCATGCATATTTATACAGATAGAGTCCTGGGGACAGAAGTGGCACCCGCTCGGTGGAATAATTTACGATATTAATCTGTCATTGATTGAACAACAACCAAATGTTCATAGCAGACTTTGCTTTTTGTGTCAGAAGTGAAAATAATTTCTCACTCTTTTATACACCATTGATTATATGAAGCTTTTAACTTGTGTTGTGTGTTTTCAACCCTTCAGGGTGTGATCTTGGCACACGGTGCTCGTATTGGATACTTTCAGGGTGACATTCGGGCTTTGATGGATGACCTCACGACCCTGAAGCCCACTGTTTTCCCTGTGGTTCCCCGCTTACTGAATCGCATGTTCGATAAGGTTTGCATACAGATACATTCATACATGCAACTTGCAATAACGGCACAAAGAAGTGTGTGACTGATTGAGAGGTTTTGACGTGGCGCGTATCTTTCCTCTTACGTTTGTAGTTTAGTATTAATGTAGTGAAACCCTCTCGTAGATCTATGGGCAGGCCAACAGTCCTCTGAAGAGACGCGTTCTGGAGTTTGCGTTCAGAAGAAAAGAGGCTGAGATGAAGAGCGGGATTATGAGACGAGACAGTCTGTGGGACAAGATCATCTTCAAGAAAGTCCAGGTCACATCGTGCTATTCATTACTTTTAAATATGCCATCAAAATGTCCTAATAATGCCTTAAAATGCAACGAAAGCAAATCCGTTGTCATGATGTGACCGTGGTCTCTGCTGCCCCCTGCAGGCCAGTGTTGGAGGTCACGTCAGAATGATGTTGACCGGAGCTGCACCCATTTCAGCCCCCGTTCTCACCTTCCTAAGAGCTGCACTGGGCTGTCAGGTAAGACGGTTTAACCATCGTACATTTGAGGAACGTCACATACAATTCCCTATCTCATCACAAATATAAGTAAGCGTTTGCGTTCTTGTAGTTTTATGAAGGTTACGGGCAGACTGAATGCACCGCAGGCAGCACAACCACAGTACCAGGAGACTGGACGGCAGGTAACACACACAAACTACAGAAGAACATACTTTGCCCAGACTTTCTGTATTGTTTCCATCAAAAAGAGATTATTATTTGATAAGAATAATATATGCCTTTATGTATTCCCAGATGAATGTTTTATCACGTTTGGAATTAGATAAATATATCTAGAGACAGTTTAATCATCAAATGTAAAACAAGGGCACAGATGTGTGTGTGTGTGTGCTTGCTGATGTAATCATGTTATGTCATCGTCGGGTTGTGTCATTGCAGGTCATGTGGGAGCTCCTCTTCCCTGTAATGACATCAAACTGGTGGATGTGGCCGAGATGAATTATCACGCCAGTAATGGCGAGGGAGAGGTGCGTGTGTTTTTGTAGTTTGTGTGTGGTCTTACGCACACTTGTGTACATCTCTGCTTGTTTCTGTCAGGTGTGCGTGCGGGGTCCAAATGTTTTTCTGGGATATTTGAAAGATCCAGAGAAGACTAAAGAGACTCTCTTTGAAGACGGCTGGGTCCACACAGGAGACATCGGCAGGTGGCAGCCGGTACGATGCCCGTCGCAAACCATTGCAATTATGCACATTTGCAGCATTTCAATAATTTTTTATTCTTCAACATTTCTAGTTTATACGGTTGCTCCGAAATGTATTTGGACCCTTAAGTAACATGTAAAGCTGTGAAATCGTAATTGCACAAAAAAATCATACGTGCATTTATTTTAAAGATATTAGATATCAATGCTATTAATCTCAGTTCCCTCGCTCAACACTCCCTCATCTCTTCCCGGGATATATTTGTGACCTGCACGGCGTGATCTTCACAGAACGGCACTTTGAAGATCGTGGACCGCAAGAAGCACATTTTTAAGCTGGCTCAGGGAGAATACATCGCCCCCGAGAAGATTGAGAACATTTACATCAGGTGTGAAGCTGTAGTGCAGGCCTTCGTACATGGAGACAGCCTGCAGGTGAGAGGACGTCACTCACACTGAGGATTTGATCATCACAACCCTGAGTAATGAGGAATTCTCATCCTTCTCTCTCTTCCTCTTCAGGCGTGTCTGGTTGCCATCCTAGTTCCCGATCCGGACTTTCTGCCCGGCTGGGCTAAAAAGAGAGGGTTTGAGGGCTCGTATGAAGAATTGTGTAAAAATAAGGTATTGATAAAACTACAACCATTTACTCTTATTCTTAAATTGCATTATTAAAAAAAGTGTGACGGGTATACTTGAGTATAAAGTAAAATCAAAGTGTAAATGTTGAATGTTTTATTTGTCCTCTCAGGATGTGAAGAAAGCCATTCTGGAAGACATTGTGAAACTGGGTAAAGAAAGTGGCCTCAAGTCTTTTGAACAGGTCAGTGACACCTTGATATTGAACCGTTAAATCAAATGCTTTGTCAAGGATATATCGTGAACTGAAAGGCGTTTGTGATGTAAGTGGTTGGGATATTTTGAAGAAAATAAAATGAAACTGTTATTGAAGTAAAAGGAAGAAAGCTAAACCCTAACACCGTGTCTACAGCTGACGCGGCACGATGTGAACAATAGAACGCATTATAATTTCACATTTTGTTCTTGTCGCGTCTGGTGTAGACCCGGTGTAAGAGAAAACTCACAGCAATAAAAGCACAATTTTTTTTCTGTGGTTATGCTGCAAATTGATGGAATTTAAATCTTATTAAATTGGCACATTCATTCATCTGGACAAATCCAAACATTTCTGGTCTGACCCTTAAACTGCCTGCAACTGCTGTGATGAATGAATAAGTGATTCACTTTTTCTTTCCTAATGAAAAACGGCGAGTTCAAAAATGTCCTGATGTTGTTCCATCATTTCGTCTTCCAGGTGAAGGACATCGCTCTGCACACTGAGATGTTCTCGGTTCAAAACGGTCTTCTGACGCCCACCCTCAAAGCCAAACGTGCTGAGCTCAGGAGCTGCTTCAGGAAACAGATCGATGAGCTTTACTCCACCATTCAAATGTAAAACGGTCACTCGGGTGCTGACTGAACTTGAGCTAACAGAACTGATACAGACTCACAGACTTTAGACTTGATTCTACACTGACTTCAGTTGAATGCACACTTGTGAGTAAGATGAAACATACTAGATCAGGCCTGTCTCTTGAAGAGGTTCATCAGACGGTTCACATCGCCTTTTGATGAAACGCCCTCGGGGATTAAAATATCCCAGAGTTTTGACGTTTTGACTATTTTAAAATGAAGGGAATGTGCCAATACCCATCATAAAAACCGTAAAAGTTTTTGGCCTTATTCTATGAAAATATTTATCTTATTGGACATGTTTGATATCAACACATGCCATGGTCTTGTGTATGTGTGCGTTTGTGAAATATTTGATATCGTCTCAGGGAAAAATGTGCCTTATTGGATATCAACTGCCTTTGAGTTTTATTCATGAGAGAGAAAAACACGGCATACACGCATCATTTCACCCAACAAAGCAGGCGATGCCTCAGAATCAATATGTGGAGAGTGGGACAGTTTCTGTTTTGTCTTCTAGTTTGGTTTTATTAACTTTTTGTTCGTCCTGGATGCATTGTTATTAAAACATAAGGACATTTTTTTGTTATTGGTAAACAGCCATTGAGTTTAAACACAGCCTCGGGGAAATATCCTGAACTATGAATACACTGTGTACTTATGTAATCATTTGTTCATGAAATATTTAAAAGAGAACTATCTTTACTGTTAGCTTTAAATTAAAAAGTGAGCTTAATATTAACAAATCTACGATTGTTTGTCACACAAGTACTTATTTATGTGAAAGCTTAATGTAAAATACTTTTATGGTGTATTTTTAAATTGTAATACCATGCGTGTGACATCACAGAATACAGGAGCTTTTCAACCGTGTCCTATGTTTCATTCATGTTTGCTGCTTTACTCATTCACTGTAATATTCTCTTTATTATGCCCATGTTTTTATTATTGTATATTTCACTCGAAGCTTTATCATTTCTGTTATGTGATCTGTAATGAAGCCAAATCAGTTGTCATCAAAATGTGTAGCCTAAAACATCAGTTGACTGCGATTAAATGTAAATGAACATCTTAATTCTAAATGCCACATACATTCAATAATGTTTAAATGTACATTTTACATGTGAAAGATGTAAATGATTGATATTAAATATATTTCATGATTAATGATCATTTTAAGTGTTTTATTCGTGTTACACTGAAACAGCTGATAAATGACTACACTATATTTTTTATGTGGAATATTTAACTATAACTGTGACTGTAGGTTGTTTATTTAAACATAATTATACAATTTAGACTAATGCATATTCTGTTGCATTATTTATATGTGAACTCTATTCTAATATGATCAATAACCTAAGTTGCATTGTCTTTTAATTTGTAATTTCGTACCCTTGTATTTTCTTGTCTAATACAAAATTATAAAAAAACAAATACTGAAAATATTAACAAATTAAATGCATATACATAATTTACACAAATGGTGAGTTTTAGTTTGACAATTAATTATGAGTTTCTGAATATAATGCGTGGCACTTTTATATTTTAAAGATGTACGTCATCATCCTGTCGTGGTGACGTCACTTCCGCAGGGTCCTTGCGCGCCGAAGATGGCGACGTCCCTAGGCTCAAACACATACAACAGACAAAATTGGGAAGATTCGGTACGTTTACTGTTTATTAAACTCGAAACACACAACATACATCATCAGTAATCTGTCTACGTGTCGGTTCATTTTAATAAAGAGTGTTTTATCGAAATATTTTCAACTGACTGAAGGAAGAGCAGAAGATGAACTCGCGCGTGCTCCCTAGATGTGTGGAAATGTAATTAAGTGTTGCAGAAATACGTGTTTCTTATTTTTATATTTGTTGATACATTCTACGCACTATTATTGTGTTAAATATTGTTATTGTAAGGTGTCTTCGAATTCATTATGCTTTCATACTTTCATGGCATACGCCGATCGGTCTGCGCAGCTCCGGTCCACTCCAAACTTTTTATATTCCATCTCTGTTTTTACGGCTCCAGCTGTTGTGTTGCCTGTATCAGAGCACAGCACATGTCGTTTGTTTATACAAGGCCATGTAAGCAGTTGTCGCCGTTAGTGGAAGCCTTTGTCTGAGTGTAAGAGGCTCATAGTCTGTGATGTACAGAGCAGGATTCAGAGTGATACAGATGTCAGTGTGCTGTGATCGCTGAACGTTTCTTTAGCTCTTGTAATGAGGTGAACGACATGCTAGATGCTGTTGAGAAGGTACTTTACAGACATCTCCAGTTTATTCAGCATCACATAGCTTCATATAGACCGTTTCATGCCGCACGCGCGCCAGGCCCCTAGTTAACTTCCGGTTTGTGTTTGGTTAGTGTCTAATAATATGTAACTAATTATATTTTATTTAACTTATGTTAATATTATTATTTAATTGTACAATGATTTATTATATAAATGATTTGTTGAATTTTGTTGCGTTCATTTTATTAAATAGACAATTTGTTGAATGTGTCCTGTATTTGGTCACACTTAAAGATGTTGGTATCACAGTCTAAATTCAAAATATTGCAGAGACAAGTTCAGTTAAGTAAAGGTTCTTCTCGGTTTCTTTTGATGTTGTCAGAAATAATCTACAGGCACTGTATTGTTTGTGAATATTTACCGGAAATTAAATTGGGGGAGATCACAAAAATAGCGCATGCGCAGTAACGGTTGTTAATGTTGTTAAGCTGAAACGGCCTATAAACAAGGAACATAGATGGAAAGTTCTGCTGCACTGTAATGCCTTTTTAATTATTTTTATTTACTTTGACACGTTTATTTTAAGGCTGAACTGTTTCTAACATTATTTAAAGAACGGCCTTTCTACTATTCTTCTAAATATGTTCATGTAATAAAAAATTTAATAAATTATAAAATGTTATAACGTGCTATTTTATCAAATAAAGTCTGACTTTAACAAGTTTTACACTAATTTCACCAACTAGAGATTAGTTTTATTACAAACAAAAAAACGTACGGAATAATACATTTCAAACTGTAATTGAAAACATGTTCATCGCAGAAGAGAGCACAAGAAGTCTGATTTTGTGATCTTTTAAACATTTTTCTGCAGGACTTCCCTATTCTCTGCCAAACATGTTTGGGGGAAAATCCATACATTCGTATGGTAAGTCCACTTCCCATTACTAAATAATAACTAGTTTCTTATGCGTCATGTCATGTGTTCATTGAAAAAAAATACTGAGACAGATTGTAGGAAAAGTGCTTTAATTCAAGATTTAAATTCTGAGTCAGTCATGTGGTCTTTGTTGTTTCACTGGTGTTGGCTGTTATTTGTAAAATTATTGTGAATATTTTAACTATTCCCATCAGTGGACGTGAAATTGAAATAGCTTTTCATTTTATAACGTGACATTGCTCTTTCTTTTGGCAGACTAAGGAAAAGTATGGGAAAGAATGTAAGGTGAGATCTGGGTGTAACATTTGGTACTATTGCAATAACCAAAGAATACTGGTTCTGTCAAGAGAAATAACTGGTGAATGTTTGTGTCTGTCAGATCTGTGCGCGTCCCTTCACTGTTTTCCGCTGGTGTCCTGGTGTGCGGATGCGCTTTAAGAAGACCGAAGTCTGTCAGACCTGCAGTAAGATGAAGAACGTGTGCCAGACCTGTCTGTTGGACCTGGAGTACGGTAGGTTTCCCGCTTTTGTGTCACTTAAAATGAAGTGTTTTGTTTTTTAACACGCCTTTCACTTAAATGCACATCGTTGTTGTATGTGGAACTCAAGCAAATTTGAAGATATAAATGATTTCTGCTAGTCACACCTTCATGAGATTATTTTACAGATTTCAGAAAGCTAAACCTGTGTTTAACTTCATTTTTTCCGCTGTTGTTTTACAGGTCTTCCTATTCAGGTCAGAGACACAAGTCTGTCCATCAAAGACGACATGCCAAGATCTGATGTGAACAAGGAATATTACACTCAGAATATGGAGAGAGAGGTATTGTTTACTTGTTAATACAAATACATTTGCAAAAAGTGTCGCTTGTGTTGTGAGTCAATTTGAAAGTTTCATCTGCTCTTGTATATTTTTATTATAAAACAGGTGAAAACGTAAATCGCAAGAGAATGAAGCTTTTTAAACGAGTGCATCTTGATTTTGTGTTCAGATCGAGAATTCTGACGGTACAAGGCCTGTGGGGATGCTGGGTAAAGCTCAGAGCTCCAGTGACATGCTGCTCAAACTGGCCCGCACAGCACCGTACTACACACGCAACAGACCTCACATCTGCTCGTTCTGGGTGAAGGGAGAGTGCAAGAGAGGCGAGGAGTGTCCATACAGGTCAGACCTTAATTACTCCACACGGTGGTGCTGTTGTAGCAGTGATTCACCAAAAACTGTCTGTTAAAAATGAATATTTCTCATCAGGCATGAGAAGCCCACAGATCCAGACGATCCTCTGGCCGATCAGAACATTAAAGATCGTTATTACGGCATCAACGACCCGGTGGCCAATAAACTCCTGAAGAGAGGGACCACCATGCCTCATCTGGACTTGCCCGAGGACAATGCCATCACTACGTTATACATAGGAGGTCTGGGAGAAGACATCACAGATTCTGACCTCAGGTGAGACCCAAAGTGTGTGTTTGGTTTGACATTGATACAAAGGCTGTGTGTGGAGCTTGTTGACTGTGTATGCTGTGCATGTGAATGACCTGCTACATTTGCTTGAATTAAATGTCAGGTCATGTTGAAACTGTCTAAACAAATTTCATGTGGTGTCTTCTGCAGAAATCACTTCTATCAGTTCGGTGAGATTCGCAGCATCACGCTGGTTCAGAGGCAGCAGTGCGCGTTCATTCAGTTCGCCACGCGACAGGGGGCGGAGCTCGCCGCTGAGAAATCCTTCAACAAGCTCATCATCAACGGCCGCAGGCTGGTGGGTGAAGTGGGGTCGCTCTCAGGCCGCTAAAGGCACAGAGGTCAGGGAGGGGTACAGTGAGATGGGCACCAAACTGGAACCGGTACCGGGACTGCCAGCAGGTTTGTGCGAGTATTTCTGAAATAACAATTCTGAATAGCCTTGTAATAAAAACCTCAATGTGTTTGTTTTAGCTCTGCCGCCACCTACATCTCTGGAGCATGAAGCCCCTGCCAATTACTTCAATCTGGACCCCAGCAGCTCTTCAGCAGTAATGAACCTCGGTCTTCCACCTCCTCCTGGACTCCCCAACCCACCACCACCAGGTACACACCTGTGCTCTGTTTCAGCCGGTGACAACCTCAAACAGCTCCCAAACTGTTTTAACCTGTTCGTTGTGTGTTTGTGGTTTCCAGGTTTTGGACCCCCCATGTTCCACCCCATGGGTCCTCCTCCCCCTCCTCCTATGGGCTTGAGACCACCCGGTCACGTTCATTACCCCTCGCAGGATCCTCATCGCATGGGTGCGCATGCTTCTATCCGCCACAGCGATTAATCAACTCCATCCGCTCTGACATCATCAGCCAATCAGCCGCTGTGTGCGAGGGGTCGTGGTATAGCTTTCTCTTGCTGCTTCTGAAGATAAATGGTCTGCGATGTCATTAGAGAGTGGAGTCTGATGCTGTGATATCATAAATCATCCTGGTGATTGGCTGGAGGATTGACGGTCCTGCCTGTTAGCTGCACACGCTGTTGGACATGTTTGGTGGTTTAATTGGGTACTTTTCGATGGTGTTGTATGCTACATTAATGCTTCCTATCAACGATACACCTTACAACTTCCTAACAACAATAAACGCCCTTATTCTTCATCTGACTCTAGACGCACAGCAGACAGTCACAAGCTGGATATTGCAGTGGCGACTAATGACATCATCTTGCCAGATCTGTGAGTGTGGGTCTTTGATGTAAAGACACAGCTCTCAATGACTAAAATCTTGATTAGACGCATATATATCACACACATTTCAGTCTTATCACTGAGGAATAAAAGTTGATTTGAAGAAAAACATATTTCATGTCGGATGTTTGTGTAATCATCATCTTATGTCTGTCTTAAAAACGATATGATGTATAAAGAACTTTAGAGATTGAGTTTCGTTAGTATTTTAATGTGCTAAGTTAGGATTTTTCTTTATTTGATACACTGAACAGTGAAATGACTTTCTGAAGGGGCTGAGTGTTTCTGTCATCGTTTGTGAACATTAAAGCAGCTGTCATGAATGTTTGCCGTGTGCTCTAAGTTTACACACAGTAGTTTGAGATGATACGTCATGAGACCGGTCGGGAACAGTCTGGGTCTGGGGTTTTCAAACTTTGATGCCAAGGACCCCCAAATGAGATGGACCCCCTTTCTAAAACATTATTTTTTTAAATAACTATTTGATGTATCGTGACTAGTTAAATGGTAAATGTGATATTAAAGACCTAATGTTTCCAAACCTACACTTGTAAGATGTGTATACCTGTACAACATTTGCTGTTCCAACTTTCACTTTGCATGTGAAAAAAGGAACTAGTGAGAGAAGACAAACTAGATAGGTACAAATATAAAGACTTCTGGAAATGATGCTTGTATCAAAAAACACCAACAATAATAATTTTCTGTAGACTTATACAAATTTAGCTTGATCTTGTTTCCCTGAAATTTCTGAGGCCCCCAGTTTGAAGAACCTCCGATCTAGGTCATATCTCAGACCAAAATCAGACCTAGTATTTGAGGACAGTTTTATGATGATTTTCAGGATGATAATAAGAAAGCACAGCTGCTCATTTTGCTCATTTCTTTATTTTATAAACTGCGATATTGATGTAACACTAACATTTGTTGCACTGCATGCCTGAAATGGGCTACACAAACGTCATCTATTCACCCCCCCATATGTACCTCATCAAATGTTTTGTGTCCGGCAATATCATTTATGTCTGATATAAGTTAATATTTCTTAAGTTAAACCTTTGAACGGTTGTCTTTTGATTTTCTCTAGGATAGCAACTGCTTCTATTTGTAAGCGCTGAGCTAAAACCATCTGTCCTTTACTGTTTCTCTTCATCCTCGTGTGCTCTGTCAAGCGTGGTTCCCTCTGACCTTTCACCTGTAGGATACATAGCGGTTCAGTCCAAAAGAGCAAAGCGCGGGTGGTGACGGCACCACAGTCTTTTCTTTTAATATGAAACAGCATGCGTGGCCGTGCAGCGGTTCACAGGTCGATGGACTCGGGCGAGTATCTGACGCCCCATCCCCGCGGGGCTCTGTTGAAGTTGGGTCGTTTGGACATCGTGGCCAGGTTCACGGCGGGGAGATTGTGAATCTCGGGTTGTTCGAACCCAATAATAGGAATCACTCTGTGACTGCACACTGGACCTCCGAACGGCATTGCAGCTCTGCAAGAAACAAACAGAAGAGAAGCCGAAAGAGACTTAAATAGCCTTCTGACCTCAGATCCAAACCTGCCACCTCCCCATATTTCAACCAGCGGGTTTGATAGGATGCCAGCTGACGCAACTTAAGTTTGTGTGAAGAACCCGATCTCCTGCTTGTGCGATGTGTCTTTAGGTTGTGAAAGTCGTCGATTCTCCGCTCCTCTGAGGCATCGAAATAGTTCCTCAGTCATGCAGACTTCAGGCTCTCGTTTCAAATGGGAAGACGCAGTGGAAACATTGCGGGTTCCTAATCATTTGATAGCGTGCATTGGTCTGGTTGGGTTATTTACAGCACATAATCATCAAGCCTGACGCTAATGTGCCGAAACCTCTCGCTGACCCTCAAGGCCGTTTCTCGGATCATGTTCTTGCCCACGGTGCCGTGGAGAATGGACTTAATCCCTTCCCAATAAAGACGTGGTTACAGGGAAACCCCAAACACGCTCGGTGATCTGATGCGTCTTTATTTTGGTTTGCTCATGCTCACCTGTTAAAGCACCTGTAGTTGGCCGGAGGTAGTTTCTCTGGAGTTTGAGAGAGCTGAGCGTCGAGTGAGGACAGGAGTTCCTCGCTCTCTCCCAGGGCTTCTTGCCACGGTGAGCAGTATGATTTTGGGATGACGGTAGAATTAAACTTCTCTCGAGGGATCTCTCTCAAGGGCCCGGTGTAACCTAAAAGGACAGGACGGGTACTCGTGAGTGGCAGTGTTGGTTATAAAGGGAACGTTGGTATCGTGCGTGCTCGGATTAGTTAACGGATATTCAGACGCCCCGCGGGGGCCGCACGCAGATAAGGAGACTGAAACAGGAGATGGAGGTTTATTAAAGAACATTGGACAGAGTTAATGAAGCTCAGGAGATCCACACAAGAACCAAATGATAACAGAAGAGCAGTTACGTGAAGCGCAAACAGAAATGCAAATGGTTTATTCTGCACATGAAAAATTCTATCTAAAGTTTTCTCCTGCAACTCTGTGAGGCCAAATAAAAGTAGATCATATGTTATTGTGTGACATGTATTTCATGGAAATTCCTACTATTTGATATAAGGCTAAATCGTATTAAATCCGATGATGTTATTTGTTTGTTTTCATGCCATCTGCTTTTGTGTCAGTGACTAGAGGTGGATAGGTGTGGAGCTTCATTCTACTTTTTTGTTATCGACTTTTTTCAGCATAATCCTCGATCTTTTTATCGATGCATTCGTACGATCTCATTCCAACATTTTTGTACGATTTGCTTTCGCGCCAGTGACGTTGCGTTTAGGGGTGGGGCCTCAGTATTGCTTTTTCTAGTAATCGTACGTTTTTGTACGATTCCCGACACGGATTCATTTGAATAAGCCACTTTGTAAAATAGCTATGAATTCCCTGTGAGATCAGTTTACATTTTTTCACAATCTGCATTGTATGAATTCATATGAAATCCTTGTAGAAATAGTTTGGACTTTCCTGTGAGTTCAGTGACCATGAATGTAGAGTGAAATAAGGGATAGAGATGCAGCAATATCAAAATCTCACTGTTCGATAAAACATCTGTATAGAGTCTACGGTATGATATTTGTTGAGGTTTTTAAAATGACAAATGATGGCTTGAAACGTGCCACAAGCATCCTCTTTTCTTTATCCTCTTATCATAACCGATGGGTCAAATGACCTAAAAAATTGCAACAGGTGGACCTTGCCAAAGGTAACATCTATTATTTTGGTAACACTTCAGTAGGGACCGATTCTCACTATTAACTTGTTGCTTATTAGCATGCATATTATTAGCATATTGGCTTTTTATAAGTGCTTATAAAGCACATATTCTGCATGATCATAATTCTATATCCCTTCTACTATTCCTCCTAAACCTAACAACTACCTTATTAACTATTAATAGGCACCAGATTAGGTGTTTATTGAGGCAAAAGTTATAGTTAATGGCTTGTCATTAGCGAGAATTGAACCTTAAATTAAAGTGTGACATCATTCTCTATGTTTGCCCCGGAAGACCTATCGTTTCATACAGTTATGTGAGCACGATAACATCGAGGCGATTTTGCTATTGCGATAACACGATATCGATAATATTGTTACATCCCTTGAAATAAACCCTTTCGTGGTGACACGCTTTGCTCGGAGGTCCGGATCACCCTGCCGGGTTCACAATGATCACTGTATGATTTCCCTACATGTTTGTTATTAAAGATCAGTATTAAATGATTGATTGTAGGCTCCACAGGGACAGTGTGTGTACCTGGTGCCAGGACGCTGGGGTTGCCCTTCTTCGCCACGGTGCTCTTCAGAGTGGTGGCCAGACTGTGTTTACCAGCCGCTCCATATCTCAGGTTTTCTTTCCCTCCCTCCATGTCTGTCATCATCTGATTCTGGTTTTGATTGGGTTCCATGTCATTCTGATGGGAAAAAGGCGTTTAGAGTTGAATGATCTTTAAAAGGAAAGCACTCTAATCCTCTTAGCATTGTGATGAGTTGCACAGGTACGCACAAGCACCTTTGCATCTCCTTCAGGAAATATGACATTCATTTAAAACCTTATTGTTGCATGACTTCCTAAACATTGCACATTAGAATAGAAAGGAAATGGATTGTATGCTTTTTACTTTTAGTCGATGTAACACCATTTGAAACACTTTTAGGTTCTTCGAAGCCCTGTATGAACACGACCGTGGGTTTTTAATTAAGAATTGTGTATGTTAAGGTTTGGAGATCTTACATAAATGAGGAGGGGAGAGCCGGCTGTGCTCTCCAGTGTGAATTTCTCCACTCTCCTCTGACGCTCCTGAAACATTCTGGATCCTCGGTTAGAGGTGAGATTCAGCTCCTCCATCATGACATCGCGCGGAACGCTGATCTTCTTTCCCAAATTCAGACCTTCACACATTCCCACAGTCACGTAAACAGGTTTTATTGTTCTTAATAAGTGAGACTTTAATGTTGAAGTAGTTTTTGTGTGCTGTACGTGTTACTCTGAATTGCAAAGAATGATTGACTGCGAGTGGATTTCATGCGCTGCTTTGTCATGAGCTGCATTTGTGTTTGTTGTGTAGTAACAGTAAAGAATATAAATAGGTCTTTTGGTATGACGGGACCCTTAAAGAAACGGACCCGCCCTCGAAAGGCATTCCTGCCCAGAGCTCACGCTGTTCATCTGAACTGGAGATGTGGATCAGCACAGCAGAAACATGCCGAGCTCGGGATAGTTTTCAGGATTCCCTGCGTTTACATGAAACGACCAGGACGACCGCCTGACAATGTGATGGGTTTTCGTTTTTTCTTGGTTTTGTGTGTCTCACCTCCCTTCACCTCTCTGCTCAGGATTAGCGCCTGCTGCTGTCTCTGTTTCTCTAAGGGCATCTTCTCTCGTCTTTAGATAATCTACATCAAAAAACAACAAAAAATATCTTTGTTTTTATATCACTTTGCCTTAAAGGGATAGTTCATCCAAAAATCATCATTTACTCACCCACCGGTTGTTTCAAACATGGAAAAGAGTATTTGTTCCAATGAATACGGAGAAAGATATTTGGAAGAATGTTAGCAATTTTCAGTTTTGGGACATCGTCCACTACCTGAGTAGTTGAACACATCATGACATATTTTGAGGAATTTAGGAAAACAACGAGTTCTCGGGCACCTTGGACTACCATATAATTCTTCCTACGATGGCAGTCAATGACGTCCTGGAACTGAAAATGACTAACATTCTTCCAAATATCTTTCTTTGTGTTCGGAACAAAGTAAATTATACAGGAATGAAATTGCATGAGCGAGAGTAAATGCTGACAGAATTTTCATTTTCACTATCCCTTTAGCCATACTATGCAAAACTGTACACTAAACTATACCATACACACCACTTCAAGCTATAGTTTTTGTTACTATAGTAAATTAGTTAAAAAAAAGACTTGTTTTAACCAAAAAACATCTTAATTGAACCAAAGGGCTTGTATTTTGCAGACGCTTTCATCCGAGTGCCTTCAATCTATACATTACTTTCATTAATATATTGATAATAAAAAACACATCAATCTTTCATGCACTTTAGTGTCTTACCTGTGTGTGTATGTGTGGGCGCTGGTGAAGCTGATGTCCTGTGTGTGGTCTCGGTGTGTGAATGTGAGACCCCAGCGGTGTGTGAGCTGGTTTCTACAGACTCATCTCAGAGAACCGGCGCTGGTGACATCATCGCTGCATTTTTAGCCAAACGACAGGAGCTAAATGGAGAAAAGAATCTGGACCCTGCCAACCCCCCCCATATAAAAACCTGATCCCTGTGTCCAGGATGATGTGCATGCTGAAGAGTTTGTGTGTGTGTGTGTGTGTGTTTGTCTTTGCTTTTGTTGTCATAGGAGATGTTGCTCATCCACGATCTGTTTCAGCATCATCTCGAGGACAGACGCTTCTACTTATTTCTCAAACATCAAAGATTGTGGCTGTTCTTCACCCGATTATTCACGTTTGCTTTTATTTATCCAAGCAACTCGCCAAGCGTTCTTGTGGGCCTTCAACCTTTTCGCTTCTACTCCAGATCTGTCAGTTATAAGACACGTGGATCTGCTTGGTTTTGTTTGGTTTGCATGTGATAATGTGAGAATGAAAGTTTTTCTTTCCCATGAATCACAGCTTTATCTGAAAATCACCCGACGTTTCAACAGAAGGTCACATCAGTTTTTATGACAGTAGTTTACTTAAACGACACCTAATGTAATGTAATTGCATTGGTCCTCGCTATTGGATAAAACAAGATCCACACATTCACTTGAATCACTTTAACATCAAGTGATTTTAAAACCGCTCGCAGCAGCGGGTGTCTTTGACAGGTGACCAGAACCGGCCTGCGTCTGTCGGTGCTCAAAGTCACGACCAGTCGACGTGAGAACAAAGAGCTTCATTCAGACTGAAGGGTTTGTGTGAGTTTAGCTCATTATAAAACCATTCTGACTCCTGCGGAGAGATTCTTAACACCACGACCATCTACATGAACTATAGTCCTCTGAGACACACACACACTCATTCATCAACACACACACGTCAACTGTGAGGATTTGTTGATTTTAGAATGACGATTTTGAAAAACTCCTGCAATCTTTACAGAGAGAAATCATTTGATTTAATATTTTAATATTCTGCTTTGTTTCACAGTTATTGCTTGAAATCTGACGTGGGATTTGGAGATTCTTTGAAAGGTCCGGAGCTCTGTTTATCTGAAGGTGGCTTCTGTGGATTCGGAGGTTCTCCTGTGGACCTGAAGGTCTTGTGTGCTGTCAGAATGTACGGTCTGCTGTGCGAGAGTCTGCATGACTTCATCAAGGAGTCGTACGGTGATGATGTCTGGAAACTGGTCCGAGAAAGAGCTGACGTCCGCCTCCACTCCTTCGTCACTCACGAGGTTAAAACCTTACAACCGTTTCAATTAGTTTTACGATTAGAGTTTGAATTTGTTTCAAAGACTCGTTTCATCAATCCTTTTTAAATCCCTGTGATTTTTAAACTAGATAAACTTGGTTAAATAAAAATGTCTAAAAGCATTCTTGTGTTTAATTATAGATTACAACAGCTTTAAACCTTTTTATCTGTTTGATTACTTTCTCTTAGGTTTTAGATAATTATAAAACTTTTAGAAACTTGAACTATACCTCATTTATGTATGGTCTCTCTCTCTCTCTCTCTCTGTGTCATGTGTGTGTTGTGTGCTTGTGTTTGTTGTGTGCATGTGTGTTGTGTATGTGTGTTGTGCGTGTTGTGAGCGTGTGTGTTGTGTCCATGTGTATTGTGTGCGTTTGTGTGTTGTGTGCGTGTGATGTGTGTGTGTGTTGTGTGCGTGTGTGTGTGTGTGCAGGTGTACACTGAGAGTGTAATTCCACGTATCGCTAAAGCAGCGAGCGGCGTGACAGGAACACCTTATAATGAACTCATGAACTCATGGGGTGTTTATTTCCTGGGATTTGTGGGAAAATACGGATACGACAGAATTCTCAAGGTACTGTTATGACGCTTTGACATGATAATTTATCAATAATTGAATATGCATGATGTATTTAGGCAGGACCCATCTGATTGGTTGAATTTGTGACATGCATTGTGTGTGTGTCAGGTGTTGGGCCGTCACGTGCGTGACTTTGTGAATGGTCTGGATAACTTACACGAGTACCTGCGCTTCAGTTACCCGAAAGTCCAGCCTCCGACCTTCTTCTGTCAGGAGGAGTCGGCTACAGGTGTCACGCTGCATTACAGGTGTGTGCGTGTGATCTTACGACAGGTATCACAGCTCCCGCATGTCTGCATCCGCTCGGGTCGTGTGCTTTTGTTTCAGGAGCAAACGGAAAGGTTACCTGCACTACGCTATGGGTCAGCTGAGACAAATGGGAAAACAGTTTTATGACACGGACATTCACGTGGAGGTTCTGTCCGAGCAGCTGGTGGGAGATTATTCACATGTGACCATGAGGTGACGCACACAAACACACATGAAACTGAGAGTCAAACCCCACAGCGCACAGCTCAGATATAAAGACACGGCGATGTGTTTATTTCAGATTAAACTTTGATAACTCTGCGTATCGCTACATCCAGAAAGAAGATGAGGAGGAGCAGGAGATTCTCCCCATCACCAGTGACTTCTTCTTTGAAGTGTTTCCCTTCAACATTGTGTTCAGACAGGTGACAGCCTCGGGTCCTCTCTTCTCCTGCCGTCATGTCTCATCTTGGTTCCTCTTGTTTCCTCTCTTCGTTTCACAGACGCTCAGATTGCCATGTAACGTGTATGTTTGTGTCCAACAGGACATGGTTGTGCATAACGTGGGCTCTGGATTGGCCACCGTGTTCCCAGACCTGGATGGGAAGAAGATCAACGATGCTTTTTTACTGGCTCGTCCTCTTGGGGAGTTCACATGGAACATGGTGAGACCGGAAAACAAATTCAATAATCAAGTCACGTCGATGAACGATGCATTTAAGTGCACCGAAGGAGGAAATCGAATCGATGAAATCTATCAATGGTTCCGTCACAGATCATCTCCCATCCCAACAACCTGTTTGAGATCATGTCGAAGGAGCCTGTGAAGAGAGAGAGGAACCTTCATAACAGAGTCCAGAGTAAGAAGCCGTCTGCATTTATTCCCGACAATCACTGGCGTTCTCTCATCTGAAAACCTTTCTGTCTCCTACAGACTCTGATTTCGAGAACGCCAACCGCTCGGCAGACGTGGACGTGGAGCTGATGGCCTTTCAGTCAATCATAGGGGACGATTATAAAGGTCAGCAGCGATTCTTTCTGTGAACACCATGCGTTGTTTTAGGATAAAAGTGCACGTGAGAAAACCGTCTGTGTTTTGGATGCTGTCAGATGGAAACAGTGCTAATGCCATGGAGAGCTGGGGCGATGGAAGCCGCTGTCTCAAACTCAAGGGTCAGATGAGATACATGCCAGAGTGGGAATCCATCATCTTCCTCGGGACACCGGTGTAAAACTCTCACACACACACAGATACAAATACACAGTTCGGCCCAAAATAGAACATTCTGTCATCATTTATTCACCCTCATGTCATGTCAAACCTGTACGAGTTTCTTTCCTCTGCAGAACACAAAAGGAGATATTTCGAAGAATGTTGATAATCAGACCACACTGAACCTCATTCCATTCTATGAACACAAAACCGCCGAGACATTTCTCAAAATATCTTCTGTTGTGTTCCACTGAAATAATGGACAAATAATAGAGTGTGTCAGAGTATCGACATTGTTGTGAGCAGCAAACACAGAAACACCGCATGTGATCATACGTGTTCTTGCACATGTGACTCTTATGTTTTCTGTAAGGGAAATGTAAATCAAAAATGTTTAGGGTTGGACCATGAAATCCATTCTTACCGTGACAGAAAGACAAATGTGTGTGTGTGTGTGTGTGTGTGTGTGTGTTTCTTTCAGCATGGAGAGTTTGAGTGCCATGTTTAAAACGGGTCTGTACATCAATGACATGAGCATGCATGACTCCAGCAGAGATCTGGTGCTGGCAGGAACTCAACAGTCTGAAGAACTCAAGAGAGCCCTTATACAGGTGAGAGAGAGAGAGAGAGAGAGAGAGAGAGAGAGCAGCTGTCCAGACTGAAGCAAAGCTTTCAGGATCCTGTTTTTGACAGATTCATGCAGATCCGTCTGCTGTTCTACATGTGATGTTATTTTCAGTTTAATCTGAGTGCTTCTGGGGGGCTTATTTAAAGTCATAAATGCATGCAGACTTCTTTAAAGAGTAAATATTACAATGTCCTTGTTGCTGTGTGAATGTAAGCAGTCTGTCAAGTTGTAAAGCCGAAAGTGAACGAATAACAAAGTTATTGTCTTGGGAAAAAAAGAGTCGACTCTGAATCACGCGAACGAGTCATGTGTCGTTCTTATTTCAGTTCCGGGTCAGATTTGCGTCACTCGGTGTAATGTCCGCCTATACGCTCCAGTTGCGACACTGCACACGGTAGACCAATCACAGCAGACTAGTCCATCTGACCAATCAGATCAGAGTAGGCTGACAGAGAGGAGGGGATTAGACAGATGAATCGCCGAATGAATCATTTGAGAGTCACTCAAGAAGTGAGGTAACTTTTATTAGAAAATAATTTTTTTTTACACCGTGAATGTACGTAAACTTGTTGTTGGACACTCTATGAACCAAAGTAGGACCTTAGAAATCACAAATCAATCTCAATAAAATAATATTCAATTTAACAAGCAAGTAATATTTAAACAGAGACTCTCATGCAAAATCAACGGCAACATGCAAGCAAGCAAACTTGATTTATAAAGCCATTTACAATCACAGAAGTGCCGTACAGAAAATAAAATAAACAAACTCATGCGAACACGAAATACAAATACGACACATTGAAAGACCCCAGACACACTAAAATAAATCAACAAAATGTCATCATTAGGTATCAAAAGCTAATGAGAAAATATGGGGAAACACGTATGGAGACATTATATTACATTATGAGACTAATGTAATCATTTTTTTTTCTGATTGACATTTTCTCATGCAACTGCAGTCACAAGAACACACAGAGCACATTTATTTAAATACATTGCATGAAAAAAACGTAATAGCAAGAGTGAAATGTTAAAACATGTTTTATGTAAGTCGTAAGTGCTGCTGCACTGCAAAACATAACTTTATTACTTCAAATTTGTGTCTGGTTTTCCAGTACAAATGTCAAAAAAATCTTGAATCAAATACATTTTCTTGATGAGCAGAATCATCTAAGCAAATAAGACTTGCTTTTATACAGAAAATATGAAATTTCAGAAATTTTCAAGCAGAAAAATCATCTTGAATGAAGGTTTACATTTTTCTTAGTCACTAAATGCAAGATTCTTTTTCTTTCCCCATTGGATTAAGCAAATATTCACTGAAATTTCATAATTCATATTTGCTCATCAAGAAATGCATCTTGATTCAAGAATTTGTATACATTTGTACTGGAAAACAGGACAGAAATACCAAGTAAGAAAGTCATTTTCTGCAGTGTATTAGATGTAAATGCTGATGAGCTCATGACCCACAGTGCCTCGCTTTCTCTCTTTCCGTCTCACAGGAGCAGAAGAAGTCCAGCAAACTAGAGGAGAGCATGAAGATGTTTGACTACGAGATGAAGAAGACGGATGATCTTCTCTACAGAATGATTCCTAAACCTGTTGCTAAGAGACTGAGGAAGGGAGAGCCCGCTGTGAACACCTGTGAGGTGAGAACGTTCACCTCACCATTCTTTCTCGTTTTTAGTTTGGGATTTGCGCGACGCTCTCTCATCATCGTCGTCTGTCAGGTGTTTCCGGATGTCACCATCCTCTTCAGCGATGTCGTGGGTTTCACTCGGATCTGCAGTCACATCACACCCATGCAGGTGGTGTCCATGCTCAACACCATGTACACGCTCTTCGACACGCTGAGTGAGAAACACCGAGTGTTTAAAGTGAGGCTCTGCTGCTTGGCATTATCCATCTGAGGTGATCCTTCTGCACTTTCAGCTGGTGTGTGTGTGTTAGGTGGAGACTATAGGTGATGCCTACATGGTAGTGGCCGGCGCTCCTGAAAAAACCAAGTATCACGCTCACAACATCTGTGACATGGCTCTAGATATGGTTCGGTCGATCGATCATCTCAAAGATCCGTCTGACGGAAACCACATTCAGATCCGTGTGGGTACGTGATGCCTCTCTTTCCCATCTGCGTTGTATCTCTTCTCATTTAAAAGTGAAAGGTGGGACTGATGTCTCGTGGTCTCAGCGTTTACGTGACCTCTGGATTGTTTCTCAAAGGTATTCACTCGGGCATGGTGGTCGCCGGGGTCGTAGGTCACAAGATGCCTCGCTACGGTCTTCACGGGGACACGGTCCACACCGCTTCTGCCATGGAGAGCAATGGAAAGGTAGAGAGAGGGCAAAGTAAGTTAATCTGACATTTGACTCAGATTGTTGATGTCTGATGTGTGTTATTTGTAGGAGATGCACATTCAGCTGAGCGGCGCCACCTATGAGCACCTGAAGGGAAGCCATTTCCATTTTATCCTCAATCAGTCAGTTTCATCACTATCAAAGTTTTTTGGATCAAACATAACACTGACTATTCAGAGATGACGTATTTTAACTACCCAAAAATACTTCATCTCTGAGCCTCCCCATTTGCTCTTGTAGAGACAGAGAGGCTGATATTGTTGTGTCTTTTGTGCTTTCCTGGAATGAGTGTTTCTGAGGAAATGCGAGAGAACGTTGATGTGTGTTAATGTGTTGCTGATATTCTGTAATTTCCTGTGTGTGTGTGTGTGAGAGAGAGAGAGAGAGAGAGAGAGAGAGAGCCCAGCTGCAAATGCTTTGGCATTATGAATGTACATTTTGTCATGCCACTAAAGCACACTTACATTGATATTGAGAGCGAAAGAGAGAGAGATGTATAGATACTTTATTCTTTTATTTTATTTTGATCTTAATCTGTATTTGTGCAGAATGTTTATATTTGATTTCCCTGTGCTTTGGCAATGTAACATTTGTTTTATCATGCCAATAAAGCTTCTTTGAATCTTGAGAGCGATAGAAAGTTGCGGTGTGTTAATATGTTTCTGATATTCTTAGATTTCTTGTGTGTGTGTGTGAGAGAGAGAGAGAAAGAGAAAGTTGCTTTGTGTGTGTGTGTGTGTGTTCGTATGAGAGAGAGAGAGAACGTTGCGGTGTGTTAATGTGTTGCTGATATTCTTTAATTTCTTGTGTGTGTGTGAGAGAGAGAGAGTGAGTGAGAGAGACAGAGAGAGAGAGAGAGAGAGAGATATAACTCTCATCAAAGACTGTGAGCACTCATTATGCCGTTTCATCTCACTAATGACTATTTCAATTGTGTGTGTGTGTATGTGAGAGTTTGTATTTATGTCTGTGTGTGTGTGTGTTCTCTTTACCCTCACACACACACACACACACACACACACACACACACTGTTGTCTAATT
Source organism: Triplophysa siluroides (assembly GCA_006030095.1). Classification (NCBI taxonomy): domain Eukaryota; kingdom Metazoa; phylum Chordata; class Actinopteri; order Cypriniformes; family Nemacheilidae; genus Triplophysa; species Triplophysa siluroides. The sequence goes on from VCII01000624.1 coordinate 9,334,762, forward strand.
GTTCTCGTGCATTATCTCTGACAGGGGAATGTGGAGATTGAGACGCACTGGCTGAAAGGAAAGAGAGATAAAGACGGGAACGCTCAGGCTGCCTGTCCTCAGTTTGAAGCTCAGACCATCAGTAAAGCCGCCATTTCTGCCCCCAAGCCCCCCATCGATGAAGAAGTGCCGGTAAACGCATGCCCGGGACATCTTACAATTAACCAGATCATCAAAATGAAACCTTATTCATTTTTATAGGCTCCTGGTCTTATGTGAAAGATTCAGTGTGTTTTTTGAAATGTGTGTCACTGTAATCTTTAATTCATATGGGGTCATATGGGGACGAAAAATGATGTGAACCCACATCCAGAGCTGTTCTCATCTGCTGCTGAAGGTCATGCAGCCTTTTAAAAAAAACAAATGATATTTAATGGAGTAATTTCATGCAGATTTATTTAACAAAAACAATCACAGCATCCATTCAATGGAAAAGCAGCATTAGAATTAGGAATATATATGGAGTTATATTTATGGATAAATGTAGTTAATGTTAAATGATTTATTTCTTCTCAGGTTTTCCCACCCGTGGCAGGTGAGGATGAAGATGATGTGAAATCCATCCGTCCTCACCGCATGAAGATGGAAACCTCCGGAAACTCTCTGGAGGAGTCCACGGAGGAGTGTCGGGCGGCGGAAACGTGGGTCAGTAAGGTGAGACTTTATTGAGACACACAGATAAGTTTTGAAGTGCGGGTATGATCGTATGTGTTGTGTCTCTCACAGTCTCATTATAAGGGTCCGCTGCAGGACAGCAGTCTACAGGACTCACGCATCGAGCTCCGCTCGGCTGAGTTTGATGGACGAGATTCCATTATGGAGTCTCCAGCTGGATCCTGTGACTCCGGCTGCTCGGAGAAAAGCACCATGTGTTCTGTGTGCTAAACGTGCCCGTCAGAAAAAATCCTGTGATATCTTACATGAATAGTCTGCTTCCATAAAACACAAAAGCTTAAAGGATGAAATCATAGATTCGACACTTTCCAAGGATGTACCGACGTTTTCATTTCAAAGAATCAACTCTTAAATTGACTTAAAAATCGTTCAAATGTAATCCAACTCTGTATTTTAAGCAAGTGAAAGAATGAATCCTTCAACTGATTATAATCACAAGGACATGTTTTTTTATTGATTTACATTTCGCCGGTTTTGTGTGTCTGACTTTATCACATTTTGTGTGTGTCTGTTGTTTTCTTTGCCGTCACAATAAAGCACTTTGACTCATTTCTTCACTTTCTTTCAGTATATCACTGTAAACAGACAGAATCATTTCACACGTCACTGATGATGGATTGTAATTGTCAAGTCTTATTTATGCTGAAAGAATCCTCATAGCTAAACATTTTCTAAAGTTCAAAAAATCAAATCCCACAAGTGAAGTTGTGCAATGCATGATGGGATTTCATGAAAAATTCAGTAAATGTACAACATTGCATTATCTCAGGTGTAATGTTCATCTGATCTAAGATGTAAGCTGTCGTGTTTACAACAGTTGCTATTAGAATTCATCGCGATCGACTAGACGCTTAATTCTTAAAAGTATTCGAGGTTCACGGCATAAATGCATAATTATTTTGTTGCTGTATGTTTATTTGCCAGTTTTTTTCCCTTCTGAACTCACGTCACCTGTCCTGATGTAGGATTGCATGTTTAGTCTCAGATGATATTCCCCGCCGAGTGACTGGAGGAACTGCGTCTGAAGGTGGCGTCCTCTCTGTCCAGACTGAATCCGGAGTTTTGTCGGCCATCTTTAGGAGATGGCTGAAGTGTGCAGTGGATGCAGAAAGCGTAGAAGAACGCCACCAAGAGCAGGAGACACACGATACAGAAGATGATGATGATGAGGATGGTGTGAGCGTGTATGTGTGTGTCCTCAGGGATGAACGCAGGAGTGGACGTCAGGGTCACGCTGTCAACTGGGGTCATTGATGAGGTCAAGTTTCCACTCTTGAAGACTGAAGCCACAGAGCTGTAGTTTAGTACACCCGTCATGATGCTGAGGGGATTATGGGTAAGAATTTAGATGAAGCACTAACATGACGTAAAATATACCCTGGAATTATTTTCTTCAATTTATTAAAAGATATGCATGCATACAAAGCATATTTTAATACAAAAATAATAAAATAAAATAAAATAAAATAAAAATAAAAATAAAATAAAAATAAAAATAAAATAAAAAAAATAAAATAAAATAAAATAAAATAAAAAAATAAAATAAAATAAAATAAAATAAAATAAAATAAAATAAAATAAAATAAAATAAAATAAAATAAAATAAAATAAAATAAATGAAATGAAATGAAATGAAATGAAATGAAATGAAATGAAATGAAATGAAAAATAATACAATTAAATAATACAATTAAAATAAAATAATCAATTAAATTAAATTAAATGAATGTAAACAATCACAATAGGTAATAAAAAAATACTATTTCCTGGAATTATCTGTTTATGTTTTCATACATATTCTGCAACATAACCAGCACAAGATTTTAGCATGTCAACTACTATACAATTAAAATACAAAATGATTTAGTCAGTAACTGGTTTAATTTTGATTAGTAATGTGAAGAACATCTACATATTCTTGTTTTGACCTGTATCTCTTACTCAGGTATAAAGAAGCATGTATGAAAATATTATGCATTTTGATGTTTTGACTTCTGTTTTGCACATATCTCATAAATTCAATCTCCAGATAAAAGTTTGACTCGAGGGAAAAAACTGAAGGTACTCACACACAAAGTCCAGTTAAACTGCCGTCTGTCCGCACAAAATATTACTGTCCGTACTCCTCAACGTCCGATTGTGCTTGCATTACAGACGCTCACTGAACGAACTAAATGAAGGAAGAGAGACGAGAGGAGAAGAGAGACAGTTGCCATAGAGACGCTCTCTGAGTGGCTGAGCTTTTGAACTCGACATCACTCAACAAAAATAAGGATGGACAGATCACCAAACAGAGAAAAAATAACTATTAGGCCGAAGAATGACATGCTCTTAGTTATCATACATCTAGTTGAGACATTGTTGAGATCTCTTTTGAAACTCTAATGACGGAGACATTTACGAGATTTCAGACTCTTTTGCATCATATAATTTGATATGTTTGCCCGCTGAAAGCACAGATGGTCTGAAAACGGCAAACACAGCAGCTTGAATTCTCTATTATTATGCAAAGACGATAATTATTGTATCATCATCGCTGAGACACCTGCTGCTCTCTGTGTCTCCATCTGCAGGAGGAAAGAACATTAGACAGAAAATGTTTTCTTGGCCGTGATAACATAAATGCACTGCAAAAATGAAGCTCTTTAACATCCGCCGTCGGGGTAAGAAAAAATGACATTGTGTTCTTTTTGAATTAAGTTAAATTTTCTGCACCGTTGGCAGATATCACATAAACAGTTTTTCAGAAAACAAGAAATAAAACAGCACCTCAAGTATCTTGATTGGTTAACATATTTTTGAAAGTGTGTTCTGTTTTCAGCAAGAAACTAAAGCTTTTAATTGGGAATTTATTGCTTGTTACCAGTACAGTTCAATAATGAGAAGATCTGAAGGTCAAAGGTCAAGTAGACATAATTTAGCGTGACCTCTGAACCCTGACACAGATATTTTCATTCCCGTGCTTAACAAATATTTATAAACAGCACAAACATTCATGGTTAAGGGACTGATGGATTTCCATATATGAAAATGTTTATAATGCAGCTCAGAGTCTCTCATCATATGCAAATGAAAAGCATCATTACATGTGTCTGTTGCACAAAGCTTGTGTTGTAGGATGGGACAGGAAACTTCATTTCTTTTTGTTCACGAGGTTGTTGCAAATCCAGTTCATGCCGTCCTGTAAATGTATACGGAGAAACTTGATGTAGAATGTGAGAAGCTGAAGCCATGGGAGAGGTTTTCAGGTTATTTCTCACCTGTACACCCTCTCCTGTGACTGCAGAACAGGCCTGTATCTGCCAGACTCTGTCTCTGTACGTGTGCAGGTTCAGACCCTCGGCGATCTCACTGGCCGGACACGCGTAAATGTGTGTGTGTGAAGAATGTGCAAATTCTACAAAACTTACATCTAATTACATAAACACAAGAGATCTGTCATATCTCATAAACTTCGCCTACTTTGCTCTTTAAGAGTATTTAAATCTCATCCGAGACATTTCAGAAGCTCTCTAGGATTACATATGAATGATCTTCTTGACCAAAACGGTCCCGTTTGCTTCTGTGTCACGTGACTCATTACATCAGTCCTGACCTGAGAGATTAACCTCTCTCCTGACACACAACACAACTTACGGTGACGTCACAAACACCACACAAACTCTCTCTCAAGATACACAAGCTCAATGCTGGTTGAAAGTGTCCAATTATAAGAACACACAAAACCACAACAACACTGTTTTGAAATGGGCAGGATATCTCTTCTATTTGAAATGGGTGAGAAAGCACATATGTACAGCGGCTCTTTAGAATAAAATAAATAAAATCAAGTGAATATAGCTGTTGTGTAAATAAACATAAGTTGAGGGAAAGAACATTCAATATCAAGTATACAGAACACACCCAGAACTCTCTAGAAATCTGAAGATGTCTCTATTCTCTCTCTTTGTCTTCATCAGTAGTTTGTGGCTGTGGTAGCAGTGCTGTAGATGTTCTGAATGTTCTGCTCTCGTTGTCTACTCCTGGCCTCTCTTTGAGCTAAAGAGAGAGAGAGAGAGAGAGCATGAGATACTGCACGACGCCCTGCAGATGTTTAACAGATGAGGCTGTGATGGTTTATCGATGTACCTTGTCCTTTGCTTTGAATGATCTTCATGACTATGCCAAAAGAGGCCAGGATGACGAACGCTGCCAGGACACAGACCAATACAACCAACATATCATTTGAATCTGAGAACAGCAGAGAACGAGAGTAAGATCAGGAATCAATATTATATCACCATAATATTTTTGTTTAAAGAACAGAGATAAGAAAACAACCCGTAATACCTTTTAGATCGATGGTTACGGTATTAACAAAGTTTCCACAAACGCTGCTGATGTTACAGGTGATATCTTTTTTTTCTGTGATTTTGAGGATCTGTAATGTTTCTTTATGATCTCCCTTCATTAAATTCTTGTTTACGATCCAGCTGATGGAAATATCGTCCGGGGTAAGGTTATGAACGCATGTCACAGTTGCGTCTTCTCCACTATGGACTCTGTTGGAACTGGCATTTAGGGTCACGTAGAAATCTGGAATGATCGGAAACAGGTGAAAGTTCGTACGGAAGTATAAAAAATTCACATTCTTAATAAACAATGAATCAAGAAAGTAATGTTGCATAATAATTACGTATTTATACTTTTGCTCGAAGCACATTTTTTCAAGCACACTGTTTTTAAAAGTGAAAATACTTTGTAAAAGAAAGTACTAGATTTCAATGAACTTCTGTATTAAAAGGTTAAAGAACGACAACATTTATTTCGTATGACAAGTGCTGCAGAATGTAGTTAAGTAATTTTTTTAAATCTATCAAAATAGATATTTCAAAGTGTCCTTTAAAGTGACAATATTTAAGTATAGTACTGCACAACACTGAAAACAAAAGTTGTCACTGCATCGTATGTTTTGCCAAACCTTCCCTTAATCTCATCTCATAGTTTTCAACATTGATACCTTGTCTGCAATGTGCCGAAACATCTGGAGACAGAAAAAGTAGATGTAAAGAGCAACACACATTCTGTTCTATATTTACACATGAATTGCAGATTTATAGACACATGTCTTGATCTCATACGACTACTGAATAAAATCTAAAGACAGCTCATGTCTGTTTTCTCTCAGGAAATCTCTGATCTGATGATTGTTTAAAAAACGACTGTGATACGACTGAGACTTAAGAACAGGTAATATCACGCAAACATGAATGTAAAAATGTGACTGACTGTTGTAGCAGATTTGGTTACACTGCGGGCAAGGGTCTACAACATAAAAGAAAGAAATCATCAAACTCCAAACACACGCGTGTACATAACACAAAGATAATTGTATAACTACATAAACAAGTCAAATAAATAAAATGACAAATACATTCTTTAGTTTGATTTACCTGCGTAGCCTGATATGTTACGACCGCAAATCATGCATTCAGTCGGCGTGCAGGTTTCATACGCTTTCATGCCTGAACCGACTACCAGAAAGAGAAAAAATGACATGCATCATGAGTGTTTGTGGTGAAATTCACATTTAAATTCACTTTTCACATTTGAAATGTCCATACAGAGATGAATGCAGATGATGAGCAGCGTTACTTTAAATTCTCCCATGATTCCTCACTGCGGACAGACAATAAGAGATACAGCATCTTTAAACACGATTCATTTATATGAAAAGATGAAGGCATAGAAAAATATCCTGAAAAGACTTGCGTTGGTTAGAGGAAGATTATAAAAGAAGAGAAAACAATACTTCTACAAAGTTAAATTAAAGAAGCTACAGTAATGACTTTACAGTTTTAATGGTGTGATATCATTTAAACAACAAAGGCGTTTTGCTTATGCTAACTGAAAATTAATGGTCCTTATATAACAAACGCTGTGTTTATCAAAAGCTTAAATGACTCTCACTCGTTTTCCCTCTCTCTCTCTGTAAGGTAGGCCTACATTTAAAAATAAAGAAAGATTTTACCTCTTTTCAGGCGGTGTGTTTGCACTCCACATGTGAGGAGACTCACTGACACGACAGCTCTGATCATACATATATCTTTATTTACTGATGCACAGATATGAATGCAAATCACTTCCCGGTAACTTTAGGGCCATCATATATAGACCTGCTTTGTTTACAGAGATGCACACAAGATCTTCACAAACATAAAAAGCATGTTGCAAAAGCAAAAGCATTTATGTAAACTGTTTAGTTAACTCTCTTTTATATGACAGTGATGGTCAACAAATATACAATATAAAATAATAGGCCTATAAGGCCCTAAAATGGTTAAGATACTTCTTATTTCTTAACATCACTTGTAAAAGCATTAGGTTTGATATCTTCTTGATATTCTAGTTTTAATCTTCTATAACTATAACATTTATGCTGTGAAAATTGGCAGCATAGGACACCGAGGAAGTCATCAAAAGCACATACTCGCTGAAAACACACTCACAGTAGTCAGATTCAGAGCCGTTGAAAAACAGAGTTGCGACACTAGCGTTAGCAGGTAAGTTGATAAAATACATCTCTGTAAAAAACAAAATATAAAAAAAATATTGTTTTCCTAAATAAAATGGCTTTTCTGTGTTTTTGTAAGTGTTTTTGTAAATTATTTTCTATAAAGACTGCTCATTAAATAAAATGTTTTCTACTCCCTCCCTTTATGAATTATATAATAAAATCTTTACTGATTGAAATAGTTTGTATTACTTTGTGGTAGGCCTGTAACGATATATATCGCGATTCACACTACTTATACCTGTGTCATTGATCAGTAGGAAGTACTGCTCGATCTAAAACCACCACGGCTGCGTTCGAAATGGCATACTTCCTTGCTATATAGTAGGCAAAAAGCAGTAGGCGAATGAATAGTATGTCCGATTCGTCAGTATTCATAAAGCACTAGGCGAGAAATATCCGGGTGGAGGACAATTTCTCATGAGATTCAGACGTGCGTATTCTAATGGTGCGTCAGAATACGCCTACTCGAGAGCGCCCTCTGGCTTTCGGATGTGGCGGTGTTTAACCGTAATTCATTGAGAAACCGAGCATAAAAATTACACAATATATCGTCCCAACCCTACTTTGTGGTGCATTTATTGATTATTTATTGATAAATTACTTGTTAATTTTTGTGTGAATGTCTTAACATAGTTTAACATTGGTATGTACTGATGATCATAGAAGCATGAAAAACAGATGAATGCATACATACTGTTAATGTTTTGCAAATCATGCATTCTTCCTGGTCAAATTAAAGACACAAAACTGATTAACACTGTGTCTCTAACACTCATCAGACAAAATCTTATTATAAATTGAATCAACATAGTAACGTGGATTTGGTATTTAGTGAAATGTGTTGCAAATACAGCTGCTTCCACTGTCTCTCCCGCTTAAATCCTTTCAAACAGACTACCAGTTTGAAGCTATTGAGAGCTCCATGAACCACGTGACCACGCGGAGATGAGATCAAAGTGTGTCGCAACTCTGTTTTTAACGGCTCTGGTCAGATTCTTTTCAGACAGCAGGTGTAGCTGCACTCCATCACAATACATGCACGAAACATTATTAGACCCAAGTTCTCTACATTTTGCAGCTCTATATAGTTTTACACGTACTGTAATAAAAGCCTACATATGTATCTAATCTATCAGTCATATTATTTACAATAAAAAGACACGTTCGTCTACCGTAACAATAAACCCCCCCCAAAATCTAATGTCCATTTTATTTGTAGTTTTGCTGAAAAATAATTAATGTATTTCAAGTCTCCCTTAAACATGTGTAATGGTTTAAATGACTGCTGTCAGCGCATGCGCATCAGCTGATTCCTACCTGAGGCGCCTTAAAAACGTGCTGTGAACTTACACGCGCACACTCTCTCTTGTGTTTTTCCCGACTGTGGATGTTATGGTGGCGATACGGCTTTTGGGTCAGACCTTCTGTCGTCTGGCTAAAGAAACATCTGCACAGATAAAGTTAAGCAGGAGTCGCGTTTTAAAGATGAGCGCAAGCATGCGGCAGGTGAATAGAGAAATGAGCAGGCAGGTGAGTGTTTGGTGCAACAGCGAGCGCTTTGTATTTTTTCTCCGCTGTGTGTATTTTATTTATTTGTTGTGAACTTTAATTGTCGCTACACTGTTTTGTTCCTTTGTTCTGTTCTTGTTCAGAGTATTATGACATGTTCATTGGGTTTTAAAAGTGAGTGACGTTTCCGCCGATCGTTGGCCGCCATATTGGACCGGGCAAGACTGTAAATGAACTGTGGAGTTGCGGTTTCAATGGATTAGATTGCAGTCTACGTGGAGCACAGAAAATCCCTTTTGTCTCCAGTTAGTCTACCTCTAATCCTGTCAAGCATTTATTCAGTTATTTTTTGGTTTAGAATTTGGTTAAGGACAATGTTGAGATCTGTTCTGAAACTCTCATGGAGACATTTGAGAGATTTCTAGCTCTTAATCTGAGCAGCATAAGATTTAAGCAATACATTCCATTTTTCTCTGCATTTGATCTCATTGATGTCTAGAATTATTAATTAAGATATAAACATGTTGTTCAGAAATACAGAGTGGTATTATGTTTTTGGGGATTTCTTTATTAAATGGTCCTTGACTGCATGCATGTTGCAGTTGTATTCAAATCTAGTTTAATGTTTAGCAGGCAATTTGTTGTTTGTCTTAGCATAACCAAATGTCATTTTTTTTGCATTTTTGCAAGTCTCATTTGCACAGTAATTTATCTCTCTGCAATGTAAGATATTATCAAACAACACGAACATACTAACTGCAACATAGTAATAAGATCCATGTGTTTTTAAAGCGAGAACTTGATCTGTATCTCTCTTTGGCTTTGTGGTTTGAGGTTGAAGGATGTCTCTGTGGATGCTCATTTGCTTGTTTCATTGGTCGGTTCATTTTATAAGTGTAGTAGTTATAAGCAGAGGTGGGCATGGTACAGTCAAGAAAGAGGTTTTCGTCAAGAGTAACCACAGTTCCTCTTGCGGTGTGTTGCTATGGTAAGACTTCCCTTTGAAACAGGAAGTGACCGCGCTATGAGAAAGAGAGGCTGTGTTGCTGTAGAGAGAAGCAGTTTGAAGACACTCGATGTCGGTACAGACGACCCGGTCCTGCTGTAGCCATGTCCAAGAAAATGAAAAGTCTGGTAGTGCCGGAGGGGCATATGGTGAGTTCGGTTTGGGCCTTCTGTTGGATCTCTCCCGGTCTTAACTCCGGCTTCTTGCTATGGTAGTTAAAAAATATTCACATCTGAATTTAAGAAACATTAAGTTTACGTCATGGGGTAAACACGAGATCTGGGTGAACATTAAGTGTGTGAATACAGGTTGGTTTGGTTTGTTATACTGAGAAACTCTTTCTGTTGCTGTTATTTTGGTTCAGCTGTTCTTCTAGTTGGCTTGTTGATCTATTAAGTTAGTTTCCATTAAGGTTACAGACAGTAGAGACTTAAGGAATAAAAACAGGAAATTATGAAATATAATGAAGGCATGGTGTTATTGCACATGTTTGAAAATGTACCCTGGCAATACTAATATGAAAAGAATTGTTTGTAGGTTTATAATCGAAATTGTTATTTTCTTTACACAAAACTATTACGTAAGCATGTGTAGTAGGGCTGTCAAGCGATTAATCTCTTCCAGAATTAAAGTTTGTGTTTCAATAATAAATGTCTGTGTACTGTGCACATTCATTTTGCATTTATAAACGCATACACATACAACTCAACTCACTTTTATTGTCACATCATCATTTGTGGTGAGTGAAAGTATGTATATGTAGTATGTGTATATATATATATCTCTATCTATCACACACACACACACATACATACATATATACTTTATACATATACTTATATTTATATTTACTAATTGAATACAATATTAATATGTACAGTACACAGACATATATTATGTAAAACAAACTTTTATACCGGATGCGATTTAATCGTTTGACAGCCCTAACGTTTTGTATGACGTACATTAGCAATATAAACTTTAAAGATATTTGTCTGTAAGAGTTTTTTAATGCATGATTTGAGAAGAGCTACATCAAACTAAACCATGTCAAGAAATACTCATTTCATCATTTTTCATTTCATCTGAAAGCTTTTTCCTACCTCAATTCTTCAATTTAAAACGGTTTATAATGATCAACCCAACACCTGAGAGATATTGTCTTCCTGAATAGACCTTTGTGTCTGTCCTCCAGAGATCAATCTGAAGATACCTCTCTATTAATGTCCCACATTTTCATCTGTTTTTCACCATTGTTGGTTTTCAGTTGTCACATGAAAACGCAATCTTTTAGCCGAAACGCACACGAGACGTTTATGTAACAGCGCTGTGCCAAGGCACATCCCTCCCATGTCAACTTGCTGTTTAAGTCATTAAAACATCCTAAACTGTGTGGCTTTGAAACTGTTTATAGGTTGTGGTAAGCATTTTAAAATAAAAATGGTTTGCTAATAATAAAATGCATTATTTTACATTACATTTTTAAAGAGAAACTATTTTTCATTATTCATCTGTTCTTTACTCCTTCACTTCTCTTTTTGAGAAGATCTTTAAAGTGTACAACCTTAGTATGATACGTCCGCGTCTGATGCTCAAAATGTAAAGACACTGTTAACCTTAAATTGAAATCGTCTTTAAACTTGTTTTATAACATTTTATCTTTGCCTCAATTATGTTGTAGTTAGAATGGACTAAATAAGCAATTATTTTTACGAGCTAAAAGGTAGAAAAAAAAAATGTCACTGTTATGATATCCCAGCCTTACGCTACCTTTTAGTGGTGTCCCACATTGACAAACATGTCCCACGTTCGGTTTGTTGGGTGGTCACCCTACTCTCTATGGGTGGGTTTCAAATACAGATTTAGGTACAAAGGCAACGTTTGTTTTTCTAGGGTTCCCCTGCCTCGTATAAAACATCTAAGGGATTTTTAATATGTGTAAATAACCTAAAATCTCTGTAGCCTGATGGTGAACCAGTGAGAAAATTAGAATTTTGCAATCAGCTTGTTACCATGGCGATGCGAATTGTAATTACACAAATGTGCTCGATTGTGGCGTCGCAGTTAAAGGGTGAGCTATGAGCAAACGCCGCAGGTGCTTCACATGCTCTGTGCTCGCTATGGAAAAAGTCAGGAGCCTTTATGAACTTTATGTGTCAAACACACCCATTTCCTGTGTGTAAGTCACTGTACACACACACACACACACACAGCTGTTAAAATGTGTTTTCCTGTGTTGTGTTTCTTAATTCACAAAGATGATACTACAGACCTTCACTGAGTTCATTCTGTCTGTTTGTTTGTTTGTCTTTTACAGACGCAGGCGGTGTCTGATGGGGGTAAGTGGTGATTCCTTTGTTTGTTTTTAGTGTTTGATGTCCCATGAAGTGTGCCGGTGTGTTCACCCACAAACTCAGACTTTAAAATAGTGATTTAAAAAAAAAATAGTATTATTTGTTGTAAGACAGATTGCAGAAGCGTGTTTGGTTCGATCGGGGTCTGTGTGATATCTTACAGAACTGAATGTCCACCCATTGTCCAGCGCCGGTGGAAGCAGCTCTAGTCTGTCTGAGAGCTCCAGCAGGTCAGGTGGCCCTCCTGGTCCTGAGGGTCCGGCCAGCAGGGTGGTCAGCTGGGCGGTGTGTTTTGAACGGCTGCTTGAAGACCACGTTGGTGTGCGCTACTTTACCGTAAGTGCCTGCGTTCTTTGGCACAATCTCTGACTGCATACAGAAGAACGTAAATACAAATCAAACGAGATGAGATTTGTTTGTGAATTCTTTTCTGCATTGGCGGTAGGTGAGGAATACTCGTGTTGTTTTCATAGATGCGCAGATATTTCAATATTCAGTGGTGTTTTTTTAAGCGTGACTGTCACGTGAACTCTGATCAGTTGCTGGTTCTGGTTCTGCAGTCATTCTGTTCTTTCTGATTGGATTTATTCAGACTGTAAATATACATTCAAGCAATGAGATGATTTTATTTAATGTGACTTGCAAAAATGTCAAAAATGATGCAGCGTTTCTGCTTAAAGAGGCATGTTAAAGGGACAGGGACAAGTGTAAATAATTAATTTTGTGTAATCATTGTGTCTTGTGGTCATGTGTGTGTGTGTGTGTGTGTGTGTCTGTGTCATTGTGTGTGTGTGTGTGTGTGTGTGTTTCTCTGTCACTGTGTGTGTGTGTCACTCTGTGTGTGTGTCTCATTGTGTGCGTGATCGTGCCCGTGTGGAGGGTGTCAGTTTGATCTGAAGACAATAGCTGGTACATGTGTTGTATACACGCATCATTACACTCTGATCTCCTGTGAATAACACGGAGGTTGTTTTCTGTGTCTCTTGCAGGAGTTTCTCAAATCCGAGGTGAGCGCTGAGAATATTCTGTTCTACCAAGCCTGTGAAAGATTCAAGAAAATCCCACCCACCAAACTGAATGAGGTACACGTGTCGTTCTTAATATATCCAACTTCTGAGGCAACGTGGAGTTCATTTGAATGCAAATGTTGGCGTTGTTTTCGTGCAGCTGAAGAAAGAGGCGCGTTCCATCTATGACACTTTTCTGTCGGAAAGCTCTCTGCATGCGGTGAACATCGATGATACCGCCCAGACGGAGGAAAGCTCCCTGGAGACGCCAACACCTGACATGTTCGATAAAGCCCAGCAACAGGTACGCACACCTGCAGCCTGTGTTGTGTTTGTTCAGTTATCTGAAATGGAGATGGGCAGCCAGAAACGATAAACCCGTAGAAGAGTATCAGCCGGCGCACATAAACCGATTCCGGTTTCATTTGTGTTCCAGTTGAACATTTGAGAGCAGCTCAGTCCACCCAGTGACCCAAAAGTCTGTTTTTGTCTGCAGATCTTCAAGCTGATGAAAATGGACAGCTATACTCGTTTCGTGCGCTCTCAGCTCTATCAAAACTGTATGTTGGCCTGTGTGGAGGGTCGTTCTCTGCCCAGCATCGGAACTCCGGAAACCAAGAGTAAAGCGTCCAAAAAGAGCTCGACACCCCCCATTAACAGAAAGGTATCAGTAATGTTCTGAAAGCTCAAGATTAATTTTTTTAAACGACGCTCCAGTGATTAAGTTTCTTTATTAAAGCCAATACTGTAAAAGATTGTGAAAAAGGCATTCGATACACTTTTTGTTTCGGGTCCATCATGTGAAAATGTATTGGACCCAAAACATCATGACCGGTTATTATAAAGCCGAGACATGTCTGCGGTCTTCAGATGACCTAACTGAGTGATTAATGTGCTCATTATTACCATGTGTGTTTGGAAACAGAGCGATTTAAAAGCCCTGTCATCAGACAGCAAAAGCAACAGGAAGAAGAGGTTAGAGAAGAGAGGATCATGGGGAGGTACCGTCTGACTCAGCATCTGTTCTTTGTGTTTGTGTCGTGCAGATAAAGATCATTTTTCAGCCTCAAAAGTGAAGATGCATGTTTCATGTTAGTGGCTTAAAGTCGCTCAACGTTTCTGTCTCTCACCACTCAAAGTCTCAGCCTTTGTGTTTACAGTCATTTTGCTGATATTTTCACAGACTTATTTAACACGTATATATAAATTAATACTTATATAATTTATTTAACATGTGTATATATAAATTAATACTTATATAATTTATTTAACATGTGTATATATAAATTAATACTTATATAATTTATTTAACATGTGTATATATAAATTAATACTTATATAATTTTTTTAACATTGTTTTAGGTATAGTTATTGTATAAAGTTACCTTTGCTTGTAAAGTTTGATTGTATCATGAATAAGTTTGCCATAAATGGCCTTTTGTGCTGATATATCATAAAAAACAAACAAATAAATAAATAGAGCCGCAAAATAATAGATCACATTTTTATTAAAATATTGAAATATGCATATTGCAGTGTTTTGCATTAACTTCACAATTTTTATTTCTGTGATGATACTTTTTTTTGCTATATTTTCCTAGAATGTGAAAGTTTTGGTATGTATTAGTTTAAAAAAAAAGATATATCGTTTTTAAATATCATATAACTAGAGTCAAAAAGGGATAAACCCATAAAATGTTTATATTTGACCCAACCATGGGTTGAAACAACCCAACAGATCCACATTTTCTTTCATATCTAAGAGCTGTGAAATGTCATTCATCTCATTTCGCAGCAGACGGGTCATACCAGCAAGTGACGGTGGCACGTAATGAGTCTCAGACCTCTGTGAAGTCCAACAGCAGTCTTGAGTTAGTCTCTGGGTTCGGCCGAACTGAGGTGCGTGTCTTTAAAAAACTTCCTTGAATCATTTCTGGTCTTATCTCTATACATGACGTTATAATGCATAAACGCTCTTTTCCGTCTCTTTCAGAATGTCCGCTGCAGTGTGTCCATCTCTGATCCAGAGACTTTGAGTTCTACAGCAGATAAGTACTGCTGCGTCTATCTGCCGGACGGTACGGCCAGCCTTGCCCCGGCCAAACCGGGTGTGACGCTCCGAGACGTGCTGAGCAGTCTGTGTGAGAAGAGAGGATTCCCTCTGACGGACGTCTCCATCTACCTTCACGGCAAAGACAAGGTCAGAATGCTTTATGTGCATGTTAAAGACACGTTTCTGAAAGGCTTTAGCGGGAGAAAGATCTTTATCACTTTAGCGCAGTGGCCAAGATTTGCAAAGCAAGTACAAAGAAGTCATTTTCTTAAGCGAGATGCTTTTTAAACCATATTAAAGGAGCTCCCATCTATTCTGTGCTCTTATTGGCTGCTCTTTCTTCATTATTCAGTCATCCATTAAAAAAATAAAATAAAAAATGTTAGTTTTGTCATGATAAAAACATGTTTGTTTGTGAAATTATATTTTTTGTCTTCTTTATTAATTTAAGACATTTAAGCGAACACTTTCAGATCAAACGTTTTTTTTTTAATAGTTAGAAACATTTCACTCATGTGTCGCAAAACCTTTTTACCTTATTTCTGTTTTATCACTGTAATCAACTTATGAAACAAGTGGTATTGATGATTTCTTGTAAAACAAAATCATGTGTTTGTTTTATATGAACATTTGTACTTCCTGAAAGTCGCCGTGAACCGTAAGTTGTGATCGTTTTTACTTCCGTATTTTGACGCAGAGAAAAGTGGGCGTGACTTTCATCTTTCTCTGCGATTTGATTGGATGTATAAAACAGCCGATGCATTACGAAATGGAACTGGCAGCAGACTGACAGTTAAAGGGGAGGAGTTAAAGGATGCTCCGCCCAAGCCGCCTAAAATACAGAGGCATAGTCATTACAGGACGGAAGTGCATTTGGAGATTTTAACTGGAGATTGTGAGGGCACATGATTTAAAAAGATAATGACCCACACATTGATAAACTATTTACAATACACGCAGCAATATTTCATGAAAAAATAGACAATGGAATTTTTTATTTCACTGGGACTTTAAGTATACTGTATGTAAAAGTGAGCGGGCATGTCTTGATTCGCTCATGGTTATGTTGATAGAAAAGTGATGAGATCAAGCTGGTTTTTCAGATTAATTCTCATAAATGATACAAATGCAGTCATTATGAATCTGAAGCTGCAAAGAAACGCATCTCGAACAAATACAATATATATATTTTTTTCAATCTATGAATGTTTTTGATGCTTAATGATAGATCACTTTAGCTCTCTCTCCTTCATAATTCAGTGTCTTTATCTCTGTAAGGATGTGAGAAACTTTACGTTTACTTCAGAAATGTTACTCTGTGACCGTTAAGTTACCCCTGCGTCTTCTGAAAATAACAGATTTTGTGTGTTTGGTTATGAACAGCCTCTTGCTCTAGATCAAGACAGTTCTGTGTTTGGAGATCAACAACTCAATTTGCAACTCAAAATTACTTTTGTGTGAGTAAACAAACACACGTGCACACACACACACACACACACACACTTTATATAAACCTGTGGACAAAATAGCAAAAGTGTTTGGCTGATGTATGAGCCTTTTACACTATTTTCGTTATATCTGTGTGCGCAGAATGGAGGTTTTGTTTTCTGGAAAGAAGTTAGGAATCGTCACAAAGTCGAGTAAGAATTTGGTGGACGTGATTTCTGCCGTCCTGCAGAAGCATCAGCTGCAGCCGCAGGATGTACAGGTCACAATGGTGTGTAGATGCAGTTCATCACCAATGTCTGTTACGCACACAACCCAACACACAGAGATTGTAGTTGTGTCAGTCTGTAAAGTTAAATCAAGAATGAGACACTAATCAGGGATTTGATTTTTCTGTATTTTTTGACCTCGCTGGGATCACCTGCGTAAATTGCATAAATTTGATTTATTTTAATTTGTGACACTATTCAATTAGCTGATTTAGTCACTGTCTTATATGAACGCGTTGAAGTCTCTACTGAATGTAGATTAACATGAATAAAAACTGCAACATACAGCGTCTGCAAATACCTTAATTACATGCAGATTAATGCAGACAAACGCTTCATGATTGACGTAGATGCGCCATCTAGTGGCTGTGTATGGAAGTCTCTTCAGGCCACAGTATTCTTAACATTTTGTTCGCAAGTAATGGTTAAAGAATTATTGCTGATTACAATAAAATTAAAAGTAGGCCTAATATAAACTACTCAAGGGGTGCCATTTGTCAACGCCATCTTATTTGACATTAGCATACGATATTTGCACAAAGCATCAACCTATTTTATTAAATATTGTTTAGGTGACTGTTAAACTAATAAATATTTGAACTGATATTTCCAAAATTGCCATTCATAATTGGGTAATAATAATAGTTTGTTTGTGGTGCCAAGTGTTTATATCGTGAAACTTCCAACTAGTAACATTAAAGACTAATTTGGGGTGGGGGATCGGGGTTGGGCGAGGATGCACGCAGTCTTCCTTCTTGTTTTGTCCTTGACTGATCACATGAATGATTAATACACAAGAATGTGTGGAGGCCGTCAGTGAAAACATTTGCCTTTTTTCTCATATTTCAGAGCGGCTCAGACGAACCCTTAAGCATGAGCACCAATGTGTACCGCCTGGCCGGCAAAACTGTGTGTCTAGCCCGAGTGAAAGGTCTGTCGTCAATGGATTTATACATTTACTGCTTGTCTCTTAAGATTGTAGTGACTGAATGATTTTGAGAATTTCACTCCGTTGAAATTTTTAACAAACATCATACAGCTGCGGAAAAAATAAAGAGACTATTTAAATGTTAATTTAATTGGATTATGTAAAGTGTTTAATCAAGATGTACTGTGGTCATTCCAATCCTGTGTCTGATGAATTTCAACAAAGTCAAAGCTCAGGAGTGATAAAATCCAGACTATCACATAATAAAAAGTAACTTGAACTTTTCCCAAAACAAATATTACTGTAGTATTGTTTAAACGGGAATTCTTAACTGGTTTTCTTTGCAGAATTTGAGGTCTGAAAACATACAGAGCATATTTTCTGTCATTTTCACCCGTTTCTTCAGTTTTCGTTTCTACAGAATTAAACAAAAATGATCATTTTACCAACAAATAGTAAAATCTGGAAATACTGAAAAAAAAAAATTCTGCGGTTGTAGTTTGACTGTAAATACTATTTTTATTGCTGGTTCTGTTGCATCTATAGTAGAAGTCAAATGTCTCAGACCGGAGCCATTTAATCTCTCTCGCTCTCTCTCCTCATGTCAGTTTGTGTTAATGTTGTTGATCTTGGTTGTCAGAGTATCTTTAGCTGGCCTCAAAAGAAATCTCCAGCTCAGGCTTTTCAACACCATTAAGACTTGTTGTGTGGCTGTAGCTCCTCAGAACTGATCATTACACCAAACCTTAAAAATAGGAGTACGGAGGAGGTGTTAAGTGACAAGAAATATAAATGTCTCTGTCAAATGTGATCTCATTTCCTCATCAGTGATGTGTGTGTTTGTTGTTTGTTTTGCTGTAGTCGGTTTGGAGACTTCAGACGGTTCACCAACACCCAGAGTTAATTCTAGAACCAGAAAACTCCAGGAGATGGACGGTAATAATATCTCGCCAAAATTTAACTTTTCGCTTGTGACACGCTAGTAATTAGAAAAAAAACATCATTTATTTTCTTTGTGTCTCAGGTCTCGTGGAGATGTTGTCTCGTGCCCAGTGCAGTCGGGTGGAGGACCAGCGAGGTTTACTCACCAAAGAACAGCTGGAGATACCGAAGTTCCTGCAGCTGTCAGCAGGAAATGGAACTCTGACTTCCTGTGACGCATCGCAAGATGAACTTTGTGTTCTTTGAGACCTGGAGAACTCTTTAAGCATCTTATAAACGGAGGAGCTCTATGATTACTGCACTGTGTGTGTGCGTGTGTGTGTGTGTGTGTGTGCGTGTGTGTGTGCGTGTGTTTGTGTGTGTATTAACACACAGACATAAACGACAGCACTTGGAAACATCGCCCATCCTGCGACGCAAGATGATGTTCACTTTGAGAAATTCCCTTTATGATTATTTTTTTAAATAGGTCAAACTACATGTAGAGATTTATCTGCCAAAATATACCTGTATTTATTTTTCTATCAGATCGTATTGTGTGCCATATCAAGCGTTCTCTTTGTATTTGAATCCCGTTAGCATGACTTTATATTGAATGTTTTATGTTCACTATGAGTTTGGTGTGATTAAAAAAGTGCGTGAGGTGGTGTGGGACATGGCACGGTGTGGTTTATCTCTTTACACGTCGTATGGCAACACAGTCTGATATGATATGTAATGAAGAATGGGTCTCTGATGCTTTTATGCGAGTTCACTCTGAAATGAACATTTCCTTATGTCCCGAACCTCCTGTCTGATTTCAAACTTTGCATGACACGTCTTGACCTTTGTGAAATGAAATGTGTGTGCAGTTTTAAACCTTTATCGATGAAGATACGCTGTAGTATGATTTCAGAAGAGATGGATAAGAGCACATTTTCTGGATTTATGGTGATATTTTTGCTTTTATAAAGCATGATAGCGCATCCCCATAATTGTTTAGAACAAAAGCAAAATTAATATTATGCAAAACGTCTTTAGTGATCCATAGAGGAAGAGAGATCATACCAATTTGGACGACACAAGGGTGAGTAAATCTCTCTAATGTGCGTGTCATTTCCCCTGAAATCATTTTTAACATTCCTGTTAAAAGCAGCAGTGCCTGTTCATTCGTACCTTACATGTAAAGTCTTCATCCACACATCCTTTGATTTCTTTTAATCCTGCAGTGTTAAAACAGGGTAAAAAAAGCAGATCTCCTCGAATCACTGCATACGTGTGTGTATGTGTGAGGGCTTGCGTGCTTGTCTGTGGAAATATGAATGGACGGGGAGATGTGTTTTGTTTGAAAGGGAGAGCGAGAGAGAGAGAGAGAGGGGTGGATGTAGAAAGACACTGGAAAGGCTGCACACCTCTGAGCGTGAGAGAGCGGGTAAGCATCATTCGTTCTCTCCATTGCCTGTTTCAGATAAACATCATATTTTTGGCTATTATTGCTGTGTCTGATATTTTCCATATTTAGCATTTGTGTATTTCGTTTTGGAAAACGGATTTGAGCATGTTGTTAAATCTGCACCTCTGTGCATGTGATGTGATGTGATGTGTGTGCTGAGGTTTTCAGACTCGCTGAAGGGAGAATTGAATTCAAGAAGCACTGAATGATTGTGTGAATTCTTGAGAATCAAAGCCCTGACATAGTAGATGATGTGTAGTGTCGGTATGTTGTGACCTCTGAATTATTTCAAGCAAGGCTCTTATTAAATATGTACTGCAGGTCTGACTCACTGGGCAGGACAGAAAATAGCTTCACAGTGTGAGAATATGATTGACATCACTGGAACTCATATTAGACAATGGTGTGTGTGTGTGTGTGTGTGTGTGTGTGTTGCGTTGGGGACTCGTGTCACCATGGGGACCAAAATTGAGGTCCCCATGGGCAAAAAAATGCATATAAATTGTACAAAACTATTTTTTGAAAATCTAAAAATGCAAAAGTTTTCTATGATCTTTAGGTTAAGGGGTAGGGGATAAAATATACAGTTTGTAAAGTATAATGCCTATGGATTGCCCCTACAGAGATAATAAACCAGATGTGCGTGCGCGTGTGTTACCTAGAAATTCAAAGCAACCGTTTCAAAACTATTTTCTCTCATCTGTGTCAAAGTAGAAGAATGTACTGATGCTCGGGCTGATATGTTTGATTTGATCGTGTTGATATGACCTGTATGATAACAAGCACTTGGAGCTTAACTTGAGTGTTTCCTTTGCTTTCTTAAAAGGAAGCCTTTAAGCAAGTTTGGTCATGTTTTGTGTTTTCAAAGGTTTATTACGTTCTACTCCTCTTCTGTAATCTTAATGATTTTATTGCTCGTTCGTTTTATAAATCTTTCATTGACACTAATAGGGTTTTTTCTTTTTCCTAACCCGTCTAATAAAATCCCACAGTGTTTACTGAACTGAATACTTTAGAAGTCCAGACTTGGGGCTGTACTCTTGAGCCGTTAAACCACCCAGAACATCTTTACAACTAAATGACAAAATGCTGAAATCATCACAGAAGCAACTATTTAGTCGTGTCTTTGCAGTGATGGCGCCTTAAGTTAAGCTTTGCACGTAGAAAAAAAAGAAAATGTCATTTTGATCTCTCAGCGGGGACAGACCTGCAGCTCGACCACTCGCCTCGCAAACGTCATCTTGAGTGTTGTTGACTCATTGGTGTGGATGAATCGTTTGGAAGTGTTTCCCACAGAGCCTTCAGATGTGACACTAACATCTCAAGAGTTTAGTGTTACGATGACTTCATCTGCGTTTAATGTCTCATGTCACACGCTGTGGAGGTTAAAGTCTATTTAAAATGAACATTTTACATGAACTAGAACCAAATTGTATCGTTTTATCCCCCCAAACGATAACAATGAGGGCTAATAGTAGTTCATAATATCAATCGCTGTATTGCAGGTCAAACTGAAAATGAATAAATGTAGACATTTGTGCTTATATTCACACACTTACAATGGATGTAAATAATGACATCACTCTTGCTTCTCGTGTATAGTCACATTGCATGTGCAATAATGCAAGAGAGATGACTATGTGAATAAACTCATCCACCTAAAGCATTAGATCTATTTAAAAATACGCCCCATAAGCACCTTACAGATCTAATAACACAAGTGCTTTAACAAAATTATGAGCTTTCGGTGTCTTTAAAAGTGTATGACTCTGCATACTTTCATGAGTGCTTTACTGTAATGATTATTGTAGTTGTACCGTTATAACATTTATTTATAGATTGTGCCGTCGGGTGTAACACCAGCATCAAGCTGCAGTGATGTCATCGCAGTCATTTAACCCCGTGCACGTGGTTGTGTCGGAGTAAATCTTACATGATTCATTGTTTTGATCATCGTCAGTGTTTAGCCGGCAAAAATCTGATTTCAGCAGACTCGCCATACCACACGACTGTGTTGTTTACATACAAACATTGATTATATTGGGGATTTACCAAACTCGTCTGATGTGTGTTTCATGATGCATTAAACCACATCAATGTAAGTAACGGTTTATGCACGAAAGCATTCGTTGTTTTTCGCAGGCCAGTGTATTTGGCACACATTTAAGTCTTTTTAAAGAGTACATAACTAGCTATTTTTGAGGTCCTACTTTGGTTAATGGGGTGTCCAACAACATGTTTATGTACGTAGGTGTTAAAACACTATTATTTCGTAATAACAGGCAGTTATTCTTACCTTACTTCTTACTTCTCAAATGATTCGTTCCGCGATTCATCTGTCTAATCCCCTCCTTTCATGTGATTGGTCCCCGGGAATGAGGCTCACGATCTCACTGCGGTCCTAGTAAAATGTAGGCGGGAACTATATGTAGTGACGTAAATCCGTGGCGCTTCGCGAACCGGACTAGGGACGACTCGTTCGAGTGATTCAGAGTCGACTCCCTTGTTTGCAAGCCAACTGTATAATAATAAATGTAACTTTCATGATCTTGTGTTATGTACTCTTTAATTCGCTAGTTGCACAAGATGGCGCCGGTGAGCTTTTGGGACGCCAGAGTCGGCAGAGTAATTTCCGGTCGTGTAACACTGTATGGGAAAAGGAGGATTTTTGGCCGGCAAATATGGGTGTTTTTTAGATAAAAAGAAGAAAGTAATATATAAGTGATATGACAGATCCTCTTAACAACATGCTCGGCGATGTAAAGCCAAAACAACTCCATAGTGTTATGCGACCGGAATTAGGCCGCAGACCATTTAAGTGGTAATGCAGTATTAGACATGCTTTTTAAGACGCATGTAAAGCCATCTGTCAGGTTATTCTGCCAAGCAACACTTACTGTAAAACACAAGGAAGTTGTGTTCTCTTCTATACATTCACATTGCTTAATGTGGCGGTTTATTGAAAATGAAGGAAAACTTGCACAGCTGAGCCAAACATTTGAATCTCAGTGTCGGATGTTTTAGTAATGTGTGTGTTATAGTGATCTCTAGTGGCTACAGTAGGACAGTACATGTTTGAGCTGTGTCTGATGTCCTGGTTTATTCTCTCCTCTCTGACTTTATAAGGTTTATCAGATTGAGCTTTCTCTCACCATCTCCAAGCACAGAAGAAATCATGGATCAGAAGGTGAATAGACATATAGAAATGATTCTTTTCTGTATTTCCAGAATGTGTAATTTACTTTGGTGCGTGTGTGTGTTTGCAGTCCACCTCTCCTCAGAGACAGCCGGTGAAGTGCAGGTCAAAGTCCACAGAGGAAGTCCAGCGAGCTAAAAAGGTTTGACTTGTCCCTGCAGTAACATCAACAAATTAGTAACACGATTGATCTCATCTAAGCGAGTTCATATCTGTCTGTCTCAGGCCTTTCACATACCCCAGAAATCACTGCCTGGAGGGTCCGAGCTTGAGAAAGTCAAGGCGAGTGTCTTCAAAGCTTTTGACTCATCAAATATAGACAAAACTATTAAAAACTTCTGTATTTACCCGAAAAATGAATAATAATGCATATGTAATATATTGTCAAACACTGAAGAGACAGATTGTATTCTTTCATCAGATCAAATCAAAGCGAATATAATCAAAATGTATTTATAGAGCACAATAAAAACAACGGTAGTTGACCACTGTGCTGTACAAAATTATTTATATTACATTTATTCCAATATAAAGAGAATTACAGTAATCATGACACAAATGCATGAATCACTCTCTCAAACTCTGGAAAAGATAAAAAAAACTCTTTATATTGCACACTGGAAAAAATGACATTCTTACTCTGCAGTTTTGTCTTGTTTTTAGTAAAAATATCTGAAATTTCTTTAATCAATATACAATTACTTGACAAGAAAAGTGACCGAAGATATTTAGTCTTGTTTTGTGAAAAATAATAAAAGAATAATGAAAGTTTATGGTAAAAACAGGAAAACAAATCAGCCAATGGAGAATGAACAATAATCTTGAATTTAATTTGAACTTTATCTCAAGTATCTAATTCAAGTTTATTTTCTTACCCCATTGGCAGATTTTTTGCTTTTTTTAACATAAACCAAAAACTAAATTTTTCCTATTAAAAATATACAAAAATCTTAGGTCTCTTTTCTAGTCAAGAAAGTGCATCTTTATTTAAGAATGTTTAGATATTTGTACTTCAAAAAAAGACAAAAACACTTGGTTAGAATGTCGTTTTTTTGCAGTCTAATACTGGTTGGAAAAAAACTTGATTTAACTACAGAATTTCATGGTTGTGTGTGTGTTTTCAGCAGGAGGGACCAGAGGAGAATGTGACTCCAGCATCTTCTACAGAGGAACTGAAGTGATGCTGTTTATTTTTCTGTGTTTAACATGCGCACACGCACACACACACACACACACACGCTCACAAACACTTGACACATAAGGTTAGTATGGTACACTTAACACCAGTATGCTTCTGTGTTAGCGAACACTACATCAGCACAGTTCAGGACACACACACACACACACATTCAGAATGATAAATCTGTGAGCGCGCTTACACACCTGTGTGGTGCAGATGTTGAAAAGTGTTGTGTTTTATGTCTGCTGTATTAACTGTACATGACATTCTGTTTATAAACATTCTGCTTTCACTATGAACGTGTGTGTTTCTATATTTCCAGGGAATCAGGGAGTATGTTTCTTGCATGTTTCGAGAGCACAGAGGACTGTAAAGAACCGAGATGATGTTCAAATAATCCTCAACAGTTCATTTATAACCCTTGAGATTCTTCAGATGGCAGATGTGACGCACACAAACAGTGCGAAGTTTGAGAGTTTCCCCATGATTCTCTTCTGGTGTTCAGTAATCCATCCCAGTTCAAGAACTCGCTGTTACTGGGCAAACTCTATAAAACCACACATAACGTGACGGTAAAATGAGTTCTTATTCACCACACAATACAAGAATGTGTATGTGTCACACGGTGACCTTATTTAAACTGTTGTCCAGCTGCAGTCGGATTAAAATTTGACTGTAAATGAAAAGGTGAACGGGTGTATTGGGCCGTTCGTCACTGCTGACACGGCACACACTCAACAATTATTAACACAGAGATGTGCACTTATTTTCCTTAATCATCAGACTTAGTTTTCACCTGGCAGATGGTCAAACGGAGGAGAATCCTCAAAGAAGAAGAGAACACGAGTTATAATCCTGGAGCGTTTTGAGTAATCCTGAGATGGCTCAGTCATGTTTGAGTAAACCTCTTAGCAAGGGGTGTAAACATATCATAGTTTGATGCGGTACATACTATTGGGTTGCGATACAACAGTATCACGATAAAAATGAAGCTGTAGTCCAAAAAATTACGTTTTAATTTTCAACTGATATTCAAAACATTCAAGGTTTTTGCACATACAGTCGGAAATTTTCGGATGTGGCGCTTTTGTATGGTGTCTCTTAATTGTCAAAACGCCTTGTAAAAGAATTGCTTTGGATGCGAAAAACGCAGAAAATCGGTCCCAGTCTGAATTTATTTATTACGGACGAAAATATCGGAGGCAGTGTGCCCATTGCACATAGAATGCGAAATTTCCATCCGAAATTTTCGCACGTTAAAAAATTTATACGTTATTTTCGTCCGTCGTCAAAACAATTCGGACTATATCTATGTGCAATGGGCTTAACAATTTTCAAGACATTCTTATAGAATTGACTACATTCAAGGTTTAATTGAATTTTCTAGATGTCAATTTTAGATACATTTTAGACTAAAATGTAAAATAAAAAAGATGCTAAAGCGTAAGAGAGAACTTCTTAAAGCAGTAAAAGCACAAAATGTAGAAAAACTAATCACAATATTGACAGACAAGCACTTTGATGTACACATATAGTTTACTACTAAAAAATCTGAACATTTTCATTAATGCAAGCTGCAGTTATTAGAGTGCATTGGTGTGCGTGCGCAATAGTCTCATGGGAATTCGTGACATTGTCACAAACTGTAATCTATTTATTCGTGTTTACTGACACGGATTTGCCCCTTTTTTCGTGTCACCCAGCACGACTTTCAATCTAATGTATTATAAAACGCAGTATCTTTCATTTGTATAAATATATATCAACGCAATCTGATGGGAATTCATACCTATTTTACAAGGTGACTTTCCTACTATCTCATTTTTATATTTTGACTTTTCCCCTGTGACGTCAGGGTTAGGGGAGCCATTTATCCTTGTTTTGCCACCTCGTGAAACTCGCGTTTTTGGCAAATTTAGCATTTGCGGTTGGTGACTTTAGGGTGAAGTAAGGGGTCTGTGAGCCACATCCGAAAATATGTACGAGTGTGCATTGAAAGTCGTGCTGAGTGACACGAAAAGAAAGTAGTGCTGAGTGACATTAAAAAAGGTCGTGCTCACTGACACGAAAATAGATTCCAAATTCCGTGTCAATGCCACGAACTGCGTGAGACTGGGTGTGTGTGCGTGTGTGTGCGTGTGTAGAATAGTCAAATACAAATGACAACTTCTCACCACAAGGTGTCATGTTTTGCAGTAAAAGAGGAATGTCATTTTAGGTTCATTAAAGATCTTTTAGAATATCGGCTTTGCTTTTGATGTGAAAGTGTAAATATTTGCATCCCTGTCAGTTTGTGCGCACCAGTGATTCAGTGTTTGGTCCTTTGATGTTTTTGACTGTCAATGATCTCTGATGTGGTGCTGGTTAATGAGTTAGAGAAGATCATTCCCATATAAACCACCTTTACAATGTTCCTGTCACTTCAGAACCTCATCAACCGCAGCGAATCCCATCACATCCAGACAGAAACACGGGTAAGATGCTTTCACATGACCTTTACATCGATTTATCAACATTCCCACTTTCAGTGCTTGCGAACCATGTGTCAATTATTCAGACAAATCAAGTCTTCCTTTAAACATTTATAAAAGCGGGGTTTTCACTCTAAAATAGGCATATCTCATGATAGGACAAATGTTTTTACAATATTAAACCAGATTTGATATAAATACACATTTTTTATCATATTGCTGTCAGGGTTCAAAAACATTTAAAGCTATCAAATGTTAGTCCTCATAAATATGTGATGTGTTCACTTAAGATCAGGCTATATGTCAAATCAGACAAAACGTGTTGAAATCACGATAATACTTATGTTTGGTTATTTTTAGAAACACACGCTGGAATATTTTATTTTGTTGAAAATGTGACTGTGGGGCCTTGAAGTCAAAAAGGTTGAGATCCAATGAACAAAACTTCAAATTCCAAACGGTTTGTTTTCTGAGAAAAGGTCAAGCACGGTTTGTTTGAAGATTCCTTTTAGTTTATGGGATGCGGAGGCATACATGCGTGTTAACTGTGGTTAAAGTTCATCTGAATGCGTTGTGTGCTCGCTGTATTCTAGGGAAGCTTTCATTGCAGGTTTGAGATCAGTGTTGTGAGTGATGTGATGCGTATCAACCTCACGTGGAGAGCCGGTCAGATGCTCACAATGATGAAGGGATTGAGTCGGTGCGTGAGGCTTCTTCTGATAAGAGGGGTGTTTTAATGCCGGTCGATGTGAGCACAATGAGGACTCGTCCAGTTAACACGTGAAGTGATTCTCAGTGATGTTTCACATGCAGCAAAATCTGCAGTTTCACTTTTTGGTTTGACATGAGGGCGAGTAAATAATGAACGGCTTTATTTTTGGGTGAACTTCTGAAACCCTTTAACTAAAGTTGACTGCATATGACTTCATCTACAATAGAAGTAAGTCCAAAAGATTCCTCGCTTCATGTCACATAATCCGGAACTGAAGCGTCTGTAAATGAAGTTAATTTCTGACTTCTGAGTTTTATTTAGTATGAAAGGTTTGTGGAAGCTTTAAGATTCAAAGGCTGAACAATGAGAACAAACGATTTAACACAAAATGGTTGGATGGGTTTTTCTGCCATTTCACTGCAGATTCATTTGCTAAAGAAAAACATAACGTCATTCATGTGCTATATTAGTTTACGTCTTTTAAACTAAAATAAACGCATACTTTCAGTCTACTTTTTAAATACACCTGAAGTTAACTTTCCCTCCGTGTTTGGTTATAACATAACAATTCATTTGATATCAATATAAATTAATATGAATATAAATGATATATGTTATTATATGGTTAATTGTATGAAATTAAATGAAAACTACTCAACAGTTATAGATTCTTTGCAGTGCACTCTTAAAATAAAGGTGCTTAAGGTTCTTCACAGCGATGCCATAGAACAGTGGTTCAGTGGAACCGCTTCGTGTAGTGTGCATCGTTTTGCAGCCCGTCAAATAAAGACTTATTTAATTAGACCAAAAACTTATTCATGTATACAATGCTGGGACATCAATGCTTTTAATTGATTGGCTTATTTTATTTTATTTATTTAAATTTCTATCTTTCACGAAATGCCACAAAATCTGTGGCCCCCTGGATTCATCTTGGGGCCCCCAGTTAGAGAACCACTGCTATTGAAGACCCATTTTTGGTTCCAAAAAGAACCTTTGTTTCTTTAAAGCACCATCTCTTTTTTACCTTTTTCTAATCTAAGGAAACCTTTTGCCGCCTTTGTGAAACAGAAAGGTTCTTCAGATGTTAAAGGTTCTTCAGATGTTAAAGCTTCTTCTATGGCATGGAAGAACCGTTTAAAGCACTAGTGTGGTTGGCAGAAGTTAAGTTTGGGCCACATAACGTTCATGTTGTTGACTCTGAAACCGTCTATAAAGTAAAAAGTGTGCCAGTTTACAGACATAAAACTTACTTAAAAATACACATAACTTTTCAGAATTAACTTGAGGTTTACTTCATGTTTTGTTTGGGCAGTTAAGTAAATCGACTGGGAACATTTATGCATTTGAAGTCCGTTGTTCAAGTTTACTCCTTGTGTAAAGCGAGGTGATAAAATGTAACACTGTTGTGACAGCTATCGTTGCTTAAAAAAGAAAATTCCTTGTCATCAGTTCATTTTTTTCAACACCTTTTATTTTCTACATGTGACCCCCGGATGTGAGAATGTGTGTGTTTGTGTTTTAGGGTGATGTCTAAAGTGCATCTGTGTCACGTGGAGTACGTTGTGTCCTCGACAGACGCTGTAGAACAAGTACATTATCCATCATTCCCTTTAATTGCTCTGACATTCAAGAGCTTCTGCTCTCAGAAACACATTAGTACATCGTCCTGTGAGAGCGTGTCGCTGACAGACGGCATGCTCGAGGGTTACCTTGATATAAAACACATTTACCTGCTATTAGAATAAATCACATTTGAATGGCATCCGATGTGAGACGGTCTGAGATACGTGGCGTTCGTGATCGTGAGGGACGCATAAGTGTTGACATATTTATTGTCTTGACAAGCTTTCAGTTATCTGAATGATCAAAATCCTGTACGAAATGAAGGAAGTTAACGGTGATGGATCTGAAATGACAGGAAGTCATTTGTTGAACGAAATGGTTCATCTGGAAATGTGTATTCTAGTGGTTTCTTACTTTAAACACATGTCGCTCTTTTGTAGTTCAAGAGATTTGATGGAGTTGTGTTTCATTGACTTAGTCTCAGATGTTTCTTCTAAAACTGAATCAAATGAGAGTTTAATTGTTGAAACGCATGAAGAGTCTGGAGATGTAAAGTGAATGTAGATTCAAATAATCTGGATTTGTGTCAATTTGATGTGAAATGTTTGAGTTCACATTGAGATCTTCAATCGTATTGACTTTTGGTGCAGACGAGACGAATCTGAGCTCAGTTTGACACATCGTTGACATCTCTGAAATCTCGTTTGATCTCTACCCAGACATCATCATGTCTTCTCGACTCATCAGAATCACCACGACAGAACAAACTCTCAGTTTTAATGGTAAGCTCAGAAGCGCATTGCTTTCAAATCATACAATAAGGACACAAGTCGTGCTTAAAATGTGTAAATGTCATTTCGTTATTGAACAACACATATTTTATAAAGGAATGCTGAATTCAAAGCAAATGTTTTACAAACAAAGTTTGTTACCTGTTGGTTTCAAAATGCAGGTCGGCCATCGTGGCTTCGTGGATTTCCAGCAGTCTAGTGGTTACAGATGCCGCTCACTTTGATCTTTTGTTATTTAATGCGATGATATTCACACAGTATTTTAATACTTTCTCAAGCCCTTCATTCTGAACTAGTTGGGGACCACGACCTCAAAAAAGGCAGCGCGGCTCTCGACGTGGTCAACAGCTACTGTGAGCAGAACTTCACCGGTGCCGACGGTCCATCATCCAAACACTGTGAGGCAGGTGAGACTTCTCCCATCAAATGTTCTTCCTCTGAATAGTTCAGGATGTTTCGGCCCATCTTTCATTCCTCCGAAATGCTTCATTCTAACAAAAAACATTGTTAATAAACACTGGAACATTCTGTGTCTGTGATGATGTATCCAGTATCTCTGAGATAGAAAGAGTTTTGTTCTCCTCTGACAGTGAACACCGAGAGCAGCGAGGTCCCGCCAGGAGAAATGTCTCCGCTTAAGAACATACTGAAGATTCCTATTCTTCTTCTGCTTCTCTACGGCTTCGTGTGTTCTCTGGACGTCCTGAGTTCTGCCTTTCAGCTGGCTGGGGGTAAACATTCTTCCTTATACACTTAACAAAATGGTGCTATATAGCACTAAAGTGGTTCTTAGCTTGACTTTAAGTGCTTTTTAGAACCGTATTTTGGTGATTCAAAGGTTCTTTAGCGATTCTTTGGGATGACTGAGGTGCTCTGTAGAACCGCTGAAGAACCACACAGGGGCATAACAGGTTCAGAAACGCTGCGATATAGAGCACATCAATCCCAAAGAACCTCTGAAGAACCAAGATATTGTTCTATGTAGCACTTAAAGTGGTTCCCTGTGATTACGAGTGATCTCTTTTATCTTAAAAATAAAGGCTCCTGAAGCTTCTTTGTCAGGCTGTGTGGTTCCATAAAGGACCTTCAACGTCCGCAGAACATTTCTGTTTCATAAAGTGTTTGTTGTAGTGAAAAAGGTTTGATCAGACCACAGAAAGAAATTCTTCTTTAACTGAAAGGTTCTTCACGGATCGAAAATGGTTCATCCACATGCTGCTCACCTTGTACTTGCATAATCCATGTTTTTTTGTGCTAGGACTTCAACAAAAATGTTGACGCACACTTAAAGTCCCTGTGAAACGGAAGTTGCTTAGTGGGCGTGGGGAGGAGTTAACAGATGCTCCGCCCAAGCCGTCTAGTTTATGTCATTTGTCATTACAGGGCGGAAGTGCATTTATTTTAGATTTTAAAGGAAGATTATGAGGGTACAATTCATTTTTAATTTCACTGGGACTTTAGGTCAAAATGTACACAAAGTTTTAAACATGAGTCTTCAAAGCAAATCATCTCATTTATCCTCATACTGTATGTAGATTCTGTTTGTGAGTTGTATCTCTTTTCTAAGTCTTTTCTAAATAAGTCTTTTCTTTGCAGAGTGATCTGAAGCGGAACAAGCTTTACTGTAAAGATCATCACTCCCATATTAAGTCAGACTTCTGGTGTGTTTCTCAGGTAAAGTGGCAGGAGATATTTTCCAGGATAATGTCATCCTCTCTAACCCGGTGGCAGGACTCATGGTGGGGATTCTGGTGACGGTTCTGGTCCAGAGCTCCAGCACATCTACATCTATCGTGGTCAGCTTGGTCTCATCTGGATGTAAGAGTCCCGTCTCAAATACAGAATCTCACTTTTTAGCCTGAAACACTCTTAAAAAAGGTACTTCAAAACGTTCTTCGATGCCATAGTAGAACCTTTTGGCTCCGTAAAGTACCTTTAACATCTGTTCACAAAAGGTTCTTCTTGGAGAAAAAAGGTGCTTCTTAAAAAGATGGTTCTTCAAAGAACCTTTGGCTGAATGGTTCTTCAATGGCATCGCCGTGAAGAACCTTTTAAGCACCTTTATTTTTAAGAGTGTGTATTGTGTTTTCGACCTAGTTGTTTGTGTGTAAACTGAATGTAGATCGCAGAAGTAAAATAATCCGGATTTGGGTCAATTTGATGAGAAATGTTGACGTTCGAGTTGACAAATCTGAGCTCAGCTTGAGATATTGTTGAGATCTCTTCTGAAAATCTAATGGAGACAGAAAACGTTTTTTTAGCTTTCAAACTTTTCAAATGTTTTCTCATCCAGTTCAGATTTTCTGAAGATTCCTTCAGCGTAGCTTTTAATAGAGACACATGTTTATGCATAGAATGGATGTTTTGAGCTGTGTGTCTGTCTGCGAGTAAATGAATTGAATCTAATGGATTTCAGGAGTGGGTGTCTGGTTATTCATGCAGTTCACCGCGTGCCTTCTGTTAAAACACACCCGCCGTCTGCGCTCCAGCTGCACGCTCCGTCTGCGTAAGAGACTTGATCACAGGCAATTACGGACGCGAAACAAACCATTGATGTTTCTTGCGTTGAAAGTGACTTGATTTAAGGGTCAGGAGGAGAATGTTTGTTTATCAGCATCAGAACTGGAGGGATGGAGATAGTTTGCTCAAACCTCTCATCGGATTCATCTTTGCGATGTAAATCCTTCTGCGCTTTTTATGTGACACGCATGAGACGTATTAAATTGAGGTGTGATATTACTTTCACCTGGTGGATTGAAACTAATGGACTATTCTCATTTGGTAAATCATGAATCATTCAGTTTGTGTAGTAATAGTCATTTCTATAATGTGTTTGTGTAGTGCTGGAAGTGAAATCTGCTGTCCCCATCATCATGGGCTCCAACATCGGCACATCTGTGACCAACACTATAGTTGCACTAATGCAAGCAGGAGAGAGAAATGAATTTAAACGGTACCGACCTCATCCATCTTAACTGTTAGATCAAAATCATACAGACATCATTTTTTTCATCACGCAACTGTGCTGATCACACAAATGTTTCGATCTCTAACTCTGCACACTGAAAGTTGACTTTCTTACACCATGTCTACACCACACACGCCTGGCGCGACGCACCACGACAGCGGCTTGTTCTTAATGCGTCGCGCCGCATCCAGTCTGATTTCATTTAAATTTCTAATGGGTTCTATTGTCTTGTTTTATTGTGCCGTGTCCGGTCTAGACACAGTGTTACAGTGATAGTTCACCCAAGCATGAAACATTTACTCATCATCATGTCATTTTTTGTGATTCTTTATTTTTTGAACATATTAAATGTAAAACTTCTTACAGCAATGCCCAAGGTCCGCCCATACATATATATATATATATATATATATATATATATATATATATATAACAATAAAGATTATAAAATCAAAAAAGATCCTCATGTCAGTTTAAACCTGTATGAGTTTCTTTCTGCTGCAGAACACAAAAGAAGATATTTTGAAGAACGTTGATAATCAAACAACACTGAACACCATTGACTTCCATTGTATGAACACAAAACCTCCGAGACATTTCCCAAAATATCTTATTTCGCGTAAACGCACATTCTCTTCTACCTCTATCCCTGGAATATGATTGGATGGTGAAAAGTGGGTGTGTCGCACCATCTCCAGTATAAAATCACGTCCTGTCCTATATTTCTGCTTTAGAAATTCACAGTGGTAAAGAATCCTCGCTGTCCTTATGAAACCTTGTATGTTCAAATTAGCTTTTAAATGATGAAATAGTCTACTGTTGACAAGCACTTTTTAATGAATCGTATTGCGATATTTGCATAACAGTGACAAACATAAAGTGTGACTAAACATAATGATTTATGACAAACACTAAAAACCACGAACTGTGGAGAGATGCGAGGTTTCAGAAGGACGACAGCGACATGTCAGTTGTGAATGTTGTTTTATGCTTAATTCAGATTACGCAAGACTAAGACATTTCCCTCTCTTTCTTAACCCAAATCGCATGAAAACAACAGATCAAATGTGACTCAGACTGAGCACTAGAAGTCAGCGGTGCACCGTGTGT